>JAGJRO010000012.1:0-371481 GCA_022832285.1 Lepidurus apus apus | reverse complement strand
TATATATATATAAATATATATCGCTTGACCTTTCCGTGGTTGTATCTGGCTAATACTGGTATCTTCTATCTTTGAACAAAATTAAGAGAACGAGTTTTTCGACGCTTTACCTTGTCGTATAACTACTTTACGTTCGTTGAATGTTTGAATGGCAGGTACAATTTTTGTCCGAAATAACTTAACCTTTGACCCCCCGTGTCCACAGGTAGTTGACGAAGATGTATTTGGTGACATTGACAGTGTCAATGTCATACCCGGTAGTCCCCGTTGCCTTGTGCGTAATGCACGTGAAAGAGATGGATTGTTGGAACATGCCCCATGAACTCTTTGTCGAGACACACGTTTTAACGAGAATGGATTAGCAGGCAACCGTCAAATTCCGTATGGTCTGTCATGTCCAAGGCTTTACTAATTAACTTGCTAAGGTACGTAACAGCTTAACAATATCTGAATTGATTCTATGAAAACGTTTTAAGATCTTTCGTACGCGTTGCTCTCGTGCTTCGTATTGCATTGCACTGTTGGACTTGAGCACTCGGTATCATTTTCCGTTATGCGATTCTTTAAAACGCATCGCTCCGCTTCTGTGTTTTTTCGTATGTCCTAATGAGTTTGTCTGGTGCATTACACTATGCATTAACAATCCGTTTCCAATTCAGAAAACCTGTCTGTTATGTGGTGCTGAACAGACCGGTAATCCTGTCTATCCTGTATGCCTTATGGCCTTGCAAGTTGTGTGCTTCTTTCTGCCGAAGGTATAGTGTGGCCTTGGCTCTACGTAGCTCCGGTTCCAACGATCCGCGGCAATCCGGCTCCTAGCACTAGTAGCGAGTTCCAGTTGCCAAGGGCCACTCTACACATGTTCTGTGTGCTCAATTGAAACTGAAACTTCCTCATACAAATTATCTTTCTTTGATAATAACTTAACAGTGGACTATGAGTGACACAGTGCTAGTCATTGGAGGCGGGGCTAGAGAACATGCAATCGCTTGGAAATTAGCGCAGTCGCCCTCTGTAAGTTAATTTAGTACAACTGAGATATTACATAATAGAACTGAAAACTGCGCGGGCTGTTCGTGCCTATATCAACTCTGGTTTTACATTATTTACAGGTTACCAAGGTGTACGTCAGTCCAGGAAACCCAGGAACCGCTACTCTTAGCAAAGCCGAAAATGTGTTCTTAAATTTACACGATCATCAGGTGATTTGTTTACATTTTTAAAACCGTGAAGGTCAATTACATTATACGGTAGGCCGTAGCCGATTTTTGCAAAGCACATCAAGTCCAACTGGTGGTTGTTGGACCTGAAGATCCTTTAGCGGAAGGAATAGCCGATTCTCTCGATGCTAGAAGTATACCGTGTTTCGGGCCTTCCAAGCAAGCTGCTCAGATCGAAGCCAGCAAAGAATTCTCTAAGCAATTTTTGCAAAAGCATGACATACCGACAGCTCGTTTCGAGTCCTTTACGGACGCCGAGGAAGCAAAACACTACATCAGAACGTAATTTCATAACAGATGTGCTTAACAGTACGCCGGTTACTAATCCCCTTTTCTTTTTTAATTACTCCCAGAGCGGATTTTCCAGCCTGGGTTGTCAAAGCCAGTGGTTTGGCAGCGGGCAAAGGTGTGATTGTTGCCGGAAGCATCGAAGAGGCTTGTGCCGCTGTCGACGAGATTATGGCTACGCCTGCAGGCAGCGTCACCGTTGTAGAAGAATTGTTGGAAGGGGAAGAAGTGTCTGCCTTGGCATTCAGCGATGGAAAGACAGCTGCGATCATGTGGCCCGCTCAGGATCACAAGAGATTACTGGAAGAAGACCGTGGTCCTAATACGGGCGGCATGGGAGCATATTGTCCATGCCCTCTGCTAAACCAAGAGCAGTGGCTAACGGTAGAAAAGGAGATTTTACAGAAAACCATCGACTGCCTTCGTCAAGACGGGATTCTTTATCGGGGCGTACTGTATGCTGGGCTCATGGTAACTATAAAAGATGGCCCAAAAGTTTTGGAATTCAACTGTCGATTCGGGGATCCCGAGACGGAAGCTATCCTGCCTTTATTGGAGTCGGATTTGTACGCCGTAATGAAGGTAAGCTTTACCTAGGGCAGGTCGGGACAGGTTTCGTCACCGTTAAAAAATTTTTTACCTTTTGCAGGCATGCGTCAATGGTACTCTGCAAGATGTTGTGCCCTTGCGATGGAAAGAAGACCACGTCGCGGTAGGCGTTGTCATGGCTAGCGAAGGGTATCCAGGTTCATACTCAAAAGGAAGAGTTATCTCAGGTAAAGTTCAGGATTATAAGGCCATAACTTTCTTCTCTGCTCTGAATATTAATGAGCAATTCTGGTTAATTCGTACAACAGGTTTAGATGACCTGCCCTCAAACTGCATTGCCTTCCATGCTGGAACTGCCTCAAGTGGTTCGGATATCGTTACAAACGGTGGGCGTGTCTTGTGCGTTGTAGGCTTAGCCCCAGGCATCCAACCTGCCTTACACGCGGCTTTGGATGGAGTTGGACAAATTCGTTTTGAAGGTGCACAACATCGACGTGATATTGCCAAAAAGGGCATTGCGAGGTAGTCTGCATTTAATCAAATGTATTACAAGCCACAGATTAAAATTCGTACAGATTAAAATTCGTATGTTCACAGAGCGCTATTGCAAAAAGGCAAACTTAAATATGAACACGCTGGCGTCAGCATTGACAATGGAGATGCCGTGGTTCGCTCCATTAAACCTTTGATTGAATCCACGTTCCGTTCCGGAGTTATTGGCACCATTGGCGGTTTCGGTGGCTTGTTCGATTTGAAAAAGGCTGGCTATTCGAATCCGTTGCTCGTGTCTGGCACAGACGGCGTGGGTACCAAAGTCAAAATCGCCCAAGAAATTAACATCCATAACACAGTGGGCGTTGATTTGGTTGCCATGTGTGTGAATGATATATTAGCCCATGGTGCGGAGCCACTTTTCTTCTTGGATTACTTGGCGAGTGGGAAACTGCACGTGGAAACAAACGTACAGCTCGTGGCGGGAATTGTAGAAGGTTGCCGGCAAGCAGGATGCGCCTTAATTGGTAGAAATTCGATGGTAGAGTCTACTGTTGGTACTAAACTACTGTTATGCTTTTAGGTGGTGAGACGGCAGAAATGCCCGGAATGTATCCTACGGGCGAGTACGATTTAGCTGGCTTTACCGTGGGCGCAGTGGAAGAATCTCAGTTGATTCCACGCATGGACGACATTCATTGCGGTGATATCCTCATTGGTTTACGTTCTTCAGGCGTTCATAGCAACGGTTTCAGTCTCGTACGAAAAGTCGCTGAGAAAGCCAAGCTCACATTTAAATCGCCCTCACCTTTCGGCAACGCCACTTTGGGTAAAAAATTTACCTTAGATGTAAAAAAAATATAACAAAAAAATTCTAGGCGAGGATCTCTTAACTCCCACCAGAATATACGTCAAAGCCGTTTTACCTGTCATTCGTCAAGGCTACGTGAAAGCACTAGCCCACATTACCGGAGGAGGTTTAACTGAAAACATTCCAAGAGTACTGCCCCCAAACAAAAGCGTTGTACTAGATGCAAACCGTTGGTCCATTCCACCTGTTTTTGGCTGGGTAGCTGCAGCAGGTAAATGTGCCTTTTTGTTTTATTACCTTTTGTCACAAAGATTATTTTTTCTGTGTGATTTAGGAGAAGTAAGCGAGTCGGAAATGCTACGTACCTTTAATTGCGGACTGGGACTGGTGCTAGTTGTTGAAGCCAAAAACGCTGATAACGTTTTGAAAATTATGGGAGAGTCAGCACAAGCATCCATTGTGGGTACCGTACAAGATTGGACGCCAGGTATGACTCATGTTTACTTCATTCATTAACTTTTAGCAGCATTAACTTTTTATCTCGTCTAGGGCGTCCACGGGTGGAAGTCAAAAGTTTCGCGACTGCAGTTGAACCCTTAATGCGACCTCATTTGCTGGTCGGTCAGAAGAGGAGAAAACGTATTGGCGTTCTGATATCCGGCAGTGGTACAAATTTACAGGTCATATTATTTAGATCGCAGTAACAGTTGATATTTACGATTCAAGACTGGTCTTGCAGGCTCTTATAGATCACACAACGAATCCGTATAAATCCAGTGATGCCGAGATCGCTGTAGTGATTTCAAACGTCGATGGCGTACAAGGTTTAGCCCGCGCGGGAAACGCAAATATTCCAACTGAAGTATAGCGGGTGTATTCTAATGTGCTCGTATTATTTTTAATTATTTCTTGTAAAGGTAATTCCCCACAAAAACTTCTCTTCTCGTTTGGAGTTTGACACGGCTGTGACTGCGGCACTGGAGAAGCATCGAGTCGAATTTGTATGTCTCGCGGGTTTCATGAGAATTTTGACCAAGGAGTTTGTTGCGAAATGGCACGGCCGTTTAATAAACATCCACCCGGCGCTGTTGCCTTCATTTAAAGGCACTCATGCTCAAAAACAGGCGTTGGAAGCTGGAGTGACTGTTTCTGGTTGTACTGTTCATTTTGTCGAGGTAAGATAGCCCGCCTTCCGTTTCTTTCGCTTGCTAATAATCCCTTGTTAATTCCTTTAATTAGGCTGAGGTAGATGCAGGTGCCATAATTGCTCAACGAACTGTTCCCGTGTTGCCAAACGATACCGAAGACGTACTAGTTGAGCGCATTAAACAAGCAGAACATGTGGCGTACCCAGAAGCTCTTGAGCTTATAGCCAGTGGTCGGATAAGTTTAGGAAAAGATGGACGTTTGCAGTGGCATTAGGGTAGTTAAAGCTACTGTTCAGTGTTGACTGCGTGCCAAGTTTTAGATATACGGATACAATCCGTTAGACAAGATTTATTTTTGTTTTTTCATTGGTTTTTATAAAGAAAACGTAGAATTTATAAACGCTTAATAACAAGGCCGGGATCTTGCTTTTGTGTGTGACAAATAACGCATGTGTCCTGCAAGGAAGAAAGAAGTTTTGGGATTAAAATGATTATAACATACCAAAAAAAACGCTTACTTGTGTGGACAAGCATTCCTCATGGAACATGTGCCGACACCCAAAATTAATAAGGCTACTCGCTTGCCGTGCATCTGAAAGGAAAGCAATGATATGACATCTAATCAAAGTGTAGTCTTGAATTCAGTTACCCTTAACAGTCAGTTTTCGATCACAAACTCCACAGACTGTTTCGTCACGGACAGCCATTCCTCTTTGCTGCATGCGTACCAGTTTGTTGTGCAAACCAAAGCAGTCCGCTACAAGGATTTTCTGGCATTCTTCTTGCAAAGCAATTTGCAGATTGTAGTCTTGTAAAATTTTCACCAGCGAATCTCTCAGTCCAGGTATCTTGAGCCCTTTCTCAATCCGTAGAATCAATATTCTAGGGTCAACATGTGTACCAATGTTCCGCAACAGTACATTTATGAAACCTAAAAGTAAAATAAAATTAGCTTCAGAAAGTATTTTAAGGGGAAAAAAATAATAGCTTTTACTAGGTTTGGTCAGAGAATATTCAATTAAATCTTCCCACAATTCGCCGTCGTCTTGAGTTTTACAAAACTCAATAGCTTGGTGAATATCCCCCAGCTTAGTCGTGATTAGTTGCAAAGCCTCTTTGGAATTTCCCATACGCGCTAAAAACCAATTCATTCTTATAAAAGATTTGGCCTATTCTTACTTTAAGCTTACCAAGCAAAAACACCATTTCGGGTATAAAACTTCTCTTTTGGCAAATATTAAGGGCTTCTTGAATGGGATAGTGGTCGCTCGATTTCAAAAAGGGCAATAGCTTATCTTTGGCGTAATCAGCGTATAAACGGACTAGTCTCCCATGAAACTTGCGACTGGTCTCTTTGGCATCTTTTTGATATAAGGCGTCCAAGTACTACTTAAATAACAGTGAGAAATTTTAAAAACTCGATTACGTACGGCTGTAACTACCTTGAACAGCAAACTAGGTCTAGCTTCAAGTTTCGCTACAACTACGTCGGGTGAAACTGCTGCTTGATGCTCCAGAAACAAGGCAATAGCTTGCTGACTGTCCAACTCCATTAGTGCGTAAATTTTATCCTGAATGGCGGGGAAAAGCTGATGCTGCGCAATTAGCTTAAAAACGTCCGGGTGCTGCAACCTAAAAAAAGCAACCCTTTAGAAAGGAGAAATTTAAAATGCGGTGAAAGCTTACTTAAGATACATAGCTAACGCCTTGTCGTATTTTTTCTCAAACGAGTACAATAACGCGAGAGCAAGCAGGAGTGTAGAATTATCTGGGTCGTGACGAAGAATATGTTCCAAGACAGCATTCATAACGGCAGGCACATGGTAGAGCGTAGGAGACCATTCTTTAATCAACCGTAAAAATCCCTAAATCGAGCAAGTTCATCGCTGGACTTCCAAGTTTGAACTCAAAAAAATACCTGTGGATCTGTCTTGAGGAACTCAAAAAGCACCATTTCATAGATGTGAGGGTCTAGTCGACAGTCGCCTCTCGGCAGGTAAGGCGTCACAGCACGTAATTGTTGTAAGCGAGCAAATTTGAAAACCTCCTCTTCCCATAATTTCTTATCTTTGCCCAAAATCGTCACACAGAGCCGAGCACCGGACTCGTAATCTCCTTCTTGAAGCAAATGGTCCAAGTAAATTCGGCCTATGTGTAGCAAATTATGCCGCTTCAAACATTTGCCATTTGGACCCGTCACTTCCGCTAAAGCGGCTTCATACAACCTAAAAATTAATCTCTTTACTCTCTTTTTATTCCAAGCTTAGATAATTATGGCTATACTCGTGTTCAAGCATCCAAGCTACATGATCGTCTGCATCTCGGGGTTTGGCCACCACCACGTCTTTGGGACTGACAATGAAGAAAAGACCTTCGGGCAAACCCTCTAAAACATACTAAGTTAGGGGTAAAGCTTTCAAAAAATCACTATTATACCAAGGTGGTAATCAATGCTGGTATATTCTTGGTAGCCTCTTATTGACAGTACGTCTGTCGAAACTTCACTGAAACTCTCAGCTTGTGGTTCGATTAATCGCATTTGAGGTCGCGAACTTAAACCGTCTTCATCTTTGTCTTTGGGTAGCGCTAGCACTGCCAAATGTGCGTTAAGCCAACCCAAACCGCAGACGATGAATTCAATTGTCGTAAACATGGATACTATAAGGCATAACAGAAGTATTGTTGGCGTTGAGTACGGTGATATTCAAAGTTTCAACAGGAAAGAGTATCTTACCAATTTCTACGTAATGTTGGGGTAAACTTAGATTGTTGGCTTCAATTGCCGACCGCTGTCTGACCAGGCAAACTTTAACATCGTCTGCCCATCCCACAATGAGAGTAATATCGTCTCTCCAATAGAGATGGCACCTATAATTCTCTGGATTCAAGCTAGAACGAAGTATTATTTACAGTGCAGGGGTATATAATTTAGCCTACCCAGGGCTAATGTCTTTCTTGATTAGGCTGATGGTTTTCCGCGCAGTCATATCGTAGACTCGTACTCCGGCATTTGAAGCCCACGCTACAAAGCGTCCTCTCCACTGGATATTAGTAATGTATCCTTCGCCTTCGTATAGGGTCGTGGCTTTCAAGCCAGACAAGAATCCTTTTTCATGCAACATTAGACGCTCGTCACCTAACGAGAACGTTCAGCAATGTTTATTCCACCCTAAGATGAAAAGCACAACCACCTGTTAAAAATTTTCGACCTGAGCCAGGTTTGTAATAATTCGGATCCAGCGCAACCGACTTCACAGGTCTATGAAGCGCTAAAGTGTGAGCGTTCTCTGATGTATAAAGCCCACTAATAATGACCTGAAATAAGAGACGTTATGAGAGTTTCGGTAATCACGTAAGTTAACCTTTCCGTCGTCTGAGCAACTGGCAACGTACTCTCCTCCGCCATCGATAGCTACCATATTCACGGCCATGCTGTGCGAAGGCAATTCTTGTCTTGCGACGTTGCCCAAATGATCCAATATATGCAAGCCGCCCCAGTGACTTCCAAGACAAATAAACTGAAAGAGAATAACACATCATTGTAATAAAGTCTTTCTTACAGAGTTTGTTTACTTTGGGGTGTACTGCAATGCAACTTGCTGCATCCTTCTTTAGAATAAGTTGCAAATCATTGGACAACCTTTCATATTTTAGCTTGGGTTCGATTTCTTCGTCCTCCTCATCATCAATCGTATCTTCAGCCTCGACAGCGTCATTTTCTATATCAGTTATGCTTACATCGTTGTTTATAATTAAGTTGGAACTTTTAAAACTATCCTCCATTCCAGAAACCTAGTAATTACGCTCCTCGTAGACCACAATTTGTTTACTAACATTGCGTTGCTAGACGATACGCTGATATCTGTAGCTCCTCCTTTTCCCCCTTTTATCCAGTGGAGAATAAACATGGCGCTTTTGTTGAGGAGTCTGCGGGTTTCGGCGAGTTTTGGATTGCAGAACACGTGCATTCTTGAAGCAATTACCAAAAGGACCTTCAACAATGGAGCTGTACAGTTAGCTAAACCTGCGTTAGGTAAGCAAGTTACTTTTTTTTGTTGTACACAATAGAAATTAGAATAGGAATCGCATGGACAGGTCCTTAATGTAATATATATTTTTTTTATAGCAGGTTTAGGTGGCAAGAAAGGCAAAGCAGGGAAGCTGGGGCCTATGATTGAGAAGAAGAAAATTCCTGTTGAGACTGATCCACAGAAGTTAGTGACTTTCTTATGCGGAAGCAATGTTTATAAAACTGGTGGCGACGACGTCCAATTAAAAGCCGACAGCGAATATCCAGATTGGCTTTGGGAGTTGCGTCTTGGTCCACCCCCAGCCCTCGAGGAATTAGACCCCGATACTTTAGCTTATTGGCGACGGTTAAGGAAGCTCTCGTTGCGGAGAAACTGTCAATTGATGAAGCTGCGCAAGTTTTGAATGAATCAGCTATAGCACCGTAATCCGTTTTAAAAGTGTTGAACACATCTCGTGACAATAAAAGTATGTATTGCAGTTGCCTTTTCAATTGCTCCGGTTTATTGTTGGATTACGAAAGAACATTTCACCCGAGATCGAACTTTCAAAAAACTATTTGCTAAATCCAGTACATATTATCATCAACTTCTTCAGTAGTAGAACGTACTGTACAAGCTCTAGGTTACCTTCTGAAATCATAATAAACTAGCCGTGCTCTAACTTTATTATCCAAAGCGAAGTCTGACATTCCATTTCCCCTGTTTAACCCGTGGTTTAACCCTACACTCATTTTCTGAACAGTGTTCAGCAAGTGCAAGGGCAGATGGCGTGCACTACGACCTGAACAGTGATTTTTCACTACTGGACTCACTGCGTATCGTATGTTCGTACCGTAGTTTATTTTAGCGTACTTTTAACAACAGGTATTTGTTCCGCGCCAAGTGAAACTCCAAACATCTAAGAATAACACAATGCTTCGAATAGGTTTATTGCCAATAAAGCCTTGAAGCAACGATATGTTAAAAAAACGACCAATTTGGTAAAGGTACGCTCACTCAAATGCACGCGTGTAGCACACGGTTCAACACCCCAGGATTTTTTCTTTTTTGCATTGCGTTTCTTTTAGACAGCCTGTTAGAGTTGGAATTGACAGCCGTGAAAGAAAACTCGTGAGCGTTCGGCATTTCGTGTTAGTCTGCTCCTTGCTTCGAGGCAGAGACGCCTTGGTCCCGCTAAAACCCATCGCAAGTCGGCGATCTTGGGTTGTTTCACCTGAGAACTTGTACATTGCTTCACTTCAAGGCGCCCTCAGTGTCCAGCGAACCTTCCGATAAGAAGGTTGCCTGTGCTGTCCTTGGAGACATTTAGTTCTTTAGGCAAGTGCAATTGAAGACTGTTAGTGAGTTCTGCTTACCGAACATTCAGGCTTCTAGTTGTCGGTATCTCAAGGTTGAGTTTTAATTAATTGACGACCCAAACTCTAACATACCGGATTTTTCTTCCCAATGGTAAGCCGTGGTCCATAAGATCTCTTTGGTGCTATAAGAAGTTCACCTGTTCAACATAATTTAATTAGCTTGTCATTGAAACTGCTCGTGGAGTTGCTGACGGCTTGTGGAGCAAAAGTACTATTTCAGAAGGTGGTCGCGTTTTTGTTGCCAAAAGATAACTCGCGAGGAATTGCAAGAGGAATTGAAACCGTGTGGCTGGGTTAAAACCGAAAGTGATGGTAAAGCTGTTCGACCAGTTGTATATACGTTTGAAGGTTTCACCTTTCGGAAAAAAACAAACAAAAGTAAAGCAGCAAAAATAAGAATCTCGACAGGATACCAAACCAAGATTATGTTACATCCCTTAACTATTTTGTGATATCCGTAAAAAGCCACTTGGCAAAACACGTTAAAACACGGTGATTTATATGCAAGTATTTTCGGCAAAACTTTTGCCCCCTGCGGCCTCTGGGCTCTGCCTTTTGTGCTGCAAATGAAAAAAAAATGATAGAGTGAATGTCGTATTTTGTAAATGGTTTACTACAATGCAGATGAGCAAACTGTAATCCTTTTTTAAAGAAAAAACCGTAACCTTTACTATTACGAACAAGGAATCTCTTTCAAGCAACCCAAATGGTTATGCAATGTGACTCATGAGCCAAAACGTGTCGGTTTGGCCACATGCGAGGTTACTTTGCATAATTCTTTTTTTTTCCTTTCGAAAGCTTCGATGCATGGGGGATACCCTTACCAATATCGAGTTCTCGTGACTCTCCAGCGGGATATGAGACAGGAGATCTTAGTCGCTTTCGCAGTTGTGAAATAATATTTTGAGGTGGGGTGTTGAGCTGTAATGCCTCTGAGAACTGAAAAGCACGGTACCTCGTTATCACGCGCAGTAAAACAATTTAGTGGTTTACCAACACTTATTTTTATAGGCTTTTGGATTGCAACCCAACACGTGTCTCCTAAATTTATCTGTTAAACGGATGCACGGCATAAACACTTAGTCGCAGATGTAAGCTGTTCCGGTTCATTTGTCGTGGACCCAAATTTGAGAGATGTTGGAAAGTCCGGACTTTTTTAAAGAGATTTCACGTGCGAAGGAGCACGGTGTAGCGGTTTCTTTCCAACTAGTATCATTATTGTAATTCTCCATGCTTTCTTTTGTCGCTCGTAGTTGTCTGTAAGTGCATGTCTAATAGCAGAGTAATTGTTTAAGTCACTTTGATATCTGGTTCTTGCGTACAGTGGCTTTAGTCTGGCCAACACTTTTAAGGATGTTACACGACTTTGAACTCGTTGTTCTTTTTTACGTTCCGAGTAGTATACTTGTTGATTTGTTTCCTTTCTCTCTCCCTTATAGATGCTTTAACCGCCCAACTATAATCATGAAGTGTTTCGGCAATAAAGGGAAGACTCTTCACGTGAAAATTGTCCTTTTGGATGAACACGAATTGCTCCAGGAAGTCCAGGTAAAGAAATACCAGCGTATTTATTTACCATTCGTTCGAGCAAGACTTGGTTCAACCAAGTAAAATGTCTTAAACGGTCGTTGCAGTCATCAAGTCGTGCCAACGTTTCATGCCGAAGCTTTTAAACGCTCTGATCAAGTTATTTTGTGCTTCTAAAATCAAACAGCCATAAAAACAGATTTTACCCATTTAAGGACATCCGAAGCATTGTAGGTGTAACCTAAGTCCGTTATTTAATGGCGCTAGAACAAGGTGACAAACGAAATCCTAGTTGAAATCCTAGTTGAAATCCTAGTTGCAAAAACGATACTGTGAATATCACGAGGGAGTTTTCGCTTTCGCTAGACCCATTTGCAGCTGATAAGTGTTGACAATGATGCTCATGATAGCACTGCTTTTATGCGTTTTTTGACATTGTATTCCCAAACCGGCAATCCGCTGAATATACAAAGCATCGTAACGCGAGTGATAGCATTAAAAAGCAAAAGAAGGGATCACTTACAGCTTTGTATGTTGTGTGTTTGCATAAACTTTTTTTTTTAAAAAAAGGAAAGAAAGAAGCAAGGACATCTCCATACTACATGTAATACCTGACTCGCATTAATGAAGTTTTTGCACCTTCACAATGGCAACGCTTAGGTTGCCATCACCATCATCTCCTAGCAACACGGATGTCGTCTTGCTTTAGCTTGACCACTTTTTTCCATTAGACTTTTTCTTAGAACTGTTCTTAGCTTTTTTCTTAAATTATTAATCAAGTTTTCTGAACGAAAGTTTACGAACGCGAGTCGTCTTGTACAGAGAAATACTTAACGGAGGAAGCTTCGAAGCGATCTCGTGTCGGTGTAATTTGTATCTTGTTAAAAAGAATGCGATGAAGAAGTTCCTGCGCGGTACCATAACTGCACCCAACCTTAATTAACTGCATGTCGCGTCGATTCCGTATTTGCATACGACGTTCGGCAAGCCCTTTGGTTTTTAGGATGCTAAAATTGACATGACCATAACACAATTGGGAGACTTTAGCATGGAAAAGGCGGGAATTAAAAATATGGTTATAGTCACAGACCCTTAATCGTTTGGAAAGTTGATATAAAGTACCAGTGCAAAAGAGGTCTATTGTTTTTTCCAAGTCCTAATTTTTTAAAGACTGGAAGCTTCAGGCTATGGGTAGTAAAATGCCTGCTCGGCATCGTCGTTTGATTTTTTGTTTATTTCTGCACTTTTACTTGTTTGTAACCCGAGCCATAAAGTAGCCCATGTATGGTTAGAATCTAAAAAGTGAAAGTAGTACCATTGAGCACTGACCGCAAATCCGTATTCCAGGACTAAGCCCGCTGGGCTGGCCAATCATAACTTGCGATCGTTGTTTTTGCTGTCGTTTCGTTTTACGCGATATATAGACGAAGACAAGATGGTCAACCGAGACAACATTCGTCCCCAATCCTTGTTCTACTAGGAAAATTAATCGAAACGAATTATGGACATGGAGTGCTCGAAATGTGGGGACCTGTTGCCCACTTTTCCCCTTATTAAACCCAGAGGGACATTTAAAATTGCCTCTATAGACATCAAGTTCTCCAGTTTCGGAACTCGGAGATAAAAAGGACACTAGTGTGTATTATTGTTTCAAAACGTTCTCGGAAAACGAATGACAAACGGGTGTCATTCGAGTTCAAAATTGGTAGTTGGATTGGAAATGCATTAGTTTAGGTTAGGTTAGTTAGGTTAGGTTAGCTTAGGTTAGGTTAGGTTAACGATTCTCATCAACTTGCGTTGATGAGAGCCGTTAAAACTTGCCCTTTCTTTCACTCCACTAGCTGAAAAAAGAAAAATTCATAGTTGACCAGTGACACACTAGTGTCATTTTGACTCAGGGATACATTACGTACGTATGTAACTAAATCCGGAGTACGTGTTGCTATAGAAGCCCAGTTCTTGTCCTAATGTCACAATATTCTCCAGTGGTAAAAAAAGGCTTAGGGGCAGTTGTGCAGTGGTCTGTAATACGCAGTTACGGATGTAGTTAGTTTCGATAAATTCAACGCAAATCCCATGTCCCGAAACTAGGTTCGATATACTGGCAAATTTTTACTTTTAAATTGGCCTGTGCGAAATTGAGTAAGTGGCGCTAAGTAGGGCACGGCGGCAGGAAATTGCGAATCAAGGGCGAGACATCTTTTAACGCAAAAAGGAAACTGGCTTTTGTTGACACTGGTGTGCATCATACTGTTTGACTGGCTGATGTGCGACTAATTCCATGTTCAACGACGCCAAACAACTTCAAGTTGTCACCTTGGCACTTTCTTGTTCCGAACCGTAGCTGATTGATGTGCCCTAACTAAATGAAGAGAACAATTGAGTTTATAGATTATGTCCGCTAAACGCGTTGGTTGGTCATTTTTTCTCATTTGTTTTGATCAACTCTTCCGGTGCAGCTTTTTTCCGTTCTTTTTCGTTTTTCAATTCCCTGCACCTGTTTGCGTCTCCCCGTCGTCTGTGGCCTGCATACATGGCAGGATGGACGGACGTGTTGCGTTGACCTCTTGATCTGACATGTTGGCAACTTCTCGCGTGGGAATTAGCCTCCGGATAGGTAGTTTGTAACTGGAGTTTACCTTTGGCCTGGTCTTTTTTTGGCACCAGCGTATAGCGCTCCAGGCTTGGCGTTTGACGTATTTAGCTCCAGGCTTTTGTTCGTTAAGAAGATAATGACGTTAATGCGTGCTAAGGGCTACCGCAGTAGTAAGGTGGGCCGGATTTGGGAACGTTTTAGCGCCTTTCAAAGTGCGCATGGCGGGTCAAGTTCACTGTCGCCACAACGGCTGATTCTTGGGCCGTTTACGACCGTAGCTTTATCTTTTTGGGATTGCGCGACAAATAGGACTGGATCGTCATTTCCGGCAATCATCTATCGCAGGTCTTTTTTTCATTTTTAATAGCCTTAATAATGGTAAACTTGTTTCCATTTCGAATTTAGCACTGGCTCTTATTTCCTTGACGTCGTGACTTGAAATCCAGAACCAAATGACCCCTCCTCAAAAGCTATTATTATGAGGTCTTATGATGCAGACGAACGACCACACCTTTTTATCACGGAACGTGCATAAAAGACAAAATCTTAAAGCTCTGTAAAAAAAAAAGAGTGGCTGGCGATTGAATGAGATCACCTGGAAAATATTTCCATTCGCATAAGGGACGGAGTTTGGGTGGAGGATCATCTCCGTCACTCCAAAGATCTTGACAAGACAGTGTCAAGTGCCTTTAAAGCTGCTACATCAGAAGCTCTCTTAAGACTAGTAAAAGGGAAAAAAAAACTTGGCAGTTCAATTATTTCCCTCTTTTTGTACCATTATGCCAAGACGCTGTTTATATATGAGATCATCTGCCTTAACCTGCTGACATTTATATGGCTATTTTATGGAAATAAGTCTTTAATTGTGTTTCAATATAATTGTTTCCAAGGCTCTCTGTTATTATACACGGAATGATTGTGTGGTCTCCGGAGTGCACATCTGGGAGTTTCGTACACTGTGTGTGGACCCAGCCCGAACTGATAAGGAATGTATAATGTATTAGAGTTGTGCACTGCGCTCTCCATGGCTTCTTTCATAAGACGTTTCGTTTGTGGGTAAGCTTGTATAGTTATAGGCGGCACGGGAGGTTTTTCACGTCATACTTTCGCTTTCATTTGCGTACCAAATTTGGTGTTACGTACTTACGTTCGTACCTGTTCGTTCCGCGTGTTCGTCGCCTGAACCTCAATCTGGGCCACTTGGGCTCTTCCTTTGGTACTTACTGGCAGGCGAGCAAGGTGGAGTTGTCAGATGCAAATAAGAACCTGTCTGTTCTATGTTAGGATCCCTTTTGTTACCAATACGTCTTGCCATAGCTTTGGCTCGTTTCACTTTTTTTTCCTTATATTCTGTGCGGTGCTAAGATTCTCTTGGGTGATACAACTTGCTTGGGAAAGGCAGAAAGCGAAACCACCTTCATCTTTTTTTCGCTTGTCCAGGAAATACAAGACAAATGTGGTCCTTGCTTTGTTGCATCCCTACTTTGTGTTGTCCAAGCCTTCTTTCATTAGTCTCCATGTTAACAGGTTCAAAATGTCCACCCTTTGGGTAGAATTGGGGCACTGCTGGCCTTTCCTGGGGATGACAGCCAATTAGCTATTCCATGATCACCAGTGCGTGATATGCAAAACACGTTACAGTATACAGTTTTGGGACAGGCCTATACAAAAGCCGGACGTGATGAGTTCACATTGAAGGATGCTGTCTGACGGGTTGGTTATTAAGTTATATAGTCGAGTCCCGTAATCCTAGTAGGCGCTTTGGAGGAGCACGCAGGCATATACGGGACCTTCTGGTTAACTTGAGTGTGCTTCGTTTACAGTCATTGACCTTTATCCGCTCGCAGATGACTTCAAACTCTTACTTCCAGCTGTGATGAGATGCCACGAGGTCCGGTCAGTGCCTCTTCTTCACGACGTAGCGGTTAATCCATGGCGCTTCTGGCTCTTTTCTCCTCTTTAAAAGAATTTAAAGCATTTTCACTCATCCTCTGAAGATCTTGCGTTGTGTCAAGCTGCAACGTTATTTTTGTTTGCAATTAGGGAACCTCGTTTCACTTTACCTTTGCTATGTGAGACTTGAAAGACTTACGCAATTTAGCATAGCGTGTTTTTCTTTTTTCAAAAGTAGCAAGAGTCAGTTTCTTTTTTGTACTGTACGTCTTCTGCAGCCGCTGTCAAGGATCCAACACACTTTCAAGTCCGTTGACATTGCCCCTGATTTTCATAGAAAGGAAGAGTACCGTTGCTTACATGGGCATATCCTTTTTATGTGTACTTCTGGCACGAGAAAACGACTCTCCGCTTCGCTTGGTTGATTCCCAGTTTTCGACCTGCCGGGCTTTGGCTTACTGCGTTTTCAGTTTCACCGTTGTAAGGGGGCTCTCTTTGTTGGTCTACCAGGTAATTAAAATAAAAAATGAAGCTGGAAATGGTTACCAATTAGCTCGTGAATTGAGCATCGTTAGGCCTTGATCCCCGGGCTTCCCTGGGTTGCTGGCTGCTGATACCACGTCAGGCATCTCAAGATCCATATATTTTTGGGAGGGGATCTGACTGATGACAGAAAGCTCATGGAGCTTGTCTCGTTTGCATAAAAAGAACCGTGGAAGATCGCCCGCCAGCGTTACCAACGCTTGATACTGATAGACTCCCTGGAAATACCGCGGTCTATACGTCCCAGCTTATGTTGCTGGTGGGAATGTTTCTTTTTCGTTTCGTACACAAAGATCTGGGCTGTTTAAATGCTAGCCAATGCATAATCGATGCCGAGACTGTAGTAATGAGCGTGAAAAAGCAAAAAGAAATTGTAGCCAATTGCACCGTCATGTTCACTCTTTTTGCTACCCACCAGTCTAATCAAGTTCCTAGCGCTTGAGACTAGAGCAAATCCCCCACAAAGGAAGGTTTTGTTATTTGATTCATTATTAGTTTGTTTGTTCAAAGAGATAACGGATAAACCTGAGGGTGGTACTTTTCGAGTCTTTCTGTGAAATACATCCAAAGTTCATGGCAACCTACGCAGACATTCAACCGCGGGTAGCAATCAGATGTAAGCAATGTGGCGTTTTATAGTCTCTTGTTCTGATCCCCTTATTATTGGCCAATATTACAAATATACACAAAAAAGAACGAAACGCTTTTCCTGAAGCTGAAAGGAAAATCGGGGCGTTAAGGTTAGTGGTGATGTGGGTCTTTTTGGTTCCGCCAACTAAGGCAAAAGGGCAAGACAAAAGTAACCCTTTGCTGTGGGCAGTGAAAAATGTGTCAGTCTATTATCCTATGCAAATGTGCAATGGGGGGAAGGTTTTTGCACCACTCTGACTTTTGCCTGCTAAAGGCTCTTGCCATGGCTGCAAAGGACATTGTTGGGCCTCGTAAGCTCTGCTCGATCAGAAACGATTCCAAGCATTCGAAACGGGTCTACTTTTGTTTTCCCATTGAAACCCAGGGTTATTTAATCTTTTTTCTCACCTGTCGGTCACACTGTATTCGATAAATTTCAAATGGCACTTGAAATAAACGAATACTTATTATTCCAAACTCTTTCGCTCCTCTTCGGTAGTATTTCTTCGACACCGAAAGAAAGAATTCAAATCTTTTGCATTTGAACCGCATATCACGTTCAGTTGTACAAAAAGGCTTAACAGTATTATATACTGCTGGAAGAAACAAAGTAAATGTCTAACTTGTCACCTGTGTGACGTACGCCAATTGTGTTATTTTGGTTCATTACAATAGAACTTCGGATTTAGCCTTAGAGTTAGGGGTTCAGGGAAACAAATATCGATCAGGTTCCGTGACCTGGCCCTTTGGCCTTCGCTTGGTGGGGGTCCTGAAAATTTTGGGCTCATCAGCATTATCATCATCGTCATCATCGTTACTTGTCTTGTTTTCAACGCCGTTGCAGGTTTTATTTCCATCTTCGCGTGCGGGATGCATACACAATGATACATGGCAAATCCTAGTTTTCTTTGTATTGGGCGCGTATTAATTTGGCTTTTTCCCGGGTCTAAGGTCGTATGACGAAGCTAAAGCTTGGGCTTGCAAACGTCGAGTGTATAGATATCGGCTGAAAACCGCAAAGGTTTCAAAGTACGAGTTCAAACTTTTTAATTCGTCGCCTAGACAGTCCCGGCACATCTCGTCCGAGTTTCTCATGCATTTAAACATAAACCTAGAAATCCTTCAATAGAGCACCTTGGGCATGAGAATGAGCTTATACCGGCCTCTTTAAGTTCGTAGGGGTTGAATTTTTAAAATGTGAAAAATAGTTTTTTCCGTAAGCTGCATAGTCAATTTTCGGTCTGGGATAAGGGGAACCTGCTTAAGAATGCGAGAAACGCTTCAGCTAAGCGTTAGGATGGCTATTTGTCAGGATGTAGAGGAATTCTTTCGGTTTTCCTCGGGATTATTGTAATATGTTTGGGTTTTCATCTCTGCTTCTCGCGGCTTGCCAGGATCGGTCAAATGCGTTTTTCGCCCTTTTGTCTGAGGCAAACGGGCGGGCTCCCCAAAATCTAGGGCTTTTAGAATTTTTCTTTTTATTAGGGTTAAAGCGAAAAAAAAGAGGCAAGCTACGGTCATTAGCTATATAGTTGTAGAGTATAAGAATGAGTGAAAAGCGAACTGTTTTCTTACTTTGCCGTGCTCAGGTATAGGGTCTCTAATGCAATTGGAAAGAAAAGGTGAACTTCTCGAAAGCTTTTCATCCGTTTTCGAGTGGAGTTTCGTTAGCCTAAAAATTAGTACGCTTGTTTAATGTTGAAGGTTGTTTCGTTTATTGTTTATGGTAGGAAAAGGACTGCTTTAGTTTGAGGGAAACGGCATTGTCAGCCTTTAGCATATAATTCTCGTAAATTTGACGCAAACGAGTTGTTGTGAACTCGTTCAATGGGACATTCGAAGGAGATGTCAGCACTGGCTAGCAGACATCAAACATCCAGTCTTGTGGTCAATGTAGTACACAACATACGGTAGTTATGCTAATGATATGTTATATAGCTATGTAAGGCAAATCAGCAATCGTCGAGCTAGTTTCTGCTGGGGAGTTGTTTCAAGTACGGAGTAACACACTGAAAGCGTTTTAGACGCAGTCCAATGCTAAAGCGTTTTAGCCGCAGTCCAATGCTGTGTGAGGCAGGCAAGCATCTCTTATTATTTTGTCAAGGGCGAGAGTCCTGATTTGGTTCGAGAATGGGTCCTTCAACCTTTTTCAGCAGCGTCATGTGGGATTGCTAAGGATCGTTCTTCCATTCCATCCGCCATGAAAATGCAAGACAAATTCGCACCTTTGCAATATATTCATGTCCGTGTGTGCGCTGTTGTCTGCCAAGACTCGACTGTACGCAGTTTGATGTCGAAATCGAGATTTGGAATGGTTCACCTTGACACAACCATAATGGGCTAGGACCATGCATCGACCGATTCCTCAGATACATTTTACCCTTATTTATTTATTTTTTTAATTTTTTTTTGTCGTCAGGGTCTTTGATAGGACCTTCCAGTTTTTGACCAGCGGAAGTACAAACTCCAATATGGAGATCAGGCTTAGTCATTTACAGCTGACCTGTTTTGTATGGGAAATTTGGTTTTCTTTCTTTCCGCGTTGTCTTTGTGTGCCGATGGATGGATTACATGTGACATGCAGACATGCTGTTGCGTGGAAGTGGGATGGGCACACAGTTTGTCTGAGGGAAAGAAAAAATAGTGCTGGGAAAGAAAGGGAGTCTTGCCGAGGTTTGCATTTTAAAGAAGACTAATCGATCCCTCTGTATGTATTTGTAGGTGGGCACGACCGGTCAAGACCTGCTCGATGTGGTCTTCAAGCACCTCAACTTGCTCGAGACGGCGTATTTTGGATTGCGCTTCTTGGATGAGGAGCGACAGTCGGTATGGAATCACAGTCAACTACCCCTACCCTGGTATTAACGGTTTCTCCTTTTTTTTCTTTTGGTTTTCTTACAGCATTGGTTAGACCCCAGTAAACGAGTTTGGAAGCAACTCCATGGTAGGCTAATTGAACCCCCTTAAAAGGGCAGCAGGGAATTAATGCGTTTCTGATTAGGTCCCGGACCCCATAGCTTGTATTTCGCTGTCAAATATTATGCTTCGGATCCGTGTAAATTACTGGAAGAAATCACTCGGTGAGTTTTTCATGTCTATAATAATGATACGTGTATAGCTTTCATTTTATTATATGGCAGTGTTGGTATAACGTTAATGGGAAAATTTTGGAAAACGTTTTTTGGTAAACTTCCCGGAAGCTGAGTTATTTTCTTAGGTACAATTATTCCTTTTCCTGCTGTTCTTAAAATGAGACACTTTAATTGAGCAAGAAATATGCAGCGTTAATAACTGCCTCAGGAGCTGTTGGCTCAAAAGGGCTCTGAGGCTTTTGCTTTCTTATTTCTTTTTAGGAGTCTTGGTTCCTACGTGACCAGAAATTTCTCACGCTCTGCTTTTACAACGTTAAACTGGTTAGTTAGGCTGGAACAATTATCGCCCAAGCGGCTTTTTTTTCCAACTTTTTTTCTGTCCCAACTTTGAATTTCAGCCAATGTGTGTTGTATGTTGTCATTTTTAATGTCGTCGCCTCAGGTGACACTGGCCATTAAATCGCTCCAGCAAATCCAGCAAAGCCTCGCCTGTCCGTCCAAATGAACGCGGTTACAGTACTACTGCTTTTTCGTCTCATAGTTCAGGGAGATTACGGGTCATACAAGTGTTTTTATTGATTCGCATTCACGTCCCATTATTAGTCAGACAAAGCAGCACGGCGAGGGCGATGGTCGTTAATGGGAGTTTCTCACTCTCGCACTCCGAAAACATACTGGGCAAATTCACTTTTATAATTGCTTCTGCTTGGCGGATTTCCAAACGGGTTTTCGCATACGGGTAACGTCCCCTTTATTACAGAGTCGTAAAACTTCAACACATGGATCACACCTCTATCAGATAATTTTCATTTAAACGCGGTGCGGAATGGTACAAAACCGGGAAGACTTGTATTCGACAATAGCCCAGAAGGTTCAAAGGTTGCGTGCGCATTTGGACTTGGCTTTTTGGTTCTTATCTTGCGGAGGGAAGCGGCAATGAAAATAGTACTATCCGAGATTAAGTTTCTTAACCTTGGGGTAGCAGTTTTGCGGAGCTAGGCAACACACCTTTTTAAATTCCAAGCGAAAGATTTTTTATTTTTGGGAAAAAACACTTATGCCGTGGAAAAGCCCAGCCGATGTTTATGTGGTGCCATCATTCTTGTCTTGAACTCCTTACAGCTTTTTTACTCAGGTTGGGATATTTCAACCTTTTCCCTACCTTTTCTCGTCCAGTCAAGGATGAGGGTGTGCTCATCACTGACTATAGGTTTTCCCTCCTTGTGTTTTATTATTATAGCTAACACGGACGAGGCACTGAGACCCCATAGTTTTCTCCACTCGTAAAAAAAAATCTCGGAAATTAACCTCTCATCTTTTGGTATTTCCTTGGAATAGCCCTTTCTTTCTTTCTTTTTTTCCAATCTACCGAAAATGAAAACCAATGTTTTAATGCTGAAACCTTTTTCTACGATTGACTATAATTTCAGAGTACACCACATAAAAATGAAAGGTTAATTTATAGGAGGTTTCGTCGTCGTTTGGATTAAGCATCATCGCCGCAAATATTTCTGTGGGGAGATATCCTGAGGAACAAGGCGTTTTATTTCTATACTGTTCCTTTTTCTTCTCTGTAGGTACCAGTTCTTCTTGCAAGCCCAGCAAGACGTTTTGCAAGGCAGATTACCCGTACCTACTGACCTAACAGCGGAATTGGCAGCCTTAGCTGTACAGTGTAAGTAGAGCTTAATCAAAGGTTTGAGAACAAAAAGTTGTGAATAAAACGGTCTGTTTCCTCTAGCTGAATTGGGAGATTATGATCAAAGAAGGCACACCGTGGGATATTTGTCCGAGTTCCGTTTTGTCTCTAACCAAACGCCTGATTTGGAAGCCAAGATCGCGGAACTGCATAAGAAAAATAGGTAAGTCGTGTGCTTCTTGTTGTTTAAATGCCGATTAACTCTGGGAGCTACCTTTGTGGTATTCATTTGTGTATCCGCTTGCTTTCTATAGTGGTATGGTACCCGCTTTGGCGGAGATGCGCTATCTGGACAAAGTGAAATGGCTGGACTTGTACGGCGTTGATCTCCATCCAGTGCTGGTAGGTTGATTTTGGTTTTATTGCAACTTGCCTCTTGGTATTCCGTACCACCCGCTGGTCCTTCCGATGTGGTACCGGGCATTTATTAATGAACTTGTTCCGGAAACTCTACCTTTCTTTTTCCTAGAAATGGTTAAAAGTAAAGTGAAACTCCGACTTTATGATAGGGAGTAAAAAAGCTTAAGCAATTGTGGGGGTTAGGTAAATTTTTTGGGGTATAGTCACACTTAAGGGTCAGCGTAACTGATGCTTGAAATTATTGGGCCGTCTGTGGCCACTTTAGCTTGACTCCTTAAGCTTTTAAGCAAAAAAGGAGCAAGAAAGCCAAGCTCGACTTGTCTCCCGCTGTCTTATTAGTCAAGTTCAGCACCATGTCGCAGGTCCTGAGCCATAAAACTGTCAAGCGTACTTGGCGACACGGACCACGGATGGGCACAAGCAAGTGACATTCCATTCCCTACTGATCCGAGAGGCTCGCTTTACTCGAGGAACTTATTAGACAATGAGCTCGGAACAATAAGATGCTTTCTTGGTAAAGCTGGCCTTGGAAGTGAGGGTTTGCTGATGCAGAAATAAGGTCCGGACAAGAGAAGGTTAAAGTTGACTTGGCCACTTGTCGAAGAGCTGTTTGTGTCCCCGAGATGGTACCACAATCGACAGAGTGGGCCGTTATTGCTTTGAAGATTGTAAACTTCCCTAGTGGTGTGATTTATGAGCTTGTTGCGGACATTGTACTGGAGTCAAACCATGGATCGAACATTCACGTGTGCCTTTTTAGAAAGTTGGCAGCAATGTTTGTTTCGTGAGGTTAGCTTTATCTTCATGTCACGCTGCTCCGGGCTTTGGAGACGCTTGTGCTATACTTATCGGACTTTTGCATCTCTAGACGTTGAAGGAAATCGGCTCTTAACTATATTGACCTCCTTGAGGCGGGGAAAACACGTTACTTAACTCGGCGCTGACTAGTGCCTCTAGGTAGAACAGTTTGTAACAACAACGAACAAACTGCATAAATAATTGCGTTGGGATGCTTTAAGCTCGAATGCCACGCCAAACTTCCAAAGTACTTTTAGTTTGACGAGCGTACTTAGTTTATGGCCCTTTCAAATTTTGGAACAGAGCAAGGGCGTTTTTGAAAGAACCCAACTGTTGTTTAAAAGTTTTGGGCGAGTTTAGTGACATCTATCAGCAGGTGAAGGTCGTCTAGCGAATGAGACTAGCGAATGACAACAGATTCAAGGGTTTGCAAGATGGATGAACTGAAACGGAACTTGACGCTGATTAAGATGCACGGGATCCATTATATCCGATGGCTTTTAAATTCTGTAAACGAAATGAAGAGCTGCATGATTTTCCCCCATGGGAGGCAAGTTTAAACCTATTCAAAGTGTATGCGTAGAAAGGTAAACCCGTCATGTAGCCTGCGGCAATGCAACCATACTGTATACTTGTAGTTGGAATTTGAAGAAAAAGCATTCGATCAGTTAGCATTGCTTTTGAATGTCTAGTTTGGCTCGGTTATCCATCATACTCTCGCCCGTACCATTGTGCTTTTCTCGTATAACCATTAGTCGGATTTATCACGCCTCCCATGAACTTGATGAATTCGTCACGCTCCAGATAATTAACGTTTAGCGGCTTTGCCGTTTTCGCTCTTACTAAAAGAAAATGGGAAAAAGAAAACTAAGAACATCGTTTCCGTAGTTGCTCTTTAAAATCACTATTTTTTTAACGCCCAGAAGAAAATTGGTTTGAACTTGCGTGCTTTGGGTAAATTTGTAAGACCGTACTGATTATTTGGGCTTTGGGGATTTCGAGGGTGGTCTTTTTCATCCCCCGGAAAGGGTTTTTAGCAATAATTGATGCGTAGGGTACACAAGGGTTCTCGGGCCAAGCGGGTGGTAAACTTTGATACGTGGGGTTGAGATTACCTGTCAGCTTTGGGAAATTTCGAGAATTTCTCGAGTTAACTATACCTCGCAGATAATTTCACGGATCTGGGGCAAAAACACTTGTACAGAATCGGTGTGCTGAAAGTACTGTTGACCTCTTGGTACGCACAATTATGTTGTACTCCAAATGCTATACAATGGGTATTTTTTATGGATGTAGCAGATTTCCTTTTTCTTTGCCTCGAGAAGAAACGTTAGCAGGAAAGTTGTGTGGCAGTCTTCCTTTCTTGACGGAGATGAGTGTGGACTAATTAAAGGGACGGGTACCAGTTGCGAGATGAAATGTGACAAGGGCTAAGCTAATGAAGGGCTTATCCTCGTCCGGCTACTGCATTTACGATGTTCCCTAATTCCATAAATCTGAAGGGTCGACCAACATATACATAATTTTTACTTGCCGTGGACTGCTGGTTTGAACCGTATTGTACTCGGTAGGAAGGTGCCACTTGTCTCGCCACTTATTTATTATTGTCTACTCTTGCATAGCATGCCGAAAGGTTGATGAGTTTTTGCTGCATATGTTTATCACGTGATGTGTCGAGTTCTAATGTTCGTATTATGTCTCATTCCAGGGCGAAAATACGGTCGAGTATTTCTTGGGAATTACACCGAGTGGCGTCATCGTTTTGCGCAACAAAAACAAAGTCGGGAATTACTTTTGGTAAGATAATCCTAGTTACTTTTCATTTAAAGAGTGTATTAATGACCAGCGGAAATTCCAATTTTTACGCTGTCATCAAAATAATTGGACGGTATCCGTACCCGTCATGGAAGTACGGAAGCAGATATAACCACATCATATCAACATCATTATGATAACCGCAGCGGTATTACATTGGGTCTGTGCGTGGTGGTTAAGAAAGTCTCCGTAGCAAGTGCTCCCAAGATCTGCGGCGAGGAGGAAAAGAAGCGGAATCAATTGAAAGCTTCAGGGTACCGGGAAACCGGGCGATGTAAACCAAAATCAACGCTCGAGTCACTGTGTTATAAGGCATAATGTCAGGAGTTATACCAAAGGGTAAAGGTAATCAAGTATAGAGCCACTGCATTATCATGACTATATATGGGCACTTTTTAACGTAAGACAAAAAGCAGCGTAGCTGCTAAAGGGAAGGTGAAAAGGGCACATGTTTTGTTGCGATTGTGCTCTCTTATTATGATTAGTGTGGTCGCAAAGGTGTTGAATTATGACGCCTATCCTTTTTTGCGTTTTATATACCGGGAGACAATTTTTTCTTGCGTAAGCGAGGTAGCTAATAAGAGGTTATGTTTCCCGTCTAGGCCGCGCATTACAAAAGTCTACTCGAAAGGACGATTCTTCATGTTGCGTGTCTTGGATAAAAACGTAAGTTTGTTGTTCATGGTTCTCCCAGCTTTCTATCTGCATGTCGCAAAAAGAGGTTAATGACTTAACTGCTGGTCGTTCCTTAGAATGATGAGAATACGTACGGCTTTGAAACGCCTTCCAAAGACGCTTCTCGTGCGTTGTGCAAATGCTGCGGTGAGCACTTAGCCTTCTTCAAGCTGGTGCAATTGTCGGGGCCACCAGTAGGAAAATTCTTTTCCTGGGGTTTGAGCACCAAAACTGACACGGACAACGTAGGTCATCGTAGCCCACCCCAGTTTAAGCGAACTCCGTCTCGCCGGACGAGTAAGCGTAACGGAGATAACGACCAAGATGGTACGTATCATTAAGCTAATTTTTGTAATATTGTCCGTTAACATTTTCGGTCCTTAATATCTATCCAGCAGCTGGGAAAGCTGAGGAGAGCAGCGACAGCGACAAAAAGAGCGAGTCGAAACTAACGTCGCCGTATACCATCACCACGTAAGACTTTCTGAGATCATGTCTTGGCCAGCACTAATGTGGTAATTCTTTTATTTTTTGGCATAATACAGGTCCAAGTCGTACCTGAGCTATTCTTCCTCACAAAACTCAATTTTGGCCCCTGAGTCTCCTACATCTCATATGAAGTCGCCTTGGTCGCAGAGCGCAGACTTGAGCCAGGGTTTATTTGTGGCCAATGGCAAGAATACGAGAAATCAAAGTGGAAATCAACAGCAAACACTAGAGGATTCGTTGGCTAATTCACGGCATCGATCTTGTAGCGTGGACTCGAGGACGTCGACAGATTCACACACTCACAGAAGGTAGAAAATAAAGGGAAAATGCTTATGGAAATATATTTCTTAATCTTGTTCCGAGTAGACATCGCCGTCGAAGTCGGCGAAATTCAGACAACGAAAGCGATGTTTCGCAAACGTCTCATCACAGTCGTCGCCGGAGAAGACGATCACGGTCTCGGGAATCGAATGCCGATAGTGAAACCGATAAACAAAGCAATCATTCCAGCCGCTCAAGAAGACGTCACAAGTAAGACGTCACTGCTGTCCCATCTGAGTTAAAATTTTAATAACAGTTCAAACTGTTATTAAGATTTTACTATTAAAAATTATTATTATTATTATTAAATTATTATTTATTAAACTGGGATTAAGAATTAACATTTTAATAACAGTTCAAACTGTTATTAAGATTTTAACTTAACGGAACTTGTTTAGTTTTCGTGTATAAAAACACGTTTTTTCGGATTAGCATAGTTTATTTAACCGTACTCTTAATTTGCAGGCGCCGCGATAGTACCGGTTCTACGTACGAATGGGTAGATTCGGAAGCTCAGTGGCGCGAAGTGCAGCAGAAACTTGGACTACAGAACCAACAGCCGCCTTCTTTTAAGGAATTTCGCCCAGTTTCTTCTTCTCAATTAATTCAAGAAGCTATGGTGAAAAAAGCCGTCGAAGCGGTACCATCCAGTGGGTCGCAAGATAAAGCCAAGTTGACAGACGAGGAAAGTGGCAGCAAAGATGAAGGTTTCGTGAACGGCGGTTTAGTAGAAACCGAGTCCGAATCCTCTTCCAGCCGACATCAAAGACATAAACATAGACATCGGCATCACCATCGCAGTAACCGCGACAAGCATCGATCTCTACCTTTGGACGTTCGACAACACGTTCAGTTTGGCTTGATTGATCCCCCCAGAACCCTCTCGCCGCAGCAGCTCAAAGAGATACCCTATCAAGTGGTGAAAAAGTAAACAGTTTGTACTGGATTTTTTAGTGTCCAGCGTGTTAATCTATATTATTTGTTTAGGGAAGGAACGACTCCTCCTTTAGATGGAGATAGTCCTCCGCCGCCTTACACTCCGCCCTCCATCACTGTTAATGAAGTAACCAAAGCCTTGTCTTCCATGCAGTTGAGCTCCAACCATGGAAGTAATAGTCACTTTAAGCACGGTTTACCACCACCGCAGTTTCGTTTGGGTCATACTACTACCGAATACAAGGAGAGTGACTTCGTCGTCCCCATGCCTTCCTTAGGGATTGAAAACAGGTACGTTACTCGCTGTGATCGAGACGACAGTTACTTTACCATAATCGGTGACTTCTCACGTATTAATCCGCCATTAACTGTCTTACCACTTGCTAATCCACCGTCAACTGCCTTGAGCTCGACTAGTGTATGCTCAGCTTTCTACGTTTAACATCTAACTGATGTATGTACAACTAATACAAATAACAGTTTACCTTGTAGCAACCCTCTATCGTAAAAAAAGGCAGCTTAAGCTTACAATCGTGAACGGTGGTTAATTATGACTCTTAGGGCTTGCCCCGGATCCGTGATCGGAAACCAACGCTATTCCGTGACGTATGCCCCACATACGCCCCACTATAACTCGCTCCCCAGGCCCACAGCTCACTACCCTGCGCCTCATCCGCCATGTGGGTTTTCTACTTTGAAGCCAACGACGCGGAAAACAGATCAATCGCCTCATGTGTCTGGTCTACCTAGCACTGCGCCTGGGAAGCCTATGTTTGTCCATCCTACTCAGCAGCATATGATCGCTAATTACCAGCCTGCCGCTCTGAATAGCCACGGACATCATCCACCTCTTCCACCTTTATCTGCCGCCACGCGGAACTCTAGTTATGCACCTACGAACTTTCCGATGACTAGCACGTAATTTCAAGAGCGTTCATAAGCTGACGAACTAGTATTCATGATACTTTGTTGGTTTCTTTTAGACCGACATGGCCTACGAATATTAATTCGGTACCGGTAGCTGTGATGAATCTTGTACCTGGTCCAGTTAATGTGAGTAGCATTCCTTCTATGATGAAATTATCGCCATTAGCTGAAGGAGCCCAAGTCAGACCATCCAACTTGGGAACATCGCACAGCGCGACTACTGCAACTCAATCTTCAGCTTCTACCAAGTTCCTGACACGCCCACAAACCCCTGCTCAACTACCCTTGAAACCTTGCATCAAACAGTCCAGTTTATCTGGGCGCCCTTTTGCTTATCACGAGGACAATAACGTACTCGACCAGCATATGTTTTACCCTGTCACTCACAGCACTTCCTACTCCCATGCCACTTTACCCCGCCCACCGAGTCAACGTAACCCTGCCTATTACACTCCTGCTTCGCAATACGGCACAATACGCAAAGAGGTGAGCATCGCTTTGCATCTCTAATTGGGTCAATTGGCTCGACAGTTTCATTCTATATTTTTTTCTTGTGTATTGGCTACGCTTGATTTTATAACGCTTTATTCTATGGGGTGATGGCTTTTGTAGACGCGTGACGTGACTGCCATACCTTCAACAAGGTCATCGACAAGAATGCAAGGGATTAGTCGTCATCAGCGAGCATCTAGTTTGGAGCTGATTTTATCTCCGATGATACAGAGCACGATGTCTCAGCCTGAAAAGTAAGTTGTGAGTAGAGTAGTGGACAGTTTGGCATGCGACTTACGGACTTTTTGGGGTTCCATTGAAGACTTTTTTCACCATACGTTGGAAAGCACGTTCTAGAATGGTTTTTTTTTATTGTGTTAACTTCATGTGAACTAAATACTACTTTATTGTTGTGCAGATCAATCCAACGAGTTTAGCAGAGTGCAGTGCCATTGAAGACGAATTACGGACTTTCTTGTAATTACGCGCTTATCCCATGATGTGTGTTTTTGCCACCTTGGCGATATTTTATTATGTGTAATAAAGAAGACATTTTGACAGCAACCGAAGTATTTCTCAAACCCAGGAACCCAGTCGAGGCATTTTAGCCGCGTTCTTTTTGACGCGAGTTGTCGTATCCCTGAAATCAAGTGGCTGGCCACGGTGAACTGCCAGTGGTTATCATTTTTCGTCGAAAGATGGCACTGAAGACAGATAAAAAGCAAAATATAATAAAAAGCGTATAAAGGCAAAAGCCTTTAAATTTAATTAAATAAATATTACAATCAAAATAGAGTAAAAGGCGTTAAAATAAGAAAATATTAACAAACATCTACGTATATTTTATTGTAAATTTAACGATTTCTTCAGTGTGGCAAATGCAGTAAAGCAAGTGATTCCAACCTGAATAAATACCGTTCGGCAGCAGTTGTACTTACTGCAGCGAAAGGCGAAATTCAGAAATTAGATAGACGAAAGTCACTTTAGAAGAGAACGTGTCAACAAGTCTTGTTTATAGCTTATGAAAACGTTTGACGCTATCAAAATGAGTATACACGGAACTCTCCGTCGTAGATTGCAAACTTTAATCCAATCCAACTCAAAGTTGGGCGGGAAGTGTAAGGTCTGTTTCATGATTTTACCAGTAGCGGCCTTAGGCGTTGGGAAAGCCAAGTTTCTGTATCGTCTAGGAATCATGAAATGTACTGATGGTAAGGATGCTTTCAATACAACTCACAAGCGGAACAGTATATTCCATGTTTCCTACATAAGATAATTTTGTCACGAAGGTCCATATCCACGTGAACAGACGAGACACTTCCATGCACATGCACACAACACGTACTTATCCGCCTTTATCTAGAGTGAAACGCATTTCAGTGTATTTTTACGTAACTATATACTAACTCTTGTGGAGATAATATATGAAGATCATCTTCATCAACTCGGATTAACTCATGAAGGTCAACTCGAATTAAAAAGGTACACTCAAAAAACTTTCTCAAAAATTTAAGCCGCATTACACGTTTTACTAGCTATGGCAGAGCTGAAAATGTACGTCTGTCAAACAAATCTGGTAATTAGGATGCTTATTGCGTAAAGGGAACACCATATGGTTATTGATTATTTCTAATAAGGTTTACATTTTACACGGAAACACCGCTCGCCTTACTCTTTTTATTACGTAAACTTTTGTATGTAATCTTTAGTAATTAACCTGTTGTTGTAATAACTAAAAAAACTAGTAATATATTTAGGAGGACACATAAAGTAAGGGCCAAGCAAGAAAGTGGAAGTAGAAAGTTTTTTATTAATAGAACCTTTTACACTAAGGTCCAAAACAGATGGTAACTAAACACAGTGTCCGCGTCCTCCATTTTACCGAGGGCTTGGGTGGAGCAATTCAGGTTTTCTTTTCATATTTAACCTTTCCTTACGTATCTAGGCTGATGCTGGCCTTGCTCTCTATTTCGATAAGCTAAACCCCGAAAGTTTCCTATACACTGCGTTTCTTACGGCACGCAGCTCCTGGAAAGGAAACCATTAGATTGACATGACCAATAAACTAGGCCACGCAATAAGAAAAAGAAAAGTGGCAAGTAATGTTGGGTGTTCTATAGTCTATTTGGATTACGCTCAGTAAAGTTACGCCCTAGTAACTTTATAGGGTTACTTGGGTTATAGGGTAACCCTATAGGGTTACGCTCAGAGTTTCTAAGATGAGTAGGGGTAACACATTCCCATTAGCAAGATTAGTTAAAATATTCCACATGGAAAGGACAATCGCACGTGTCCTGAAATAGTTTAAGAAAAAAATCAGTAATCAAGGGTCGTCTTCGGTACTTGTCGGTATCTCAAAATTCTCAAGTGGGTATTTTCTAAGACATGCTGGTTAAACTGCGTGTGTCTAATAATTGCCCTTATCCTTTGTATAAATTACTTGAAGGAGAAGCAACTGCTGAGCCTCATGGCTTACTGTTACTGAGCTTACTAAGCCTCACTTCCATGTTTTATACTAAGAGTCGCAGAACATAGCTAACCTGATTCGGGCGGTGTGTTATTTATGAACACTAATACGTTCAAGATGAACATACGCACAAACTTTCACAATGATTTTTCCTAACATATATGCAGTTTCTGTAATTTTATTTTTATGAAAATACAAATACGCTGCTGCTGCTGTCAGATGTATTTCTATGTAGCGAAAAAACGAATACGTGTAAAATTACATGCTCCTTTCGTTTTAATTAGACACCACCTGCTATATTCTGAACTGACAGCCGAGAATTGTGATGTACCTACATCTTATTTCGCAATATTTGCTGATCCACTAACGATGACTTCGAGATTCTAGGTGCTAATTCGGTTGCCTTGTCCTATTCTACACTTTTTGGCAAGACAGGATTGAATACGTGAAGCAACATCCTTCATAACTTTAATGATTACTGCTGATTCAGTGCAGCTTTTCTCTCATTTACGAATAAACATCGACGTCATGCAAATTAACCTCATTCTTATCTCAGCCCACGTTTCCCGATCGCGTCTATACCTTCTTACGACACCATTATAATACTGTGCTATTAATGAAATCGCTTTCCGCAAGCAAAATTTCCCCTTAATCGAAAAAACGTTCGCGAGGAAACAGTTATGCGCACCAAAGCGTGCCAATATAAACTTTGACGCACATTGAAAACAACGAATTTGGACCCGGATATTTCATCGAAGTGAGGGTGGACGGGAAATCCCTTTTGACTTATTGGACGCCCGAATAACCTTCAGGTTACTTCCTAGGTTACAGTGACTTAGGTTAAACCTGCTTGGCAACATTCAACTTATATCAAATATACAGAAAAAACAGGAAAATTTCCCTTACTAGGGGGAAAACCGACGATTCATCACCTTGAACGTCATCGTCATGCTTAGCAACCTGTATAAAGAGCTATACTTTTTACAATTCAAACCCCTGACTCTCTTCTTTGATTGGCCCTAATTCTGATCAATTTAGAAAAAAAAAGCAGTGCGTAGATTTCTTATATAAAAGGAGCATCTTAAGAGCTACGATTTCACTGGCTTACCGCTTCGGATTTCACGAGACCTGGGTGAGAGTAAATTACAGTATCGTAATTCCGACTGTCTTATTATATCAAATTCTAATCTAACGGTCGTGGTCGTTTTCCCTTCTTATTTTAAAGTCCTCGATTCTCATTGTGGTACTTTATTCCAACGTCTTAATTTCTACACGGGCAACGTTCTGGGAAACCTAACCAATCCCCCCGAAAACTGAAAAAAGTCGAAAAAAGAGAGTTGGAGGAGGGACTTTTCGTTCACCAAAGCCTGCAGGTGTTTTATTAAAGCCGCACAAACTTTCAACACTGGCAGTACCATTACGGTCCAAGAAGGAGGTCTTTGTGGATCCGGCTCGGTCTGAGACAAAAGAGCTTGTAGAGGCGCAGTTTTCTCAAAATAGCAGTTCGCTCAGTACGTACACTACACTATACACTACACCGACGAAAGCTCTGCTTTTTTAGCTTGAGCATCGCCAAAGAGTCCCAACTCGTGCTCCAGCCAGAAGCCCTGCCTTTACCACTACCACGGACCTTGTCAAATCTCTGGAGAGATCCAAAATTTTCGAGTTTGGTTTTCAGTTCTACTCCAGCTCTTGGCCACCACGTCTACACACAGGTGCCACCAGCCAAGTGAAAGGTGTCGTTCCTCCCAGCAGCTCGACCGGCGTCATAGGCCTGACAATAACAGTGGAATTTTTGTGATAGCAGGCCGGAAGAATTGTGCGTAGGAAGGAGTCGTGGTGAACCTTGAAACGCGCCATAGCGCGAACAAAACAAACAAAATTTGCAAATATGCAGGAATCAGTTCGGTGGCTTGTGTGCGGATTACTTCTCGTATTATTACACCACGGATGCAATACCCATGCAGGTAACGTACCATCCTACTAAATGTGCAAGTCACTACACCGACGACACAGTTAGCTTCAGACTTTCGCGCGACTTTCTTCTATAACTCGCCCAAGTCCCCAAAATTTGCTGTTGGGCATAGCGAATGTAGGTTAGTAGCATATAATACAACATGACTTGGCCGGCGACCAGCTAGCAAACAGGTTGCATCGTTTTACTAAATATCTTGCAGAAGACACACGCTTTCCCGGTTATTGCGTAATGTTTTCATAAAGTATCATTAAAAAAAGTTTAATGCTTCGGCCTTGCCTCTATGGTGTTCCACTTTTGTGCGAGTACCAGGTGCAAACTTATCGTTTGCTCAAAGGTCTACATCGTGCAATGGAAACTATAACCTGAGCACCACACCTTGATCCATGTTAATGAAATTCCACCTTCTAAAGACATCCCTCGGCGTGTGCCTTTCACTCCGAGCATTTGCATAGCGCGACCAGGAACCTAACAGAAAAGAAAAGTTAGGGCGATCGTTATTTGCATACCGATGACGATTGCACGACTTTTTAACTGAGCTCAAACAAATCTGAAACGAAACGGCGAGGGCGCAAACGTGCCTCCTGTATGTGCAAAATGGATACAACCATTAAAGAGAAAATTCAGGCCAGGTAGGGAAACGACCTGAAAATTAGGTCAAGGACTAACAGTCTTGAGAAGTTCTCCGCGAACTGAAATGAAAACCAGTAGCAAGTTCCGAAACCGCCATTCAAAAGATAATCCATGCAATTAAAGCTATTGTATGTTTGTTTCTCAACTATATGTTTGTCAACATATCCCAGCATAAACACAATCGCCTCGATGTCGCAATTTCCCACAGGTCCGTAGTAAAACCAAACCCGGAAAAATGCTTATTTTTTTCGTTAAGTTCCGGGTGCCGAGTTATAAATTTTAATGCAATTAAAGAATTACAAAATTTGCCACTAAAATGCCGTGTTGGGCAAGCTTCGCCATGGTGCACGCTCTTGCTCAGCTGATATAAACAAACAAAACCGCCAAAAGGATGTAGCTCTGCTTATTAGCTAAAAAAATAATGTAGTCCGAAAGTGATAGGCGGCTATGTTGCGTCCTTGAGACAATCCTCCATGGTAATTGAGCCACTCTCGCCCGGACCATCTTAACGACCATGGCCCTGCTCGCATTATTGAACTCCAAGCCTTAAAAACTTCAAGCCAGACCTTTTTACGGAATAAATAGCTCGTAACTTCAGGTCCCCTAGCCACTGCCGTGGAAAAATAAATGTCATGCCGAAGCCAGCCAACCAGAACCTGTTGGAGTGGTCTTGCTGTCTATTCAGTTTGGTTTCGAAACTTTACGTTAACATGCAACAGAAGGCAAACGCACCGTTTACTCCAACTGGCTTTCAATAGTTAGAAACCGAATTTTGTCTTCACGCAAAGAGGCCAGACGGGGAAAGTTGGCCTGATTATCACGCTTTTCACCTAGGCTGTGGGCCACGACGTTCAGGTAATGCCTGGCTAAACCTACAGTACCTAGAAACATTTCAGAAAGTGCTTTCTTTTCGTTCTTCATAGCGTAATAGAGAAATCTCATGTTCATTTAAATGTTGCTGACAAACAAAACTAGCTTCCATAACCTACTATCCAACTTTACTGTTGAGGCGCAACCCGAATTGAGATTAGCGGCCATATAGTGCCGAGGCTCCAGGCATTTTTAAAATTCCTAGGCCCCAAATCCCCAAACACCTTTCCAAGCAGCTCGGATCGAAAGTGTTTTTCTTCGTAACCGGCCTTCAAGAGTAAAAGTTTCCTAATAATGCCTTCTTCAACGCACATATCCTGCAATGAATCAATGACTATACAATGTATTTTATTATTATTTTTTGCAGTCCGAGTGCCTGGAAGTATTGAAAAGCAGCGTTACGATGGATGGTATAACAACTTAGCCCACCCGGAGTGGGGGGCCGTAGGTAAGTGCAACGAAGCAAATCGAATAACAAGCTAAGCAGGAAGGGGGAGAATTCGTTTGGAAGCTTGTAAACTAATTAGTAACTTGCCAAGGCCAAACTCCTTCAATCAAGGTTATCCTAGCCTGAAGTACAAACATTGGTTCTTTGGTACACAACAATCCGCCTTTTTTTTATACCCTCCCACTATCCACAGTTTTGTTTTTACGTCGAGATGATGAAAGTAAGAGAAGGCTTTGCTTCCCTCTTCCGCATCCTGGAACTGCCGCTGAGAATGCGGGGCAGAACAATCTTGGTATTGCCTTGGATGTTCCAGAAAACTCGTGCTAGTGTGGGTGGCCGTTTTGACATGATAAATACTAGTTAATCCTATTCCTACTCAAGGTTAAAATCTCGATACTGAACTGGCCTTGGGTTTTACTATTGAACATAACAACATACCTTACTTATTATTGCAACCGTGTTAATGGCCGGTAACACAAATGGAACGAGAGCCTCACGTTTTTCCCCTTCTTTGCACACGGAAGCAAGTGTTAGGGTGTAGTCCATTCCTGCTTGGCTTTTTGTTGTTTCTTGTCTCGAAAATCTGACGCAAGAGTAAACTAGAGCGAGGTCACGTGTTTAATTGAAGATACCTTGTGCGCTTACTTGGAACAGATAGTCATTTAACTCGTAAATCGCCCGCCTCGTACTCGGATGGCGTTTACATGATCGCCGGGATGGACCGACCGTCGCCTCGGAAGCTCTCCGAAGCATTTATGAAGGGTGAAGATGGCTTAGCTTCCAAAATGAACCGCACTGCCTTATTTGCCTTTTTCGGTGAGAGCGACAAGTTTTTACGAAACCTTAAAACTAATCCTCTTAAATAGGGCAACTGGTATCGTCCGAGATCTTGATGGCAAGTGAGTCCGGCTGTCCCATAGAGCTTCACAAAATCCAAATAGAAAAATGCGACGAAATGTACGATGCTGAGTGTACCGGAGGAAAGTACATGCCCTTTCATCGTGCGTGGTATGACCACCGAACCGGCCAAAGCCCAAACAACCCCCGCGAACAGGTAAACGAGGATTTCCTTGGTCTAGTCAAAACTCGATCCCTTGGCAGCACTTTAAAAGTTTCTGCCAAGGTCGTCTTTTAATGATGGGCGCGAAAATAGCCCGAGGCATAATAGACTCGCACAGTATTTCGTCAGCTTACGATTAGACTGTTTCTCGAAACTGCAGAAAAAGCAAACTCATGTTAGCCAACGGCAAACGCATAAAGGCCATTATTTTTACAATCAATGAAACGCCTCCTCCCTCCTTATATTATCATAAAATATCCGGAGGAGAAAGTTTTCCACGCTTTTCTATCCGAAATTTTTCGTTTCGTAAAGACCAAAAGGTCGGATACCGCGTGTATTGCTTGTAATGCGCGCATAATTACGTCTATACTCTTCATTTTTGTTATTTCGGATTTTAAGATTAGCATTAAAATTTTTCGATTAGTTAAACAGCATGTGTTTATAGGAGTTGGAAGAGCTTGTTTGGTAAAAGAGAACGTTAGACTTTTAATGTCTCTTTTTGAATCTAGCTCAATCGCATGAGCAGCTGGATTGATGGCAGCTTTGTGTACAGCACAAGCGAAGCTTGGGTGTCAGCCATGCGGAGTTTCCACAATGGAACTTTCCACTCTGAGGAGACGTCAAACGGCGCATTGCCACCTCGCAACAGACAACGTGTCCCCATGTTCACAGCTCCGTCACCGCATCTCATGCACATGCCTAGCCCGGACCGCCTCCTGTTAACCGGCGACGCTCGAACGAATCAAAACCCGGCCATCTTATCCCTAGGAATTTTGTTCTTTCGCTGGCATAACGTAATTGCAGGCCGCGTCCAAGCTGACCATCCCGACTGGTCGGACGAAGAAATCTTCCAGAAAGCCCGTCGCTATGTCACTGCTACTTTGCAAAACATCATCATAAATGAATACTTGCCAGTATTTTTGGGAAAGGAAGATACCTTAGAACCTTACAGCGGTTACAAGTCCGACGTCCATCCTGGGGTAACTCACGTCTTCCAGAGCGCCGCGTTTCGCTTTGGACACACAATGATTCCGCCGGGCTTATACCGTCGTGATGGTAAATGCAATTTCAAAAAAACTCCATCCGGATCGCCGGCACTGCGTCTTTGTGCTATTTGGTGGGACTCGATCGTAAGTATTTTTTTATGTATTTTTTAACTCTCCATGGGACAGTACATGAAACGGAGCAATTTTTAGGAGGTTCTGTCTGATACACCCATGGAGGAATTTATCATGGGGTTATCATCTCAACTGGCGGAGCGAGAAGACGCTGTCCTGTGCTCTGACGTGCGTAACAAATTATTCGGACCCATGGACTTCTCACGGCGTGATTTGGGTGCTCTAAACATTATGCGAGGTCGCGACACGGGTTTACCCGATTACAATACAGCACGCAAAAGCTACAAGCTTCCACCCATAACGGAGTGGTCGCAGATTAATCCCGAGTTATACAAAGCAAAGCCTCAACTTTTTGAAAAGCTCCAAGAACTTTACGGCGGGAATTTGGATAACATTGACGTTTACGTTGGCGGTATGCTGGAATCTTCTAATGGACCCGGAGCTCTATTCAGAGCTGTGGTCAAGGAGCAGTTCACTCGTATCCGTGACGCAGATCGGTTCTGGTTTGAGAACAAGGACAATGGGTAAACAATCAACCGTCTTTTTTGCGTGTTTTATACCTTTTTTCCATTCTGCTAGGCTTTTCACGGACGAAGAGATCACAGCTATTCGCCAGCTTACCTTGTACGATGTGATCATCAACGCTACGACTATTCAGCCAGGGGAAATTCAAAAAGATGTCTTCATTTTCCGCGAAGACGATCCTTGTCCCCAACCAGGCCAAGTCAACACCAGCGCCTTGGAACCTTGCAATTACCTGTCGGGTTATGACTACTTTGAGGGTTCCGAAGTGCCCTACATTTACGCTTGCTTGCTACTAGCTTTCATTCCCATCGTTACGGCCGGCGTGGGCTACGGGGTTGTTAAACTACAGAATTCGAGAAGGCGTGCTATGAAATTGCGTCACGAAGAGAACAACAATGGCAAATCCATAGACAAGATGGTCGTCAAGGAATGGCTGCACCAGAACCATAAGCGCATTGTCAAGTTCAGGTTCGGGCCTGATGTAAGTCCAGAGGAATTTAGAATTTCCGAAAAATGTTAAATAAAATTGAATATTCTAAACAGTATATATATATATATATATATATATATTTTGTATGTATAGGAAGCCATTTCGATGGTTAATCGTAAAGGAGAGAAGCTCCGCACCGTCAAGCTAAACGACACGGATATTTTAGTGGTGGAAGTTACCCAAGATCAACGTAAAAAACCCATGCTTTTGGTTCGCGTCCCCCGGGATTACGACTTGGTCTTGGAATTCGATACCTTGGCGGGCCGTAAAAAGTTCTTGCACAAGCTGGAGACCTTCTTAGCAAGCTTCAAGAAAACTCTCGAAACCGTACCAACGTTTCGCGAGCAGATGCTTTCCAATGCCGAAACGCGCGAAAGGAGACAGAAACGATTGGAGCACTTCTTCCGCGAAGCTTACGCCCTGACGTTTGGTTTGAAACCGGGCGAGAAACGCAAACTGGAGGATGTTACCAGCGACGTGATTATGGTTATGCGCACGTCCTTGTCCCGGTCCGAATTTGCTAATGCTTTAGGCATGAAAGGCGATGCCGTGTTTGTCAAGATGATGTTCAACATCGTCGACAAGGACGGTGATGGCAGGATTTCCTTCCAAGAATTTTTGGACACCGTTGTCCTCTTCTCCAAAGGCAAAACCGAGGACAAACTGCGCATTATTTTCGACATGTGTGACAACGATCGAAATGGCGTCATTGACAAGCACGAGCTGTCCGACATGCTTCGTTCCTTAGTAGAGATTGCACGTACCAACACCAGCTTGAATGACGACCAAGTCACCGAATTGATCGACGGAATGTTCGAAGCTGCTGGACTTGAACATAAGAGTGCCCTGACCTACGACGACTTTAAGCTTATGATGAAGGAGTACAAAGGCGATTTTATTGCCATTGGCCTCGACTGCAAAGGCGCCAATCAGAATTTCTTGGACACTTCTACCAACGTTGCTCGGTAATCCTCGGATACATAAATTAGGATTTACGAAGGTTTAACTGGTATCTTTTCAAATCAGAATGACTTCTTTCCATATCGATGCCATCCAAGAGCGTCACCGTAATGGTATCCTTCGTCGTTGGGATGCGTTGACAACTTTCTTGGAAGAAAACCGCCAGAACATCTTCTATTTGTTCGTCTTCTACGTTATCGTTATTGCTCTGTTTACGGAACGCTTCATTCGTAAGTCTCCAGACATGTGCTGGACGATCGCACTTAATTATTTTGACACGGCCAACAAAATTTCTTTTCCTTGGCAGATTACTCGTTTATGTCTGAACATACGGACTTGCGGCACATCATGGGCGTCGGTATTGCTATTACGCGTGGTGCGGCCGCGTCGCTGTCTTTCTGCTACAGCCTCTTGCTGTTGACCATGTCCCGAAATTTACTGACCAAACTCAAGGAATTTAGTATTCAACAATACATTCCGCTGGATGCCCATATCCCATTTCACAAAATCTGCGCCTTGACCGCCCTATTCTTCTCCTTACTGCACACCGTAGGACATGTGGTCAACTTCTACCACGTGTCAACCCAACCCACGGAACACTTGCGTTGCCTCACACGCGAAATGCAATTCACCGCCGACCAAAAGCTCACCTTCACTTACTGGCTTTTCCAAACCTTGACCGGGATTACTGGCGTCATACTTTTTGTCGTGATGATCATTATCTTTGTATTTGCTCATCCGACCATTCGCAAACGAGCTTATCGCTATTTCTGGCGTACGCACAGTCTTTACGTTGTGTTGTACATTGTTTCGGTGATCCATGGCTTGGGACGACTAACGGGTGAACCGCGATTCTGGCTCTTTTGCATTGGACCTGCTATCATTTACACTCTGGATAAGATCATTTCTTTGCGTACCAAGTACATGGAACTGGATATCATCGAAACGGAACTGCTGCCCTCTGATGTCATCAAGGTCAAATTTTATCGCCCACCCAACTTCAAGTACCTTTCCGGTCAGTGGATCCGACTTTCTTGCACGGCTATCAAACCGGAAGAATTTCACTCCTTTACGCTTACCTCCGCGCCTCATGAGAACTTCATATCCTGTCACATCAAAGCTCAAGGCCCATGGACATGGAATTTGCGAAATTACTTTGATCCGTCCAATTTCAACCCCTTGGACGATCCCAAGGTTTGTCAACTAGCATCCGTGACCGGTTTCTATTTTTAAAACCTATATTTTTTTTACTGTTCAGATTCGACTCGACGGACCATTTGGAGGCGGAAATCAAGACTGGTACAAATTCGAGGTGGCGGTCATGGTTGGTGGCGGTATTGGTGTAACTCCTTATGCGTCAATTCTGAACGACCTGGTCTTTGGAACTTCAACGAACCGATACTCTGGGGTTTCTTGCAAAAAGGTCTATTTCTTATGGATTTGTCCCTCGCATCGACATTTCGAATGGTTTATTGACGTTTTGCGCGACGTTGAACGGAAAGATGTAACTAATGTGCTCGAGATGCATATCTTTATTACTCAGTTCTTCCACAAGTTTGATTTACGAACTACAATGCTGGTAAGACTGTCTCTTGCCTGGCAACTTCCACTAAAACCCGCTTTCGTTTTTAGTACATTTGCGAAAATCACTTCCAACGGCTATCCAAGCGCTCCATGTTCACTGGCTTGAAAGCCGTGAACCATTTTGGTCGCCCAGATATGGCTTCGTTCTTGAAGTTTGTCCAAAAGAAGCACAGCTATGTAAGTGATAAGTTGTACCCTTCAAGAGTTATTTCCGGAGGCTAAAGAATCTTTTGGGGGGATTTAGGTGAGCAAGATTGGTGTGTTTAGCTGCGGGCCACGCCCTCTAACGAAAAACATCAACATTGCGTGCGAGGAAGTAAACAAAGGCCGCAAGCTGCCGTATTTCATCCATCATTACGAAAATTTCGGTTAATAATCATTGTTGGGAATTCGACGATACTACGGATGGGTGTACATTCCAGAGAGTTGAGTATGGACAGATACGATGAGCAAAACAAAACTTATTCCCTGCCCCGTCTGGTACGCTTTTAAGATTTCCCCTTACAGTTTCAACATATTTGGTTTCTATTGGGATAGAACAGTGATTCTCAATACCTTACTATCCTTTTCCTTGTGTCCCTTTGCAACTTTTGTACATAATTACAGTCTGTCCTGGGATGTGTAACTTATTCGCAAAAGTTGTAGCTAACAGGGTTGACTTACAGGCACATACCCTGTCTATTTTCCAGCAATTGTTATTTTCTGTCATGGCGGGGTTTGATGCAGACTTCTAAGGTGTCGAAACTTATACTCCTCCTTTTTGGCATTTTTTTTTGTGCCCTCATGTTTTATAAGGCGGTAGAGATGGCAGCGGCTCTTCGGTATTTTTCTGTGACTTTTATGGCATACAGAGCAGTGGTAATATGTGTGAGAGAACTTCGAGGTTTCGTAATAATAAATTATAAGTAAGCTACAGCTGAGAAGCACACTTTGTCTAATCTGCACCCTTGCCCTTATTGCATGGATGAAAATCTGCAAATCCCCAGTAGGATCTACATCTATACTATTTACCTGAAGTTGAAGAGCTCTTCAGATAATATTTCGTGCGTTCGTGTAAGATTTGGCCTGCCTGTGGAACAGCGGAAAAGAGCGTGTTCTAAAAATTTTCCCCTCTTTTAGAGCAGGTAGGTTTTTTTCTAATATTCGAAAATTTTAATGGGGGTAAAACCCTAAGAAAGTTATAGATAAACTCCCAAAATTGGTATTTTCTAACTCTCAAATAAGTTTTTTAGCGCCATCTGTCAGCGTGTATATTGTCACGCCCAATTCTTGCAGGGCATCAAGTCGGTCAAGAATTAGGAATGATGTTCGGCGAAATTGTACCTTTAGTCCCCCTTAACTTCACCATTGTTTTTGACACGAATACCGTTCTTTTGACTTTAACTAAAAACCAAAACCGACTAACTCAATTAGCATGCAACAATCTTCGTTCCAGGGATCCATCCTGCCTCGTGTACCCTGACAGGACGCGTAATCCGGTACACCGGCGGACGGATCCTCCGGTATTACACTTAATAAGCTAAAAAGTAAAGTTAGCTATGTAAAATATAGCCGTGACATTATTCTCTCATCTTTGGCGACTAAAATGTTAAATGTACGGATATTTTAATACCGAAGTTCGATATTTAACCTTTCTGTTTTTGAAATGTCGACCCCCAACGATAAAAAAAAACCATTAAGAGGAACATATCACCCCAAAAATGGTTGTATATGACTTTGTGCTTGCATTTGCCAGAAATAACATTTATTATTATTAGTCGCACAGTCCGGGGTACGTGCTTGAACAGGTCTTTCCGCCAGGACATCTGGAACATGCACTGTCTTCGATATACATACTTCCGGACACAACATTTCCCGCTGGTCCGTAGTTGCACACGTAGGTCGCCTGGTGAAAATCTCCGCTTTTATGTTGAATAACGCCGCAGCCCACGCGGTTGGTTGTGGCCCACACAATTGCTGTATAATGTCCCCAACCTTTCGAAAAGCCATAAGGTTCAATGTAACCAGGATTGAAAATTGCCACTTCATCGGTCCACGATTTTATGGCTCTGGCCCAGTTAGCCTTTGTTTGCGGTTGCGTTGAACTAATTTGGTAGAGGTTTTGTCCCACCTCAAAACGTCCTACACATGCGAGTGGCAGTTTGAATCCAGGTAACGTAGCTCCTCGTATCAAGGGTCTAACTTAAAATCGTGTTCTAACTTACGGACATCTCGGTTGGAATCATGCTGAAAATTACATTGGTCTGCCCATTTCTGTGCAACAGCAGCCAACTCAGAATCCCAGACCTATCAACGTTACCATTAAGTACCAGTAACACAATTTGATTTTAGTTTACAATAGTTTCCATGTTGGCCGCTTCAGGCTGGGGCCCAGGGTCTCCTCTACCTTCTAAACCATTCGCAATGCGGTAGCGAAAGAGGTTGTGCTCATGTACTATCACTTGCCTGTCATGTTTGCTCACTCCGCGTAAAGACACACCTTCGCAGTTAGGTCCGAAACCCTGGAAAAACTTAGCGTGAACATTTGGAACATAGAACTAATTCGTAAAGTATGTAAGCTAAATGAAAATAATGAAAGTAACTAAAGTCAAAAGAAAAATAGTTACAGAAAACAGACACATGGTGTGTGCCTGGGAAATTGAACAATATTCATTACTGCCAACTATTGACAATACACTAAATATCACAAACACGGCAAACGGTTTGACTAAATTTTGCATGGTGTAGCTAAGGCTGTAGTCGCATAAGTATACTAACTCAAGATGGTGGCAACATTCGATATATATATATACATGTATATCTGGATCAAGTACGTGCGTGACATTCAAATGTAGGAGTTGGAAAAAGTGGATCTAATGTACCATGGTCCAAAAGATCGGCTTTTTCCAACATGTTTACGCAGAAGTGAATCGCAGTAGATGTCAGTAAATTGCTTTTTGACCAGTTTCTTTAATTGACGCTAATGGGGAAATTCCTTATAAGCTCCCCAGCAATTAAATGAGCAGGTTATTCTATTTTATACCAGTTTCTTGAATTGATGCATAGGGGGAAATCCCTTCTAAACTCACCAGTTAAGTGGGCAGGTTATTCAATTGAATGACAAACCTTTAATTAACTGGGAAAGTTAAAAGGGAAAGCGTGTTGAGAACCCTACCTAATACCTAGGCTAGACGGGACAAATTCATGACAATTAACTCCATCTACCTGAGTTCAATCCCACTGACGTGAGTCGTCCAGAAGGCCATCTTACCCATTGGAAGTTATTGCGGAAGTTCTTTCCCGGCCTGGTCCTCGTTGAAAGTCCAATATGTAAGCATGCAGGCAATTTTTGCATCTGAGACCGTAATCCCTTATTCAAGGGAACTTCTAGGGAACGTCTTTTCTTATCAGAAGCCATTTTACTTTTGAACAGAACGCGGTAAAATTGAAGTCGATTCAGATTGGCTGACGATTTAGAAAACTTCCTAGTAATGGGAAAGTCCCGCTAACACATCGCAAATCGTTGCGACCTTTCCCCAGCGGACTAAAAACTGCCCACCAAACGACAAAATGTTTTACTTTCCATGAAGCTCCACAAGGAGCGTTTTTTGCCGGTCCTGACAGCGCTAATACATTAGACTTTCAAGGAGGACCAGACCGGGAAGGAACTTGCGCAAAAACTTTCTGTTCATGAAAAAAGGTTAAAATTAATTAAAATGGCCTTCAGTTTGTCTGGATTCTCATCACCAATTCTCCGTTCTGGTTCTAATTGAGCTCGATTAACATTTAATTGACATTAGCGTCCATCTAGCCGAGGTATAAGGCATCAAAGGCGCAGTGTTGTTTTAGACGTGTGGTTATACGAAAACGGAGACGAACAAGAAAAAGTTGATTTAAATGTAAAAAAGAAGTTGCGGCTCATTGAAACTTATGGCAAGTTAAATTTAAGGGCTTTGCCAAAAAGAGAAGCTGGCGTTAAATTAGGAATTGCTTAATCATCTTTCTCAAAATTGTTGAAAATCGTTACGAAATAGATAATAGTGGGTGTAATGAATCTAGAAAAACGAAACATGTTGGAGAGTGTACGCTACGTTGTTTCTTTGGTTTAAACAAGCCCGTAACCGATGTTCGGTTATTAGAATCTCCTATTTGACAAGCGTGACCACAATAAGCGGCATATCTACTTTAATTAACCAAGTAACTTTATTTTTGTTACAGAACCTGGATGGACACGAAGTACGCCAGGTACGATAAAAAAGTTTCCTCCGGGCCGGATTTGAACCAGCGACCTATGGATATCAATGTTATTGTTTCACTACAGTCCACCGCTCTACCAACTGAGCTACCAGAGGATAACAAACGCTTGAATTCAATAAATTTAATGGTTTGTGTAGAACGTACATTACAGTACAGTACTTCCAGGATTCAGGTACTGACTTACGTGCGCTTCTGCACGTAGGCCGGAGCCACAACCAACTGAATTCAAGCCGACAAAGTGCCACACTTACGTCCGCTTGAAAAACATTTACTGACGGAGCAAAATTGAGTCATTTAAGGCATCGTATAATAATTAGCCACCATGACACACAACTTGACATACAATAACGGGTTACCTTTACCAAGACATACAAGTTTACGGATTGGATGAGACGGCTTCACAAACTAACCTATTTACCCCGCAATTATGAATCCCGAGTCATCAGGTAAAAAAAAAGTCGATCTTTGTTTAGATAAGAATGGCCCGGAAGAATTCCGTAACCAATGAACTATGGCTATCGGTATTCGAGATCCCTGATATCGGTCTACAACTGCACTAGCTTTAATGCGTTGTGCCATCTGCCGTCTACGTTGAAAGGTAGACTTTTGGAGCGGGAACTAAAGCAAGCGCCGGCCCATAAGCGAGTTTTATATAAGACTATAAGATAACGAAATATATTATTTCATAACAATAAAAAAATCCTCCGGGCCGGATTTGAACCAGCGACCTATGGATATCGATTGTTTTAAATTCACTACAGTCCACCGCTCTACCAACTGAGCTACCAGAGGATATAAATAAAACCCACCTGCTCCAATTTAAAGGAGCTTTTCCTTTTGCCACCAGGAACCAGCCGCTGAGACGAACGACTTCAAAGTTCGTACTCATAAGAACTACCTAGCGAGCACGGTTATAAAGGCAATGCTACTAATTACAGCCTGTCCCGGAAATCCTTATCTTTGAGAAAATATCGCCCAAAACATGCGGAATAGATTCAAATTGGTCAATAAAAAAAATCCAACGAAAGGAAGTCGTTCGAAGCCTTTTTGCCCCAAACTGTGTCTTAGTGGAAATACCCCGCAATTTTGCGTTTCTCCTCCTTACGAGAAGCTGATATTCAGCTGAATGAACAATTGAAAGACAATAAAAGACCTGCATGAGACAATGTGAAATTGGACGACTATATAACCTTAGAACACCCACAAAAATGTTATTGTTTTATAAGCGTTTTTGCCACACGTTTCCTTTCTGGAATTTCATCTGGAAGTTCAGTACATAAAACCAATCACAATTGTACTTTATTCGTAGTACATCGGGGAAATACCAAAACGACATTCGAACATCCACACTCTCTATAAAACTACAACGCTGTTCTTGGTCCACCATGCATTTGAGAGTGGTCAAGTGGCATTCAAGTTTTAAGGCTCAAACGAAGAAGAAAAAGCTGCGTTATTTTCTTAAGCTGAAGTGACTTAAACAAGGTAATCTGCTAGATTGCACTAAATATCACCATATTTGAATTCAAGTTGGAAGTTTTGGGGCATTAAACACCGAATCACTGAAATTTAACTGAATCACAGTTTACCTATTAGTTCCGAACAGAAAGCGATACATATATTTTAGAAAAAAGATCTCGCCCGTGCGATCCAGATTGATCGTGGTAGGAGGCACATGGCGAAGTGAGCCCTGACATTCTGACGAAGTCAAAGCTTCCGAAGAGGCCAAAGATCCCAAAGAAGTCAACCAAAGACCTGTTGCATCGAATGACATTTTTGTTATTGTTTTCGGATTGAACGAAAAATTTGAACTGTTCTGAATTCCAAGAAGGCCTCGCTATACAACGGCTTTCTTGGCGGGGTAAAAAATGGCCAGTAATACAGTTTCAACGAAGCACTTGCATTTTGCTATGACATCTTGAATATACTTCAATTACCTTAGTTAAAGTAATAAAAACAGGTAGTGTTTTGAAATAGTAACATGCGGATACTGTGGTTCTTCCTGTTCGCAAGAGCAACAGCTCAAACGTGCAACTACTGTGACATTACCCCGCAACATGATTTGTGCCTCTACTCGGTAACTAGCATTTCTTTCATATTGTCAATACACGATAAGCTTGCTTTGAAAGGGTGTAGGGAGCAGTTGCATTGGACTGCAGATAAACACCGTATCGAGTGCAGACATTGAAACCATTCTACAACAGCACAATATGCTTCGAGCAAATTTGTCTAATGGGTATGAACGGCAAGGTTGGCCTGGGCCTCAACCTTCAGCTTCTAATATGCAAGTTCTGGTAATATTCAATCGAAGTTCCGTAAAGATAGAACACTAAGACGCGCCCTTTTCCACAGACCTGGAGCACTGAATTGGCAAAAATCGCCCAGATGTGGGCAGATCAATGCCAATTTCAGCACGATTGTGGTTCATGTCGCGCAACTTGTAAGTTCTATGGACAAAGCGAACAAAAGAGAAATTAGGGGTCTTAAAGTCTAATTTTTAGGTCAGTTTTCCGTGGGGCAGAATTTATTCACTGAAGGTGGCACTGCCCAAGTTTCGAGTGCTAATTGGGTAAAAGCTATTAACGCCTGGTTCAGTGAAGTGCAGTACTTCGATCCGGCCCACATTAAGCCATTTGCGTAAACTATCTGCTAAACATGTTAAAAAAACACACTAAAAATTATCACTGAGGACGTGTAGGGGTACCTCTGGAACAGGACATTATACCGCCACGGTATGGGCTTCCACCAAGTTTGTTGGTTGTGGATATACACTGTACAAACCGAAAAGCTACAACAAGGGCCTTTACGTGTGCAATTATGGTCCAGCTGGAAACATGATTGGCGGAGAAATGTATTCCGTTGGTATCCCATGCTCAAACTGCCCTACTGGAACGTCTTGCTCATCAACCTATAAAGGGCTATGTGGTAAAAACATAGGATCAATCAAATAAGGGCACTGTACAGTAATTACATTGCCTTATTATTCACGATCATTGTTAGGTGAAACAACACTACAAGCAACACCATTGGTAGGGCTTGCTGTAACAGAATCCGGATTGACGCCAACAAACCCAAAAGGTGACCAATAATATACTAAATGTAATTTTTTTTTTGAAAAAGAACAATGGTTTACACAAAAACAATCCTCCGGGCCGGATTTGAACCAGCGACCTATGGATATCAATCGTTCTCAATTTTCCTTTCACTACAGTCCACCGCTCTACCAACTGAGCTACCAGAGGATATTTGTTGTGATGGCGTGCTCTAGTTTAATCACGAGAGAAACGTTCCAAGGCATTGCTTTGGGAAGGCTAAAGTTTGTTCCTAACGGGACAGCGAGGTAGGACGGGAACGTCAGAGGCACTTGCGTTTCCAAGCTGTTTACTTGAACCGAAATCATCTTTCCTATTCTTCTGAAGACTGAATTTAACATCCATTACGTTGTAGCTGTATATCAAAACTCCTTCTTTAAGATCAATAGCAAACGTCGTTAACATAAGATTTCTTTTTAGCGCTACCCAGTTTCTTCGAGTTTTTTTGTAACGTGGGTGACGATGAATGCGAACTTCACTCCTCCGGGTCTTCGTGGGTAACACTGCCAACAACACGGCCAAACAGCGATGCTACAAGTAAGTCTTCATTTCCCGTTTCGAGACGAATTAGTCATTTCTTATTTGTGATTGGTAGATTATTTGGAAACTTCGATCTCAAGCGGGAATTTCGCAGAATTGACCATCAAGGATTTCATTACACCTTCCCCTGATCAACCCCTGTGCTTTACGTTCCAGATTTTCAAAAAAACTATCCCGTCAACCATTAACTCGTCCTTTCAATTGCTACCGACTCAAAGCAACCCGCTTCTAATTACAATCGGTACTGCGAACGCGTTACCTATTGTGGTCCCGCTGCCAGATGAGTCAGGAAGTTTGAAGCATGGCTGGTTCGAAGCGAGACTAACATTAAAAGGGCTAAATCAGCCCTTTCAAATAACTATTAAGCAAAGCGGACCAATTCCAATAGGCGGAGATCAGAGCTCGGTAATCCGCTTGGGAATCGAAAACGTTATAGTAACGGAGGGGAAATGTGCACCACTGAATTGTTAAGTTTTCTTAAAAATTACTGATCTGCTTTCACAAAAATACAATATTATTAATTCTGGGGAAAGGGCTTCTGAAAGATGTGTATGCATACGAGGCGCTAGCATAAATCGGAGTTCAATTTACTGTAACAAGCCAAAATTCGTCGAAGTTCTCAATCCAATTTTTGATACTGATTCTATATAATCGAGAAATTAAACTAAAACTGGTCTTTGTGGCTATACTTCACAATAAGCACCGCCAGTCCACCCCCCTCCAGATTTGGGAGTTCTCTCGTAAGATTATAGACATTCGGGAAAACTTTTGAAAAGCCGCGCCATATTTAAAAGAAACCAATTTTGTGACCACCAAAATAGATTTGCTCTAGCTAGAACCCTTTTCTAAGGAAGCAACGGGGGTATCTTTCCCAGAACTACAGCTTACCTAGCGTTCTGGCGTTGAAAAAAACAGATTTCATAATTCGATACAAACTTTTTAACCATGGCCAATGACTGACAAATGATTTCATATCGGTTTCACTGCAATTCTTACACTGCTTTTTGGGCTGTCAATTGCTTCCATTCTCTGTAAGTTAATACTTTGTCAACATGATTACCCAAAAACATTTGTAACCTTTTAAGTTAACGAAGATTTAAACTATATTTGCCATATGCAAGTCGCAATCGCCAACATGTAAAAAAGTAAGCAAGGTGGCAGCAGGCATCAAGTCAGCTTCGATTCAGTTAAGATAATAATCAGGAAAAATACATTCAGCAATTGAAAAGGTTCGATTTCTCCGTGACCATGGATTGTAACAATTTTGTACAAGAGCAGGTAATACCATACCTTACCTTCCATGGAGCTTGATAACTTGATTTCCACGCATTATTGATGCTTACATCACGAGGAGACTGAAGTTACACTTACAGTGTGGCTTGAGTCTTAGAGCTCGCAAGCTTGACATCACAAATAAAACTAAAAATGGCAAGGTTTCCAAAGCATGCACATTTTTCGACATTGTCGAATAAACACTGCACCAGGCTTTCTTTGTTATTATTTTCAGAAACAGGAGGTCATGGTTTTACGGTCTCAAGTGACCTTTAGCCCCCTGTGGTTGCATCCTAAACTAGCATCTTCCCGCGCTTTGTGAACCATAATTTCTTTAATTTATTATAGCGCTTAAAAGCTGCCTTACACCATGGGGTTGGGTATTTGTGCAAAGACTTCGAGCAAGTATCCGGAATAAAAGTTGACAAGCCAGTGATAGCGGCAATCAATGAACTTACTTACCAACAGCTTGGTTTGTATGCGAAGGACTTGGAAGCCTTTTCGAAGTATAATTACAATTCCACCGTTTTCGTTCCCTTTTCCTACTGAAGTTTTTTTAGGCATGCACGAAGATCTACGATAAACGCCGATGATGTTAGGCTACTGGCACGCAAAAACCCAGTTTTGGTAAAATAATATAGTAATTAACGTAATGGAAAATTTCCTTATTGTCCGTTTTTAATAGCTTAATCACATTGAAAGCCTGATTTCACATGATGGCGACAAAGCAACTGCCGAAGCCGGGAAAAAAGGACGCAAAAAAGCCAATGATAATCGAGAGCAACTTGAATAAATCAAAAGGTAAATTCTTATCAGTGCAGCGAGACTTGGGAGTGGTAAAGGATACATGAAATAATGAAGTAAATGCCATTACAATTTCAGTGGGTACTTGAAGGACAACACTGAATTGTGCAAAAGGAAACCGTCATCTTATGGAATACAAGACTTTATGTGTGCGCTTTTCGAATTAATTGGCACGTCACTTTCGCACCGGATAATTAAAAAAAAAGTCCCATTAATTTGCTTAACTAATGCATTCATACAGAAGTTATAGTATGGCCATCCCTTGATAACTGTAAGAAAATAAAAACCACAAACTTTAACAAACCAAAATAAAACGGCGTCTTGATGCAATCGGATGATGCAAGTGGCACCCTAGCTTTTGCCATGTCGTATTCCCGGTATCTTTCCCAGCAGAAGATCCTTACAATTCCGTTGACACACACGACGTCAATGCCTGGACGCGACGAGCATTACAAGTCTTACAAAGGACATGGTCATCCAAGGGGTAGCATCCTCTACCTTCAGCTTCAGAAGAAAGAATTGTTCCACAATCCTGCGTAAAATACACGGTCAATACAAGCTTCGCTTTGAGAGAATCGACTCTCTTACCTCGCATTTATAACAATGTACATGAAAGCTACGATCCATAGCCACAACTCGCACAGTCTCCTCTTGTCCAGATTCGGGCATGATGGGTAGATGGCAAACGGAACAGCGAGGGGCAAATTTTCTGTAATAATTACATAGTTTATTATTAGGGAAAAAGAAAAAAAAAGCTTCCTAAAACTAGGTAATTACTTATGGAAATCGTCGATACAATGTATTTGGTTGGCAGCATCTACTGTGAAAGGAATGCCATCTAGACACAGTCCGCACATGACGCAACGGAAGCATTGCGGATGGTACGGCTTGCCCGTTGCTCGTAAAATACGATCCAAAATTGGTGCGGTGCAAACGCAACACTTTTCTAACGTATTCTTGTGAAAAAAAAGAAAGATCAGAGCTATTTGCGTGACTCTATAATAAGAATAGCAAAGAAAACTTACTAGATAATCTTCTTCACAATACGGCTTCCCTTCAACAGCATAAAATGGTTTTCCTTGTAAGAGAGCACAGCATACTACGCACGTGAAACACCTAATGTGGTACACCTGTCCCATCGCAGTACAACCCGTGCCTTCACCTACAACCTTGTTACCACAGCCCGCACACATACCTAAACAAACAAAAAAAAATGAAAAAATATATTCTAGAAGCAAAGAGATTTTTACCAAAAAAATCCGGGTCGCATGCTGCATCCATAGACTTCACAAGCAAAGAAGTTAACGCATCAACTTCATCCTCTCGTCCATAACGATCTGCAGATGTCAAAGGTTGCGACGAAGGCGCAGGAGCCAAACCTTTTGGTCCATAAGGACCATATAAGGTGTAATTGGTCCCACTTTTGGAGGACGTGGACATTTGACTGGCTGGACGAAGCTGAATAGGTTCGTATACAGATTCCTCCGTTGAGATCTGGAACAATTTGAGTAATAAACACCAACACTTAGTTTTAAACATGAAAATGGGACGCGGGACTCAACAATTCATTTAGACGTGTTGGGAAAAGTAACTTGGTCTGGAAACTTAGTAAAAGTTGGGCTTTCCGAAGTGTATCAATGAGCTTGGGTACAATCGTGTCCTATATAGTAAAGCTAACGTCGACCTATATCTAAAAACAGCGCAAACCACCTCACCTTGCCAACTTTTCGTTGGAACACTAACAAACTATCGTTGCTTGAAGAGACGACGAACACTGCACGTACGCTTTAGGAATTTACGAGTTACGGGGAGCCACAGCAACCAATTGAACTAATCATTGCATAGATCTGACTGCCTAAGCGGACAGCAAAACGTTCGAACCGGAGTATCTACTGCACTACACACTGGACATTTAGGAGTCCGGTTCGGGTCTCATTCTGAACTATTTCTGCTGCTTCTCGTGAAGGTTTTCTGAGTGCTTTCTCCCCACAGTCCCTCGGCTCTTGACGCTGCTCTAAACCTGACCATATACGTCAGGTGACGTCAGCTTGGCCTTCACGCACTTCATTTGAATATCTAATGAATACATATCGTACTCCTTGCACTACACCGCAAATCGAGACAACAAACTCTTGATTTCTTTCCTCTACTTTTTCACGACACCAAGACTTACATGGATCCTTTTACGCTAAGTTGCCGTACAAGGGAGTGGGATACGAGGAATACTCAATTTTAAATTGTAATACTCCATTGCAACCGCAACCAGAAAGGAAGGAAAAGACCTCGATTGGAATGCTGCGAAGGCTATTTTAACGTACAATATTATGTTTGCGTTTCGGCGGGAAAACTGGTTGAAGTATTAATAGTTGGCCGGCTAGCGAGAAGGCAGGCGGCAATTTGTCATTCACATGAACATAAAGAAAATAAACAGTCGTACTGCTACATGTCAGCATTTGATAGTCGAAAGTGGGTCAAAAACATACGTTTAGAATAACTTTGGCAAACCGAACTTACGAACTACGCCAAAGATCTACCGTATGAACTCACATATAATGAAGAATAACTTTAGACGCGCCAACATTAAAAAAAAGGAAAGAGAAACATTTAGTTACAAGTTATTGCTTTGCTAACTACGTAACTTCAAAATAGAAAACTAACTGCGCGTCCTTTCCCGCCCGCGCCAAATTGTAAACAGGAATGCTTTTATGAGTTTTTTAACCATCGGACATGCCATCAAGAAAGAAAACTATTCGCAAACTTTGCCGGATCACTCACTATAATATGCCCGGCTCTCCAGAAACGCTTAACTTACAACGGAAAAGAGAAAGGACGGATAAACCAAATTGTTTTACCTGGGACAAAGGAGCATACGTAGCAAAAGGACCTCCATAGGGCGACAATACTTCGTTTCCGGTAGCTCGCCTAAGCTCAGAATAGGATGAGCTCACTGGCGAAGGAGGTGACGGTGGTGGTAAATCTTCGGGTAAAGGTGGCGGAATATGGCTCAAATCGGATTCCAAAAGTGTGGTATCCAAAGGCGGTGGAGGTAAGTCATCTTCAGACGGATCCCGGCTTTTGCGACGACAGCTTTGCAAATTGCTGTACAGGGGTTCATTTTGAGGCGGCGGGGGAGGGGGTGGATAATTGGCATATGTGGAATGCGAAGGCAATGCATTGTTGCTATTTTGACTCCCATAACGATTCAAGACTGTACTGAACGATGGCTCTGAAAACTTTTTGACTGTAATGCTCTTAGGAATGACAGGAACTTGAGGCTCGGCCTTGTTTGGCTTCGGAAGGACATTTGGACCAACTTTTCTATACGCCGACCCTTGCTCTACAAATGCAGAATTTTCGTAGGTATCTGACATATTAAGTGCTTCGAATTGTTTCTGCATTGTTCCAATTTCTTTTATAGTGCTTGCTGTTTTTTTTTTCCCTGCTCTATCTGTAATGATGATGTACCACGACGTACCAGTGTGAGCAGGGCTCTGTTAAAAAAAAAGAACGAAGTAAATTAATAAATTATGGCAACTAGAAAACTAACAAGTACTGGCTATATACTTAGCAATTTAATTCTACGAAGATCTTGGATCCACTCCTTTAAATAATACTGGTATCACAATAGAAATAATTATTAAAAGCCCATAACCAGCGTCAAAATATATAAACACACCTTCAACTAGCTAACGGAAGGGTATGAAGCACGTATGAAGAGACTTCTCTAAATGTGTTCTACGCGGTTTCGGTTCGGTTCCAGCGACACCCAACAAACACGCACTAAATATGTTCCCCGTAGTGCAATTATCCATGTAATAATTGCAATCTTCCAAGACAATATTATAAATTTAAAAATATCACAGTAACGTACGTGTATATCCTTGTTTTAATATGTAACTCGGACCTTTATTTATAAATGGTCTCGGCTTGCACACTGATACCCGCTGTGCAACCCGCAGAACTTTCAATTTGGCGGCTTTGTGCTGAATTTGATTAGTTTCCCAAGCAATTATCAAAGTCTTTCTTTTTCATGTCCTTTTTATGTAATGCTATGTATTCTTTCGCCTGGTTGTTTCCCGAGTTTCTTCTTTGTGGGTTTACTACAAATGCCGCACACAAAATAATAAGACATACTAATAAAAAAAGGTCCCTTTTAGTGCCCTCGAATAAGTAAAAATTTGTTTAAATTAATATTGTGAGGGGAAAGTTGCAAGATAATTGATAAATTCATGAAAAGGGAACATAATTCTACTCGTTACAATAACGTGAATTACGCCATCTATGGACTCTAATTCTAACTATATAAAGTACCCTTTTCTTTGATTCATATATCTCTGTACTCATGTCATACGTTACTAATCTGGTCAAGGTCTGTTAGCTAATGCTAAATTTTGTTGGTTAATTTTGTTTTGTATTCTTTTCTCTAATAAATTTATAAGGCAACGGTACAAGTTGCCTTACTATGCCTCCTTCAGCACGAAAGTTTGACTTATTTTTCGTCGAGGAACAATTCCGAAAAAGTTTAGAAGACGACAAGGAGAAGTTATCCATGGATCCTTACTTACGCGGATATGGCGAATTTAGCAAGTAATGAAAGACTTGTCAATAACGAACTACAATGGCCTTGCTGGTTTAGATTTTTTTATATGATGGGTGCAGTATTTGGTTTCGTAGCATCTGATGTAACCAGCAAGTTGCATATTGTACAGGATTTGTGTAATGGTCCTTCTTCGGACAAGTATAGCACTGTCGAAGGGATGATGGAGCATGAAAAGGCGGAAAACCTTTTAGAAAAAGATGGTTTCATTTCTGGTTCACGCACATTACTTCGATTGCATAGGGCACTAGGTAAGTTTTTTGCACTCTAATATGATTAATACATAATTCAGTTTATTTAGAGTTTGCTTATAAGTTTCTGGAAGCTATATTACCGTTGGAAAACGATGAAAGGTTAGTATATGCATGTCAAGAGTGTTACCAGCAAACACTAGCGAAGTTCCATCCTTTTTTGATAAGAAAGGCAGTCATGGTAGCGCTGTACGCTTTGCCAACAAAACAAGGACTGCTAAAAGCGGTATTTTTAGTATTAAATGCGTTGGCATGTGTGATTTTCTATTATTTTTTTTTAGATTATGGCGCAAGATGATACCGAGGACACATATTTCGAGCTTCTTCCTAAAATTTCGCTCGCTATGCGCAACGCTTATGATCGTACTGGTCAGCTGTATGAAAAGCACGGACTTGAAGACCTCCCCTAATTCGTTCAAACCTTTCCTGTCGTAGAAACTAGGGACCAAATTTTACCGATACCTTTTAAAGCCTTATACTATGTGATTTATAAGTGAAATCCAGTGTACCGTAAAACCCTATATTATTTCGTTATCTTGAAGTTACTTGCTCGGCATGTTTGTATCTCTGCACTAGTTTATATACATTACTCTAATCAGTTTCTTTTAACGCCAAAACAAGCTAGCTGATAGTTCCTACTGTCCAACTGTGTGTGCCGCCTTGAGAGTGGCAGTAGTTTCCTCCCGAATCAGCTCATGATGTCGAGCACTGACAGGCAGATAGTAATACGACTGGTAATCACCTCTTGCCGCCATTTTGTTAAGCACTTCTTTCTCCAAAAGACTAACAAAAGCCAAAGTTTGAAAGTATTTTCATAATTTGTAAAGTCAACGTTTACTTGAGCTGACGCATATACTCCACTTCATAGCCAGCGTGCAAATTGTTTTCATAGACTTGTTGCGGGCTTGGGAAGAAGTAGCGAGCCATCCAACGGGTAATGGGATGCTGCAAAAGGACATCAAAAGTTTTTTCTATCAGTTTATTGAATTTCAGCAGTAGACATGTCTTACCCTACTATACTCCCAATGCTTTGGCACGTATCCTTCAGGTATCTCGGCTAACTCGGCAGGTCCGATGAATACATTGACAAAAAGGGATATCAATGTGCAAGGAATTATGCCCAACATGAAATAAAAATGCAAGTAGTCCTTAAACTTGTTATACTGCCATCGTGAAGGTGTAATTTGCATCTGATGGCCGCTCATAGACTTGACACCACCTGAAACAGAAGAATCAAAAAGATGACCAAAACAATTTCCAAAGTGTACCCCATCACTTTTGTATTCCCCGCTTGAAGTTAAGAACTAATTTAGTGCGACTTTAACTTTAACGCTGTACCACTTACCAAAAACAAGTGTTTTAGATGCAAGTGCATCGCTACGTCGTAAGTACGCAGCAGACTTTGAAATGTTTCGTAACACGCTCAAAACAGTCATGTTTTGTTAGAAACCTTTCAGACAACCAAAGGACAGCAACACAGATCGTCGGCAGGGAAGTAGAATGTATCGGAATCGGCGATCACTTGCTTTGAATCGATAACTTCACTCGTTTCATTATCAAAAAGGGCGCGCTTCACAAACTTTTTCTCAAATAAAAAGAAAGCGTTTAGAAAGTATAAAAGATTATATTTCCATCGTTCACATATAAATGATGGTAAATTAACATACTGACTGATATAGAACATTTTCTTGCGCGGTGATGTCCTCTTGCTATCTTTTTGGCACAAATATAAATCATAATTTGGCACAAATATAAATCATAATTTGGTCGTGTACAAGAGATGAGTACGAAGACACGAAGATTACTTCTTTGCTCCACACGTGCCATCCCGGCAAGCCTGACACAGCTCAGACTTGTGGGGTTTCGAGGGTTTTCCGTGGCGCCTTCCACTGTTTCCGATTATTCGATTAAACCCGTAATAGGCGAAACCGACGGTGTTTCGGAGATTAACCAATACCTAGGACATACAATGGCATGTATATAACCAAGATCAACTATAAATTAAACAACATAAACAAGCTCAAACAAATATAAAATCAGAATACTACCTTCTCTATTTCCTCGGGATACCACATCGGATCTTCGAAACAGTTACTCACCCCGCGAGCTAAACACTTCTCACATTTCTGGCCGTATAACTTGAACAGGACTTCCCCCACCGTTCCAGTAGAACTGCGCCGCAAACGGTACCAAAATTTTACTAACCCCCTCATGCTGGTCCAGCCATGTCCAATTCTCTACAAACAAAAATTGGAAAATAAAAGTTAACAACTGTTTGTAAAAGCGAAATTGAAAGGTAACTTACCTCACAATTAAACCGGACTTTAGCGGCGTCGAGTAGAACGTGGTATTTGCCAAATTCGTCTTCCAGCGGGGTTTCAAGAGCAGGCACGAAAGACCAAGGATGCGAATCGACGCAGTAGTATTGTTGAAAGTAATAAGCAAACTTTGTGATCCAGTACTCTTCTAGGCCACTGAAAATATGAACAGCAATTAAAGAACAAGATTTAAATGCGGTATCTATGCAGGAAGTAACGCACTCACTTACCATACGAAACTATTTGCATAACTTATTGTCAATCCACATGCTACTCCCCTACAAGCTATGTCGAAAATAGTGCTATCCAGAAAGGAACACCGAAATGGGTGTAAGGAGGCATGCAATAATGGGTAAACAAGCAACTACTTAGAAAGCTAATTGGCGTGTTTTCTGCACACTACCGACGTATTTTCGCGAAAGGCGTTACTGTGAGCGAATTCCCTGCGGAAACGATTATCAAGAAAGAACTAAAAAACTACGAAGGAATTAAAAACTGCAAACGAATTAAAATAGCACGTATTTGCGTGCTCCATGAAAAAACAATTATAAAACTAAAGCACGAATGTCTACTGGTTCTATACACCCTCGAAAAAAAAACGGATATAAGGAAACCTCAGTGGTCTAATCTTTACCCGTGGGATTAATTAAAGCTTACTCATTTCGAACCTGCTCCTCTAAAACCAAACCTAGACCAAGAAAAGTAGAATTCGTCTTTATTCTAAGGTGGGGGGCATTTCCTGTGCCTTGGAGCTCAGAGTAGGAACGAATTCCACTTTTCCAAAGTTTAGGTTTGGTTTTAGTCAGGAGGCCTACAAAACGGTTCGAAATTAGCAAACTTTAATTAACCCCACGGGTAAGGATTAGAACACCGAGGTTTCCTTATACCCGTTTTTTTTTCGAGAGTTCATCTGGGCAAAAGGTGAGAAAAGGAAATTGCAAGTTGATAGGATAACAAAGACAAAGCATACGCGATACGAAATTGAATTGTTCCTACTAATGCGAAGCTCGCTGTCATAAGAAACTAATCTACGGAAACGGAAAACATTGCTATACGGAATAACTGCAGGTTAGTTTATTTTTGTCAAAAAAAGGTTAGATGTGGGTTAGCGCAGCATATGTCCTACATACAAGGGTGTGGTTGCAAAATAATGAACAATAAAAAAAACTTACAAAGGCAGCTTGGGCCAAAATCTGACCACTTGTGTATAAGGCGAACAGATCTGGTGAAACTGGGGTCGGATTTGAGGCTGCAGAGGGATCCCGTGCAGGATCTCTTCTAGTGGTGCCGGCATAAAAGCATATCTATAACCGGTGTAATTGCAGCAATAGAAGCGTTGACCGTAAGCCGGCGGGGTAGCCGAAGCAAAAGAAATTGTGGAAGTGGATGCCAGTGACGAATCGGAAGGCGACGGTGTAGACGAATAACCGGAATCATCTCCGAGACCAAATTGACTAAAGCCTGAAATGCAACGATGTTGAAATGAAAATTAAGAGCACGCCACATGCACGATGCGAAAATCTGAATGATTACGTACCTTCGCAAAGTTCGCAATCATTACGCGGGCTTGGACTCGAATGCATCATGAGAAAACATTCATTCGACGATAACATTTTCGGTTAATGGAGCGATGAACCGAAAAAACGAAATAGTTGCAAAAATCTAAAGAAATAGAATACAAACGATTAAATGAATAATTGTAAGTGTCATAAAACACCACGATTTTCACTATAGTTTGAAACACCGTAAAAAAACAAGAACGAAGAATTCACGTACCTCGAAGTATGAAGAATTCCACAAAACGTACACGCAGGCTTTCTACAGCTGTCACGGTGTCACTAAACTTACTCAACCGAAGAGTTCGCAATCGCATCCCTTTATTGAAGACGAAAAGAATCGACAGGTCGTTTTAAAGGAACACTCTGCCCAGACTCTTTTAGACTCCGCCCAGTTTATACTCATTCTCCTAACACTTTGAGCGTGGCGGGTCGAAGAAAGCAGGTAACCTTGCGAGTCTAAACACAGCGTAGCGATAAACTTAGCTAGAAGAAACATGGAAGGTGGAGCCCAATGCCTGTCTACCAATGAAAAGAATGGCGGCAACATTTTCAGGGAAAACCATGCTAGCTTAAAATCACGTAATTCCCCTATCATACTTTAATTAATCTTGCAATGCACCTCTCACTGAGCTAACCTCTCAATAATCCGGAGAAACACCGTTCCGACTGGTATAAAGCTACATTTTTTTAACTTTCGGCCTGTTATTGCAGAGTGCATTATATACAGATTAGGAAAACTACAATCCTCAGTTACCCGATGTTTTAGAAACCAAATAAAAAACGCACGAGGTTTCGTTGTAGAAGGAAAAGAAAACATACTGGATACAGGGTGGGAGCATACAGGATCACCCCTATAAGCCAGGCAAAAGACCCGGGCTTCTTCCCTTTTCCAAAAGGGCATCCCGAGTCTACAACTCGCTTCTCTTTTCTACGACTCTTCCAAAAGCGGTATCCTATGAGCTCTATAGAGCGTGGGAACCCAACAATAGCAAGAACCCCAAACGAAACCTCAAAAATAGTTCATAAAAAAAATTGCTCGAGCCCAAAAAATTGAGCTAAAATAAAAGTATTCCAAAAGAGCTCAAAACTTTCATTTCAGTAGTACAGTAAAGATGTCAAATATCCCAACTACTTTATATGGGATTGGACCTTGCTGAGGTTTCACATGTCCAGGTTGGGTAAGCTGTTAAAATTAGCATGTCCCTTTCGACCCTAATTGTCGTCTTTAGTTACCCTAGCCACTAAGGACTCATCACTGTTTCTGGTATTCGTCTGTTAAATTCTGGGTTTCACACGTAACACCACACTGCAGACGATGAAAGGGGCAAGCAATAAAATTAACGTAAACATATTTTTGCCCTTAAAAACGAAGGAATATTAAGGTTTCATCGAGCCCGGCATTTTTTGAAGAAATATAATATTTTTTTAAATATATAAACAGAAAAAAAGTACCCAGCCTTCTTGTTCACTAGGCTAACCCAAACTCAATTCGTACCACTTTTCTCTTGAACGTGTCGATGACGGCCTGAAGTTTTTTAGAGAAAGGAAATACACTCGAAGAGTACATGTCAAGAAGCAAGTTCATATCCTCTAGCACAGTACGAGTTCGAAGTCAAAACATGGCCTTACATGTGAATATATATCGCACTATTTAACGGGATGAATCCAAACCTTATTTTCTCTGTCATACGAGATGGGCATCAAGAGAGCACTAGCCATAAAGCTAGCTCAGTTTACCGAAAATGCTGGCAACCCAAAGACAATCCATACTCTTCTTTCCACCACCGTTATTTTTCGGGGATATAAACAAAACGTCATGGAAGGCACACATTAACGACAAAGGGCCACGTAAGGGTGCGGAGAAATTATAAATTTTGGGAAACGTGAGAATCTCTTGCTTCTTAAAAAGTGGCAAATAATATAGCTATGCTATACGAGCCCGACTGAAGATAGTTTTAGCCGCTAAAGCGAAAACAAAAAAAAGGAATACTATCATCGTCTATTTCCATCCAGTTCGATTTCTTGACCACTGGACTACTCAAATCGTCAAAGTTGGTTATCCGCACAAAAGAAATGAAGACGGATGCTTTGACATTCGCCGGTGGTGCTCCTTTAGTGGTGAGACGCGAGCGTTCCCTTGCAGGTGCACTTTTCGCTGTCACTAGGGAAGGGAATATCTGACCAAAAGACTGCCCCGCTCCTTATGATTTACAACCGCATGCCAAAAAATATCCCTGTTTGCAAAAGTTCGCTACCTTTGAGTAGCTCTTCAAACCTCCAGGGACCTACGGTTTTACGCCTAACAAAGATACGGACGGAGGGCAAACACACTGACGGCTATACCGTCCTCTCTATCAACATTTTTGCTCTGCAGTATGCAAGCTCAGAAAGGCCGTGGCCTAGTGTCAATAATGGCAGCTTTCAAAACTAAAGGTCCAAACGGTCATGCAATTGACCTTCTCTCTCGAGGTACGGCCTAATCGTATTCTCTCGCTGTCGGTTGTCGTACTCACCACCCATTTTACATGAGGGGATGCCTCCCGCTTTCGAAATAAATACAATAATTTTTGCGAATGCGCTTTCTCGATGTTCCCAAAAAGTTACGGTGCTTATTTACAATTTCATTACTACAATAGCGAAATGAAATGTTGAATGCGCGGCCATCACATGCCACAGTATCGCAATTCACATCACAGGATAAAAACGTAAACAGGCTCAATTTTTTTCACAGAATTCCAAACTGCAGAAAACGAAAACCTTTCTTTTTGATGAGATGTAAAGAATTCCTGTTTTTCAGCAGCATGCCAATAAAATATAAAATGGCAAAGACACCTGCCACTCATGCATCACTTGGTAAATGAGTCATTAAAAAAATAATCTACCTAGCGCTTCAAATGAACACCCAACGAACATAATTGGTCCTTTTTGATAAGAAAATAAAGTCGACACGGTTGGTGAACTTAAGACTATTTCTGGGCATACCAAGTTATTTACACTCACATTCTTCACATCGCTTCTCTTAGTTGATAAGTCTGCACAAGGCTAGTTTTGAAATTTCACTATCATTTCTTGCGTATATGACTAGCTATCCATTCCAGTCCTTGATATAAACTAGAAAGGATAAATTGCAAGAATCGGTTAAGATTCGTAACAATTATTCCAAAATCGCAAACATATACAGATGCGAAGAAAAAAGAATACCTTACCCTTCACCGGTCAAGGCACAACATCCTTGGATTTGCCAATGATGTTTCTTGAGGGATGTCAAATTTAAGTGACGAGATATCTCCGCCGCAGACATGGATCCTTTCAGGTCTTGCTTATTCGCATATATAAGAACCGAGGCTTGAGATAACTCTTCATGCGCTAAGAGTCTGTAAAGTTCATCACGAATTATACTCAACCGCTCTCGATCCGCGGAGTCGATCACAAGTAGGATAAACTATACAACAAAGAATGAGTACATATTCAAGTTCATTCCAAAATAACCTACTTCTGTGTTGGTGTAGTACGTATTCCACGCCGCACGAAGGGATTCTTGGCCACCCAAATCCCACATAATGAAATGGATGTTTTTCCATACCACTTCCTCGACGTTCGATCCAATAGTGGGTGAAGTCTGGACGACCTCATTCATGAGAAACTGGTACAGTATGGTGGTTTTGCCAGCATTATCTAGTCCGACAATGACTATCTTATGTTCTACAAAAATTAAGAAAAAAAATTAACAATTAACAATGTATATTGTAAAGAGGGACCAACAGAAACTCGAAGGTAAAAGTACTATTTGTTTGGGAAGCTTTCAATGAAAGATATATCAGTCACAAACACGGAAACCTTGATATATCAGTCAGAAACCGAACCTTGAGCTTTAATAAGGACACCTTGCCAAAGAACTAGCACGGAAAAAAATTTGCATCGAAGCCGCAAGATCACGTGATAAAGCGTCACGCGTATGGAACTAGCATAGCAAAAGCATTGCGGGCGATGAATCAATCCAATTTAGGTACAGGCAAATTGATATTAATTCTATTAGACACCTCATAAAATTTGCACAAAGGTATGAAAAATTAAGCGCATGACAAAGGAAAAGGATAGAATGCGATTTGAAAAAAAAGACTTGCAAATTACCAGGCAAATCTGCCAAGGGCATACGAACAACGTGTATATATTGAACAACTGTAAACGGTGCTACAGTCATTTTTTTTACCTTCATTCCCAAAGAAACTCCATAATTTGGCAAGTAATATTCCCATGGCTCCCTAAATGCAAGAAATGTCATATTAAACATATGGTACCAGTACACTAGAAACATACGGTAGTTTTCAAGAGACATTCAAAGTAGGTAGCTCCAAACAGGCCCACAAAAAACTAGCCCATAACACAAGGTCAATTAGACAATTGAGAAATTAAGTTGTTGCCTCCAAACTGGAAATAAGGAATTGATGTCGAGACCTTGACCCTAAACTACCGCAATTTTTACATCGCAGATATAAATTACTATTACATTAAGGAAAATTATTACTTGTACAGAAATGTTGAGGGAATAGGCTGAATAAAAAGAAATATTTTCCCTTGTTCCTTTCTTTTACCAGGATCGACACTGCTAGCTTTCCTTTCACTGTGTGATCTGATGTAACAGTATTCGGATGGAAGCGAAACCTCACGCAACCGTATGGTTTGCAAACAGAGGTAGCGCCATCTTAGTCTTGTTGAAGATACATTTTTTTCTTCAGAGCGTCGATGTTCTCTATGTCACATGATTTTACCATCGCAGTTGCCCACCGCCCTTTGGAGTATCCTGCTTTCCGCGGAATATGTTATAAGTCACGCCCCCTTTGCAAAGCGGTACTGATAGTAAGGCGAGAAAAGTCCCGGCATGTTTAGCCACAATGGCCAACCAATCAGACGTGCCTGTATCTGTGTATCCTTTTAAAAATAACTATATACTACATCTATCAATTAATTATATGCAAGATAAAGATATTCCTGTCGGTGATCCTTTGAAAGACTAAAGTAATTATTCACTTTCCTTAGCCACAATACCAGACAACTAGATATTCCTTTTTCTTCAACGAAAGACGCTGAGATAGCTTACAATTCACTGCGCGTTGACCAGGAACCGAAACGAAGTAGCACCACGAAACATTTGTCCGTGGATAACAACGTCTTGAACGTGTAAATCAGAACTGTTTATTAAAGCAGAAAGGAGAAGATCTATTATTTTTCTTACATACAGGAAAATTACCAGCCAAGACACGAGACAGTTGAGGGTGTCTTTAAATTCGTTTTTGGAACACGTGCTACTGGTTTCTGACACCATATTGCATTTCAAGTTATGAACAAAAAAGAAAAAGAAGAGAAATTGCACTTAATGTGGATATGGAACGGGGACGAAAAGAAAACGGTTTAGCAGCGGCTTGTACCAGCGAACATTCACCTGCTCCCACACCTGCAAGGGCGTTTTATGGATTAGCCTTGTATTTAATGTCCTGTTTTCTATTACTTGTATATTTTGTATGGGCCTACGTCCCGGAATCTTTTTTAACCGCGCTTGGTCTTACGTACTGGCCTCAGAAACACTGGGCTCTTGCCTTCCCTTCTTTGCTAACTGTAGGTTTCTTCTCGTTTGCGTTGTTAATGTACCCTGCCATCAATCTCACCTTAGTCCCCGATTTGAATGATCCCCGGACGCTATCAGAGTATTCTAGAAAAACGTGCAGCAACACTAACGATGGAATTAGGGAATTCGAAGATTTAGACATTTCGGATGTTTGCAAAGTGTTATACAGAAAAAATAAGATAAAATAAAGCAAACAGGTGGTTATGAAAAAATATATTTTTTACTAATTTGGAATTTAACTTCCATATTTCCGCTCTATAGGCACGTGCAATTTGTACAAAGGGAATGGAAAACGGACTGAATATGTAAACAAAACGCCAATTTTAATTTTCATACACACCACTCTTTAAAAGTAAAAAAAATATACCTTTGACACTTTTACAACAATAATCCCACTAGTAACTATAAAAGCAAGAACGCGACTGCCTCTGTTGATTGATCCTCAGAGGAAAGCGGCTTGCAGCTTTTCGCTGTTTTTAAATCCTTCAACAAATTCTGGTACTCATATTCTGGGATAAAAGGATCAGCACCTAACATCGCTTCATCTTTTCTATTCTTTGCGCCTTGTGAAAGTATGGCAAGTATATCGCGAATTCCAAAATAATGCTGATAGGCTATCAGGAACTCGCGGACACAAGTCTGCAAGACAGGAGGAAGTGCTTGAAGCTTTTGGGACGGACTAGCAACTTGGATTTCTTCGTCCCCGAACTGGTAAGATGCTCCTGCTGTTAGATAGCGACTAAAAACGACGTCCAATGTGACACTTGACTCTGAGAAACCCCAATCGGAATCCAACCGTGTAAGCCAAAGTTTACAAATCGCGAGACATAACCATGTAGGTTTCAAGGACCGCAGAGCACCATGCATATTTTGCGCGCTTTGCTGGGCCCAGCCTTGCAAAGTATCGCCTACGAACCGGACAAGGTCCTGGCACAATGGATTTGTGAAGGGGAACGTGACATCAGGTTCGGAATGCTGGATAATAGTCGCAACGAACGAAAGTAATTTCGATGCTTCACGAAGTATTAGATGCTTTTCACCGAGGTGCGCATCTCGCAGAATTTCGACAAGTTTCCGAGTCCTATAGTTCATAACTCCTACTTTCCCCTTATGCCAAAAAATTCGGGCTACTATAGCTCTCACATAATCACCTGGGGAAGTATTCGAGAGGGTATTTCGCAGATTCATTTCAAGAACCTTCACAAACCATTCGAGCGCAAACCAATGCCTCTCAGGTAACCCAGGTGCATTCGCTAACATGTGGTCTATATCGTCTACATCTTCGTCGCTAAAATCACAACTCGACAACAAGTCTTCCAACTTATTCCAACCCTCATACGCACAGCTCTCCTCCTTGTACAGGAGATCGCAATACACTTTAAACATGGGGGAGGATGGGGTGGGTGGATGCCATTCCAAGATTTTGTTGAGCAGATCCAGAGCCACTACAAACTCGTACCTTGACGAGAGCGGATACTTAGAAATGGAAACCCTGCGATCGCTCTGACGAGTGGCAGTCTTAGGCTGCTGGCCAAGGATTACAACTCGGACCAAGAAGTCCATGCAGGAGACAAAAGGATAACGGCTAGCGCTAAGCTGATCTTGTAGAACACACATGGGACCGTAGTAGTTATTCTTGCTGGTTGCCATAAAGAGGGACTCAAAGCTTGTATGCAACGGATATTTTTGGCTATCACAGTCAGGAACGCTTTTGAACTGCGTCGGGGAAAACTGATCTAGGATTGGGGCGTGTTCTTTAAAAGTACGGGTGGCAATGGTAAGTTCTTCCTTGGATACTTTGCGTGCTATCTTGGGGTTTTGGGGCGACTGCGAACAGGTACTTTTCGAGCTTCCGGTAAATGTAACGCCTTGGAATGATATAACGCTATTTGATGATGGCGACAATAACGCAGGGGCTAGGGTACTAGTTGAGGGCTCGTTTGTTGCATCCTTGATGGCTTGGCACGAAGGGACGTCGTTTTTCATTAAGGGCAATTTATTGTTCCGAGAAGAACCATCACTTAAATTGCTGTACAGCTCCATGTGCTCACCAGCTACGCTAGCCTCTTCCATTCTTGATCGCTTCTTTGGTGTGGGTGGCTTGGTGCAAGTTGACCTACGTTTGACAGAGCGATGTGATCTAGTTTGGCGAGCTGGGTTGTTGAAATTGTCGTCCGAGAAGCCTTCTTCACCGTTAATTTGTTGAGGATGCTGATATTTTGCTGCCCCTTTCTTAAGGGCTAATTGGCTTGGCTCTGAAGTACAAGAAACGCTGGTCGCCGGACTGGACTTGGATGCATCAAATAAGCGAACAACACAAGACGTCGTTGGAAGAACAGACGTTTCTTTACGTTTCGGTGGGGTTTGCTTAACATAGTCATACAGTGTCTTTGAAGGCGTGCTTGTCCGCTTTTTACTGCTGCCATCTTTTTTCTTATAGGACCGCAACTTTTTCCTGGGGCTTAAATTTAATTCTGCAGACTTAAGAGGAGCATTATTCTTGCGGGGCTCGGGTGTCACGTCGCATCCGACACTTCCCTGTTCTGTTTTTACCCCTTCTTTTGTAGGGGTTTTGACAAAATAGTCGGTAATTCTTGAACTCACTTTCTTGGGTGTAACAACTTTCTTGAGAAATGTTACATCGCCATCTTCGTTGTTGCGTACAGTTGGTTTCGCCAAACCCCCTTGGCGTGCACTCTTCTCTTTTCTAGCTACTGACGAAACAATTTTCTTGGGAGGCATTCCTTGTGTTTGTTTACTAAAAAATTTAAACTTATTAATTATTAGAACATAAAATAAACCAGGAGAAATTGTAAAATACATTTAGGATGTACCCTTTCAGATTTCTTTTTCTTAGTTAGACTTTCCATTGACGAGCACGAGATATATTAATCGTGAAGAAAGTTTTCTTCACGACTAATTACGTATCGACAGTCTAGCAAAGGAGTTTTCCGCTTCCAAAACAAATGGCTACACTTCTTCCTTCTAGGTTTTTAGCTTCCGTTTCCAATTCTGATTTTACGTGAAGTGAAAAGCTCAAACAGCAAACACCAAGCACGCTGAAAAGGCGCCAAGAAAGTGCGAAGAAAAGAAAACTTGTCGTGTAGCGCCCCTATAGGTGTTAATTGAAAAGTCACATAACAGACTAATACGAAATTCGTTGGCGCGAATTAAAATCCATTTTAAAAAAATCAAGAGAAAAGCGTGGGTAGACTAGCTTGTATAGCTAAGAATAAAACCAACTAACTCCGTTCAGATTTTCTTATAAGAAGACCTAGGTAATTAACCTCAGATTGCACATAAAAGCAACAGGTTTTAATTTGGAAAGCGTATGCCCTTTTACATTTGGACACCAAAACCCGTTAATATGGTTCAGAAACCGTAGCATTCCTCCATCAAGTCCTTATCTTTTTTTTCTTGTGGCAGGAATAAATAACAGCCCAGGACAAACAATCAATTCGCTGGTATTTTAGAAGTAAGAACGAACACTTAGTTCTAGTTCAAGCTTGTTGCAGTGTATAGCTTCCTGGGTGCACTCGATCGAAAGGTTACAAAGTAAGACTTTAAAGTAGGATAGTTTCCCAAAACCAACGTTTACGGGTTCATTCTTTGCACTCAAAGCAAGAAACAGAGGTTGTGTGTCTTGTGACCGGTCATCAACTTTAGGCGGATGTCTTGGTAGTTTCCTGCTGCTCAAACTTGGGATATTTCGATTCGACTTCCTGCCAAGTCAGCCTCAAGATGGACAGATCACGGACTACACCGGCAATTTCAGACAACTAATAATACAGAAAAAAAAATTAGAGCCTGGGCTTGTGTTAACGGGAACAGTCAAAGCTTACCGGAACACGAACTTGACTTAAAGAGTCGCGCTCTCGTAAAGTGGCCGAATGGGGTTCTTTAAGTGTATCAAAGTCAACAGTAATGCCGAACGGAATGGCAATTTCGTCCGTGCGAGCGTAACGGCGCCCAATTGAGCCGGAGGAATCGTCCACACGATGCGATACATCACAGTGAGTTAAATCACGGGCTTTACATAATGAAAACATCCATGCCAATTAAGTCCCATCAGTTTATATACATAAAAGTATACAAAACTTACAGAGCTGTTTGACGAAAGGATTGAACTCTGGGTTGTTACTCAATGGAAGAACAGAGCATTTAAGCGGGGCGACGCAAGGAGGCAAAGAAAAGTACTAAGACAGAATTCGTTTTATGAAGTTAACTTAAGTAAATCTTTGAAATACCGTTCTTTGTTCATCTCCTTCGCGAACGCGGAAATTGTGTTCGAATATCGAATACATTATGCGTCCAATACCGAAAGACGGCTCAATAACATTCGGGGTGAACTCTTCCACATACACCGTCTTTTGGTAACGCTTGACGGATACCAAATCCTTGGTTAAAGTATAGGATGCACCATTAATGGCCAAAGGAAACTCGCTACAAAGTTAATGTTAATTGTTACGCAATTCCACACAGTACAGGTTTGACCTACCCTTTTTCTTCCAGAGCCTTTTCAAACGTTTCCATGTCAACTGACTCCAAGCAGCTCAAAAACTCCAAAATTTCCTTGGCTTCTTTTTTGAAGGCTTTACCAATAGCTCCTTTATTGGGTACAGCCTCTGTTTTAAAAAGAAAATAAAGAGGTTATTGAGGAAAATAGAGAACTTTGTCCAGATTTACCAATAACATCCACGGTTTTGGGCTGTTCAAGTTTCTTCTCGGCAGCTAAACGGACACCTGTAGCTTTCGAGTGCTGGCTTAAATCATACGCAGATCGGTCTGCGCATCCTACACATTCCACCCAACCCTAGAGTAGATAATAGCCAATGTTATACTAACTAGTTGATATTGAATCGTAAGTATACATAAGAAGTAAGACATTCGGCGTCCCAGCAATCACAGGCGTAATGAGCCATCTCGTTGCCCATGTGTTGACGGAAGCGCAATTTCTTGGCACCAATGCCAATACGGAGCATAAATAGTTGAATACGGGCAATAAAGTAGGCTAGTGTCTCGTTAGCAATTATTTTCTATAAACAAAATCACAGAAGTTGAAAACAAATCTCAAGTATATTTTTTAACATTATCACTCACCTTTTCTACCGCGTCTCCAACAGTCATAATTTCAGCAGCTTTACCGTCCATCTGGTTGCAGGCCGAATACAAGAGCAATTCGACGTGCTTGACGTCCTCAAACTTGGGGTGCGATTTGTCGGTTGGATCGCAGAAGTGCTCAATTTCTGCCATGGTAAACTCTCTATAAAAATTACACGTTCGGTAAAAATTACACGTTCGTCATAATATAAAGACGGTGCCATGCCTGACACGCAGTAATCCGGATCTGGGAGAAATCTCATTTCGGAATGCGTTGCCAATCTGTGCAGCAGCAAAAGGTAAACGACCTTGGTTAAATTCTAGCAATCTTTTAAAATTCACAAAGATGCCTTGGGCAGTTTCGGGCCGCAAAAACCTAAACTCTTCATATAAGCAACGTGTATCGAAAAATACGATACACAGTACCCTTTGACGAGGCCAGTAGGGCCGATTGACGTACTGAACATGAGATTAAATTCAATGGGTTCCGTTAGATCGTTGCCAGTAATTGGTGACTTCATGTTAAACTTCTTCAGCACTTGATTCATTTCTTCCTGGGTCATGCCATCGAGCTGCGAATGACCATATTAGCCTTAGATAAGCTGCCCGTAAATTGTATTCCTTACCTTAATGACGATATCATCACATTCATCTTTCAAAGCTTGGGTAGCTTTCTTTTCGGACTTGACTTTCTCCAAATGGGCTTTAATCAGGTGGTCAAGTCGAAAGCATTCACCAGTTTTCAAGTCTTTGACCATCAAGTCAGCAAAACGGTCCACGTGTCCAGATGCTCTATGGAATGTGTGGATTTAGGATGTTCGTAGTCATGAAAGAACTTTTACTTGAGAACAGGCTCTGGGGTCAAAATTGAACAATCGACTTCTAACATCTGCTCTTCCAGGACGAAAAATTGACGCCAGGCCTGCAGAATATTGGATTTCATTGCACAGCCCATGGGGCCAAAATCATATTGTCCAGTAATGCCTCCATAAATAGCGAAAGAATGGTCGTAAAAGAAACGGCGTTTTAAAAGGTCTTCGAGCTTAGATCGGTCAAACGAAGCTTCAACAGGGGCCAAAGCTAATTCCTTATCTTCGAGTACTTTCTTCCTGGTTTTTAATTCGGCCACGGCCTTTTTTACATCCAGCTCCAGTGCCCCGGTGTCTTTCAGCTTCCTGACCAAGTCCCCCTATACATAAAAGCCATGAATATGAAACCTACTTCTAATCTTTGGAATTAAATTATTACCTGTTCCTTAACAGCTGCTCTCAACGGAGCCAGAATTTCTTCAACTTTAGGATCAGACATGTCTAGCTGCAATCTGAATTTCTTATGCGATTTCTTAGAGCCCCAGTTAGGCGGAAGAGTTTTACTAGCAAAATTGCTTGCAGTTGTATTCAATCTACGGATCAGCTGTTGATGTATGCTGTGGTGTTTGCTTTCGCCTTTCACGATATAACGATAAATACTAACGGTAAAACTACTACACAAAATTCCTCCCAAGAATTTCATCAGAAAACCTCCCCGAAAGAGCTATTGGTACCTTTTCCTGGCCAGAAGCAAATATTCCCAGCATGTATCACCCCAGCATTTATGTGCGCACGGCACTAAGCTTGCAACCGCAAAGCGGAGTGGGCGGAGATTGTGGAGCCCCGGTAGAGATGAAGCATGTTAAAATACAGATTCCGTTGCAATAGCCAGATTTTAAAGTATTTTTGTCTTAATATTCTCTTAACTGAATGACTAAAAAAATCGTCTTAGTGGAAATTCTAAATCCATTGAAAATCAGAATCGAAGAATGTAAGCTCGTGAAAAGAAAATCCAAGTGTAATCCGCACTTTACAAGCGGATTTTCCGGGGTTTCTTCTATTCCTCAGCTCTCAACGCCATCGGACGGACAAGCGTACAGAACGAGGCAAAATGGACGAGCAAGGAGGGTTTTGTTTGCGTTGGAATAATCATCAAAGTACATTGGTTTCTGTACTGGAAAAGTTGCTGGAAAAAGAAAAACTTGTTGATGTAACCCTAGCCGCTGATGGAGAATATATTCGAGCCCACAGATTGGTTCTGTGTGCTTGTAGCGGTTACTTTGAAGTAAACTTGTCCATAATATCCAAATGAGGTTTTCAAAAGTTTTTATTCTTTTCGTTACGTGCAGGAACTGCTATCCTATCACACGGAAAAGCATGCCGTTATCTACATGAGAGATGTTCCTATTAGCCAGTTGAGGGCTCTATTGAGCTACATGTACCATGGAGAAGTCAATGTGGCTCAAGATGAGCTTTCGTCTTTCGTTCAGCTGGCAGATTCGCTTCGTGTCAAGGGTTTGACTGATAACAATGCTGGTAAAATCTTTTAGAATGCACCGCCTAGAATATTACTAAGCGATTCGTTTTATTTATAGCTCAGACCTTGGGAAACCATGCCAATGGTAAAATGGCAGTAAAGCACGCATCTGAGCTGCTCTCTAATCCTACCTCGCCAGCTGCCGCACCACGCCGCAAAAAAGCGCGCCCCCGTTCCTTCGACAACAGTCCTGTTTCTTCTCCTGCTTCTTCCAATACCGCCCCACGGAGATCTATTGTTGACACGCCCAATCCGAACGCACCACGTAATGCCGCCAAATTGCCCGAAGCGAAGCGACCTTCTACGAGCGGGCTTCCTAAGATTGCAATTCCTATGACAACTACACCTGAAACTGTTTCTATCACTGTTGAAGCTAACCCTGGCCCAATTCCGGAAACTGCAATAAGTTCGCCAGTTTGGAGGGTGACTGTTCCATCCGACGCTACGCAAGGACCTGTTCAACCAAAAGATACCCTGTTTAGTGGGCCACTTAAAGAGGAAACTGATGAGAAAACAATTGAAGTAGAGGAACTTTCTTTAGAAGACAACGGAGAAGAAGATTGGAGCGACATGGAAGGAGGCGGTTCAGGATCGGGTTACGAGCACCCTGATACAGGTAACTGAACAGTGCATTATAAGTATAGAAACCTAATTGTTAATTAATGTGCAGGTGGTAATTCGCAAAATAATGGAGCTCCCTATGAAGGACCTTTTGGTCAAGGTAACCGAAGGCTTTATATTTTAACTTAATATACGTCAGTTGGGTTTCATAATAGTATGCCTGGGAATGTTTGGAGGCGCATAAGCTAGGAATAGTTTCTCTTTCATATTCCGAGTAAGCTTTGTCGCAGAACAAAAGATTCAAATCTTTTGCCAGTTGAGCTTTATACTTTCGTTTTTGCTCGCAACGTGGGTCAGCGAATGTCTCGTCGTTTTAAGAGATTCGCCCTACCCCGGTTTTCATATAAATAGCTGGCTGTTAGGAACAAAACTATTACGGTTGTTGTTATTATTGCAGGTCTTCTGGGTAAATATGTTTGCACGAATGGCTGTGGGAAAGTCTACTCGGATAAGAAAGCTATGCGCCAACATGCAATCTGGAAATGTGGCAAGGAGCCTGGGCTTAATTGTTGGGTCTGTCCCTTCCGTACCTATACTAATTCACTGCTCAAATATCACATGAGGCAGAAACACAATTACATGGCTTCCTAATGCTCTTGTGAGCCCAAGTCGACGTGCCTGATTTAATACTCATTCATTTTTAATTTTCTTTCATCGGGCCAGATGCGTCGGGTATCATTGCTGATTTATTGCAGTGCGAACGGTGCGCCGTGGTTTTCAAACAACGAGATTGGCGGAAATTCGCGGTCCATCGCCGATACTGCGGGCTAACTTTTCGGTACAACTGCCCCTATTGTGACTATGGTACGAATACCAACAGTAATTTTCATCGTCATATGCGGACGTTGCACAAGGACCTCTATAACACTTAGAAAACGTTGCCTTTGAAGTGTTGTCTACGCAGAAATACTCTGCGTCCATTTTTCTACAATTTACCATGTAGCTCAGTTGGATTTTTAGGGTCGTAGGTTCGAAACAAATCGATTCAGTTCGTGACGATACTTTATGCCCAGAATTTGTAATACTTGTTCAACTGTTTTCATATAAACGATAAAAGAAATCTGAATTCACCTTTCCGTTGATTCAGTTTGTAAAATACCGCGTTGTAGTACGTTTATTTCTGGGTGGCTGCTTTTTCTGGTAGGAGGCGGCCTTGTCGCCATTTTTGAAAGGCTCTTAACCAATCAGTGACGTCGTAATGGATTTTGTTCCCTTTCTTCCCTCCTACTTTTTACTTCAATCTTTTGTTGTGATCGTTTTTCGCTTTGGACAGCCAACACGTCAACAGAGCAGGTCAGCAGAACAGATACCTAATTAATGTGGACTAAGCATTAGTGATATTCATCTGGATATACACCTGGGCATTGTGAGTTGACGCTTCGTCTTTCTGTTTTACTCGAGTTCGTTTCCGTAGGTTTCCAGAAGCTAGAAGAAACACTGGAAGCAAAAATCCTCTTGCGTTTCAGTTTTACGTTTTCAGTTTACCTCAGTTTTTAAAGTGATGAAATCGTATTTTAATTCCTAAAGCGTTTATTTCCGTAGCAATAACCTGTGCATTATTTTATTTCATTAGTAGAATCAAACCATGGCGAACATCATATCTGCGGTCTGCGTGAGGCGAACATCACAAACCAGTTGCTTTAAATTTGCCGCATATTGTGCGATATTTCTACTATTCTTGATTTTAGCAGTTCATGCTGAAAAAGAACCCGTTGAGGAAGATGATCAAGACTCTAAGCAAATCTCATCGGTAACTATATGTTTATGGTAAACTAAGAATCCGCTCATAGTGTTATGTTAGTCTGAAACAGTAGAAGAACATGGAAAGACAGCTAAAATCAGTTCGACTCAGGGAGCCAAAACTCATGACTTGGGTTTCTTCCATGCTTTCATTGCTTCGTTTTCTGTCATTATTGTTTCGGAACTGGGGGACAAAACCTTCTTCATTGCTGCCATTATGGCCATGAGGCATTCCCGGTTGGCAGTCCTACTTGGTGCTTGTGGAGCACTTTTTTTGATGACTGTGATATCTGGTAACCTAACGTTGACGTGTCTTATATACGTGCCCGGTAATTGTTGGGTTGTTTTATCTCTAGCTTTGTTTGGTTGGATCACCATTATTATTCCCCGGGTCTACACGTACTACATCTCGACAGCTCTCTTTGCCATCTTTGGCTTGAAAATGCTCAAAGAAGGGTACTACATGTCGCCAAATGAAGGCCAAGAAGAGTTTGAAGAAGTTCAGTCGGATTTGAAGAGAAAAGAAGACGAAGTAATGTAACAGAGGCTTAGTATCCATTCGTCTGATTAATGTACGAGTTTTCTCCATCCTAGCTATCAGCGTCAGAAACTTTGGATGCCGAAGCTGGTGCTCCTGTTATTCGTGGAGGGTTCCGTAATCGAATTCTTTCATTGGTTTCCCGTGTGTTCCTGCAATCTTTCACACTGACGTTTTTAGCTGAGTGGGGTGATCGGTCTCAGTTGGCAACTATAATCTTAGCGGCCAGAGAAGTATTGCTGTCAAATTATGAATTATTGAACCGATATTTTAAGAAACGTATTATAGGATGTCGTTGGAGTGAGCCTGGGGGCGTTTGTCGGGCATTCTATATGCACGGCTTTGGCAGTATTAGGAGGCCGAATGATTGCTCAACGGATATCAGTTCGAACAGGTATATGTTTCCTCATTTCCTTTCGTTACTTTCATCGCTCATCATCTTTTTAATGTTCATTTCAGTAACACTTGTGGGAGGCGTAGTATTCCTCGTCTTTGCAGTCTCAGCCCTCTTTATTGATACTGAGTCCTAAAAGTGGCCAACGTTCGATATGACAATTTACGAACCTTTGTGTGCTGTGTAAAAGAGTATGACGTGATAGCAATTTCAAGATAAATATCCTTCGAGTATCTGAAGATAAATGAGATGCTGTGCTAAACGATTTACGTCGAAAGTGGACAATGTCTTGGTAAAAAATGCTGTATTGATACCACACACTCAAGATTAAGTAAAAAAAAAATACAGTTTCCAAGTTGACTTTATCAGACGGCTCGGCTTAATTGACGTGCTTATTTTATGACTACTGGATTCCATTGCCGTTTCACACGGCTCTGGATATCCGTGGATTCGAGCGGAGACCACTGGCGCTTACTGCGAACGCTAGCGACGCCGTCATTGACCAAGGGCGACCATTGCCTCCTCGTACGCGATTTGAGTTCTGTTTCTGCTTCCGGTTCCAAAGATGACCATTGTCTTTTGGCACGATTTAAAGGAAGGGAGTCTTCGGCGACAGGTTCCCATTGCCTGCGATTACGAATTTTAGCCTCTTCCAGCGGTGACCATTGTCGCTTGACACGGTCTAAAGTACGGACGTCTTCGGCGACAGGTTCCCATTGCCTGCGAGTGCGACTTTTTACCTCTTCAAGCGGCGACCATTGACGTCTTGCTCTCAGGAGTGAAGAGCTGTCAGGGTCAAGTGAGAGGGCAAAAGAAACAAATGACAAAACGAGCGATAATGACAAAACAGGCTGCATGGTCTACAAAAAGAAAATGCATGAATTATTTTTAAATATGCTTGAAACCCATACAAAAATGGCAAAACTTACCTCGGTGTTGTTCACTTGCAGTCATAGGCTGAAGTAGCTATCGTTTGCTTTCAACTTCCAGTTTTTATCCTCTACCGTCATTGTCCCAGGCCAATTGATAAGCCAGGTCGGTTTAATTAGCATTGAAAGAGCAAGGTTAAAATTTTAATGATTTTTTCCTTGAATTCGAAAGTCGAAGTAAAGTTTGCCTGTTATTTCGCCTTACATGAGCCGTTGAAAATGAAAAGATAGAGAAAAGAATAAAGGGGAATTGTAATCTCGTTAGGAATGTGTGGGTTGCTTGAAGGTCATTCTGCGAACTGTTGATTCATGCACTCTCAAATTCATACATTCCGCATTGAATGCCAAGCTTGCGAGAGTGTCATGCAGAGGGCGTTTGATGACGTGTTCAAGTGTAAAAGCAGTAGTTTATTCTTTTCCGTTTATAAACAGATCGTTTGTAAATATGTCTGTATTTTCTGTCCTTATTTCAAAGAAGAGTCCTTGTCATGAGCTTGTGAACAAATTATAGGGCGATCGATCAGACGACTTTCTGATGTGGCTTGGTGTTCATGTTTGGAACGAATTACGGTAAAACGATGGGACCTTGCCTTGGGCAGCCGTGTGTAGGATAAATCTGGATCCCAGCCAAGGCAGAAAAGCGGAGACAGGCAGGAGAAGGCGAAAAGGAACCAGATTGCTCAGTTCGCTGTGAACCGTGTCGTAGTAACACGTCGAAGTGTGCTTTTAATGATGTGTACTTCGTAGAAAAGCCAAATCCCTAGGTTTGACCGTGATTACTGTAGATTAAAACTTCCACAGACCAATGGATACATAGTCTGTTATTGATTGGATTATGTTTGTAGCAATACGTGGAAAGGTAAGCAAAATTACTTATAGCCCTTTCACTTCCCAATCCTTGACAATCCTAAACTTCTTGGCAATCCTTTTAATTACAAGGTTACAGCGAGTTGAACGAGCGTAAGCATGTGTTGAGGCGACTGCCACAATTTATGGGATTGTGTGTTGTTGGCATATTGCGGACGTCAAAAGTTTCTGTACCTAGAGTGCCTCTGATTTCGTTTGGGTGATAAGTGGGCGTTCTTGGATTCGCCGAAGCCCAGCTGATGCTGTGCTCTTGCTGAAGGCCAATTTTATTGAAATGTTACCCAACCTCAAGTCCTCGACAAGGGCATTTAAATCTAACACGAAGCCGGGGAGGTGAACGACCTAGTTATCATATTTTTTTTCTAACACGAAACATAGGAAAAGTTTTTTCCCCTCCTAATAACCCTCATCTTCGGTTTTGAGCGGTGGTCAAGACTAAAAAAGGCAAATTGATAGGCTTAAATAAGCTTTCATTGGCTATCAAAGGTCTGCGGCTTTGGAAGCTGGGTTCTTTACCGACTTGGGTGGCGGGAACGCTGAATTTTTGAACGGACCCCCTTCCGAGTGACCTTCTCCACGTTATGGACATACCGTGTGCCTCTTTGCAGAAAGGAAAGCCTCCTTGCCTAATTTGAAGGACTAGACTAGCATACATAATGAAGCTATAGATATATATGTACATATACACATAGGGCCAGAACGCATATGGATCGTTGTTCTCAATGAAAGAAGGGTTGTAAGAACCAAACTCATTCATAAACCTCTTCTTTTGTCTCTTTAGTATGTGTTACGTTATTCCACGGGCTGTTTAAAAAATAAATGCTATTTTTTTTAAATATTCAACGCCCAGGAAAGTTTAGTTGTGCGTGCATCATATAAAGGTGGGCTTGGAGCTATAGTAAGCGTAACTAGGTTAAGTAATGTTGATTTCTCGTCCAACATGTTCCAGCTGTTTTTTCTTAAAGAAATACAAAAAAAGTTGCGATACAATAGGGGAAAAGAACAAAGGCTGTAAAGAGTTACAAATACTCTATTTTTTGGGAATTGTGCCGTGGTATGTAACGAGGCGTAAATTCAAGTTTGAGTACACCATTTTCTTGGTGGTTTTCTCGTTTCTCGTAGGACTAGTTTCACCTACTCAGAAAGCGTAACTTTGTTACTGGCAGCATTTTCAGTCAATAGATCCTTTGGCTTTTAGTTCTTATAGGTATACTTTCTTTAAGTATATTTCCGCTACTTAGCAATGACGACTAAGGACGATAACTCTGGATACGAGCTCAAGCCTGACGACTAACGTTTTGTCACATTAATAGCTTAATACTCTGCCGCTTTTTTGAGTTGCGATACTTGAAAAAGCTCCGAGAACCTGCGAAGCACGAGTGCCAGTGCGCTGCTTTTTTGTATGTGGGGGGCGTCTTCCTAAAGAATAAAGGAATTCTCATGTCCAGAACATTTCAAGTAGTCGCTTTCACGTTCGTCGTAAGAGCCTTGGAGTTCGTCAGACCCCGAAAAAATTCTCTTAAGACATGAAAATCGCCCCGCGCTGTTTGTTGGTGTGATAAGGAGTCGCGCATCATACGTTATTCGCATCCGTATTGTTTGGAAAGTTTCCTAGAACGTTTGTTTATTATCTTTGAGAGACGTGGGAAGAAAGCAAAAAGAAAAAGTACGCAACAGGTATAGAACGCCTACGCCCAACTATCCTTTTCGGACGTCGCACGATTCATGGGCTCGCTCTGCGCATAGAGCGTGGGATTGAAAGCCAGTGTCTTTCACTTTCCGTAACCCAATAAATGGACCTGAGATACAGGAGCTTTTCAACCAGAAAATCCTTACGTTTGTATGCTTTCGTGCATACCCGAAGTGCGGATCCTTACTCAACCGGGATTTGGTCGTTAACTGCGTTTTGGAATGAGATTGAGGGTTAGTATAAAACCACAAGACCACAGCCTTGATTGAGCATTGGAATGTGTGGCTAGGGGCCTGACTAAACTTCAAAATCGGGAACTCCCGTACATTTTCAAGTTCCTGGGCGCTTCAACGGACCCGTCAACATGCTTAAAATGTCAAGTGGAGCTACACTGAAGCATATTCCGAATTTCTAAAATTAGTCGTACATACCGGAGTCCGCGATGCGTGTTTTGAAAGTCTTTCGTTGTTTCCCGTGAGGTTACCTCCAACCTATTCTACGTTCTCTTTTCGTCTTGCTTTAGTCTCTTTTCGCTCTGTTTGTGAGCACTTCCTCTTGCCACAGGATCCATTTTGGAATTCTACATAGGATCACACATGCATCACTTCCCATCCGGTAAAAGTCAGGCTAAGGTCCAAATGAGACCCCAGCAGCCATTAATTAACGTCTGCACTCCTGACCTGTGCACACAGAAAGCGTTCCAGGAAGTTTTGAGGGGTTAGCTCTGATCATGTGTGTTTGACCTTTTGTTTTCGATTTTTGGGGACGCACAATTAACGGTACCTTATCTGGCGACTACGCATGTGTTCCCAAGTCTGGCTACCCCTTTGAAAGTGTGCAAATGTCTTGTATAAAGGCGTGTTGCTGGAGAAAAAGGAGGTGAACATACTACCAAGCCATATACTTCGGATGGAGTGCCAACCTTGTCCACCACAGCACGGCACGAGCATTTTCATTTTTAAAGTGCTATAAAAGTGGTTGCAAAAGTCTTGCGTGACACAGTGAATCAGGCGCTATTTCTGTTTGCTGAATAAAAGCTGCATTGAGCATTCTTGCCCACGCCCTCCCATGCGAGCTGTTATGTTCGCATTTCGCTTTTGCGAACAATGGGGAAACAAGGAGCAAACCGTGTTTGTCGCTATCTTAGGGTCTAATCTGGCTATAGCATTGATGCACTTTTACATATTAAACCTTTCTTTTTGCTCCCTGGAGATACAGACAAAAGTGTGTAAAAAAACAAAAAGTAACGAACGAAAATACGAGTCAACACCTGGAGCATCTATTGCATGCAGCGAGTCCATTTGGTTCGGGTATTGTTAGGGCAAAAGTTGGAGGTTTTCACATATAGCCAGCCGTGTTACTTCATGTGATGATGGTTTAAAGCTCCAAAACTGGTTTGCCTGAAATGAAGACTACTTCTCCGCCTTTAGCCCAGGCCCAGGGCCAAGGTCTCGTCTGTATATTAATGATGCTTGCCGAATAACATCCTGCAATAAGATGTTCTGAAGAAATCTCATCTTCCTCCGAGGTTCACCTACCTTCTCCCTTTTCCTCAGACAATTAGCTATTTAGTACGGATACAATTGAGTGTGCATGAGCATTTTCGCACTTCGAGTACAGGTTCATTGAGTGAACCTGTACTCGAATATTAAGCTTGGGGCCCAAGAAAAAAAAAGAAAATGAACCGCAATCTGTGTATTTCCTACCAGGTTTACAGAGCTGAACGTCAAGTGTGAAGGTAGCGAAAGTTCGGAATCCTGGGTTGGTAATGAACTTGGATAAAGAACAAGGACCGCAACTTGTGATTTCGGAAATGTTGGCTCATCTAGGTTGTTCGTCAGCCATATGGCGCTCTTTTAGTAACGCGTCTTTGGTTGCCTCTCAACTTATCCTTTAGAGCACATTGCCCTTGTCCTTTATTCGCTACATAGATCCGTATTTTTAAAAAAATATAATAACTATACAACCCAGACATGTTGTGTTGTTACTCTTTTGTTATGTTACTTTTGATGTTAACTTCCTTAATCGTAACCGAGGTACGGGGAACTTGTCGGCTGATCTATTTTACGAATTTTCCTATCTTTTGTACAGGACAGGTCTCTGGTGTGTGTACCTATGACGTATGCTAGAAGGAGTCCAAACTCATCCATGTCCTCGTGACTTGGCTTTATTCTGGCGTTGTGATATTTGCGCATACCCTCATAATGTCCGGTCAGAGACAAGTAGCAACCTCCAAAGCGAGAACCATGCCGTCAGATGCGGTTCCAGTGACAGAATTCTCAACAGGTAAGGGTGTGTTTTTTCTGTTCTAAAGTGCATACGATATGTTATGTTAACCTCAAACAGAACGTAAAGGATAGTGTGTTTTATTGCGAGAAAAAAAGGAAGAGCAGTGACGTAAGTATGAATAATTTGGAGATCAGTTAACTAGTTAAGGATTTCCTTATCCACGATAAGATATGCTGAGTAGTTTCATATGGGCCAGCTCTTATTCTGTCTGTCTTGGCGTCGTTATGCTAGAATATTGATCTTTTTTTGCAGCGGATTTCGTTTCAAGCTCATGTGCACAATCTTATTAGTGAGGATGTGGATTATATAACCGTCAGTGCATTTGTCACGCTAATGTGATCGGCCCACAGCTTATAATTCAGTTGTTACCACCTCGAGAATGGGGAAACAAGAGTATCCGCCCGACACTAGTGAGTTTGGGTCAGCGTTTCTTAACCGAACAGGAAAAAGTGAGGTTCTTCATCAAGTTTCATGACTTTTTCTTTTTCCCTCGGCAGATCCTAAACGGAAACGTTTTCGACCGTGGAATGGACTGCGCAGAATGTTTCGTCGCAAATCTCGTTCGGAAGGGGCATCATCATCTTCTGGAATGGCTTCAGCTTCAGCTCCGGAGGGACTCTTGGTGGAAACCAAGCGGAGGGGTCAAGGATCAGGATTAGTAACAACATGCATACGGAGTCGATCAACGAGCGTCCTACTGGCTTCCAATTCCCCGGAGAATAAGAGGAGGTAAACCCATCATAACATACTCTCTTGCTGAGCGAGTAACATTATCGTCCGAGTTAATCCTAGCCATTAAACCCGCCAAAATCTCACTATTATTTCCATCCAGATTGCATTCTGATGCCGAGCATTCACCCACGAGTCCCACTGTTTCAGCAGCATATAGCGCAGGGTTAAGTGTGTCCCACGACTCGGTATTTAGCCCGGAGCCTTCACTTGTGTCTCGAGAGCATTTAGACAGTTCAGCCTCTTCTTCATCTACTAGGCATTTAGTCATGAAAGGAGTTCAGGTAGAAATAAATAAATATAAAATAAAAACTTCGCGGCTATCATTCATTTTTTTTTGTAAAGGCCGAGTTACGCTCAGCACTAAAACACCGTCGTGCGGCTGACACCAGCGAAGAAGATTTGGGATTTCCACACAGTCCGTGCACGTCACCCATGTCTACCGAATTACATGTGTCTTCATATCGAGTAAGTTTTTGTTTATTATTAGCCGTGAAACCAGTTTCAGCGTTTTAGTTTCCGGAATGAGAAAGGAGTGCAACTGTCTCAATCACGCGCAGCTTGTGGATTCGCACAGCATACTGCAAGCTCAGTTCAAACTTTAATGAGCGAGTTTGAAAACCGGATCAAGTCTTTAGTTTTTTGTGTGTTTGTTGCCCGTCTGTCTAGCGTGGCACTTTGATTATTTTTTAAGGGATTGGGGTTCTTTTTCCTGTTCTTTTTGGTTATTTAGTTTTGTTGCGTTCTGGCGCACTGGGTTGCCATTGTGTTTATTCCGGTCTATGGCTTGGTAACGGAGCATGATAGGAAAGGCAAGTTCAATCGCCCAAACAGGTGGTCCAGGAAAAACAAGTGACGCTTCTTGGTTTTGGCAATGTTAGTAGCGTTCGAGCATTTGAACAGGGCCAAGCACTCCGCTGTTTTGTTATTACAAGTCTGTTTGGGCTGAATTGTTTATTTTAACGAGAAAAATCGGGACAGAAGGGTTCAAGTTCAATCCTAATCAGTGCAGTGTCATTGTTTAATCCGTGCTTCAGTTGCTAATCATGTCTCGTTTTATTGCCTGTTATCCAGGGTCCAAACAGTGTGTCCCAGAGTACGGGAAGTAATGGATCTTTCCTCAGCATGGGGAGCTTCGAACTTGAAGAGGTAAGACTTTTGATAAAGCAGATAACTTAGTTTGTGTAAAACAGTTGGCAGATTCGTACTTTAGTGTACCAAGGTCCAAAAGAGCACGCAACTGAAGTAAATCATGGAGTTACGTGTCATTCCAAGGTCTGGCTTAATCAAGTCTTTGCGTGTAATTGGATTCAAACTTAAACTGAGAAGAATTGTGATTTCAAAGAGGCTGCTCAGCTTTCCGTTTTGTAAAGAAATTAGGCTTGGAAGGGGGGCGTGACCAGATGCCGTGTCATTTCGTTCAGCGTGAGCGCAGTTTAAAATTCTTTAGGCAGATAAGTAACTTGAGAACACGCTTCATGCTCTACTGTCTTTCTTGCTGTGGGGCAATAACTCCTCAATTGAGCGTTCACTAAGCCCAAGAAAACGAGTCTTGATTCTGGGAGGCGTTCCCTTGTCGTGCTGTCAGGTTAAACTCATAAATGGTTGACTTTTTCCTTACGGAGATTGGAAAACTTGTCTACGCTATGCAACGTTTATATTGAGTACGTGATGTAATCTTCAATTGAGGCCATGTACCCAAGTTTTCGTAAGATGCCTTTGTTTTTTCATCAAGAGCGGTACTTCATGGCCACTTGTTTCGCATGGTGTTGTATTTAGGTAAAACGTCAGCTGGCGTCGTTTCCTTATCAAAACTCTGTTCCTCGAACATCGTCAGTCGTTACCATCACGCATAGAAATCAAAACCAACAAAAAGTTGCATTCAGTACATCTTGTGTGCTCACGAGGTTACAGCTGGTGTACTTTTCGGTTGTAGAGGGGGATAAAAGCAATTTTTCTCGCCACCGTTTTTAAGTAGCATTCATGCTGAACAAAACAGACCGTTTTCCTTTCCCAGTATAGTTTCCTTTATATAATTTTTTTAGAGGCATTACTCCCGCCGTGCCATTTCCCATGTCGCATGTTACGAGCTTGTAGTGTAGAAAGTCCTCCCACAATGTATAGTCAATTCGCTTTCTTTACCAGCATTTATCCTTAATTCTGTGAAAATGGGATTATTTTTAAGTTAGGATGCCAATATGGATTTTGTGTTAATTAAAAATAATTTCGGGAATAATTGTAGGATGCATTGGCCGTGAGCGGCACCGTTCCTAACCGCACCAGTACCAAGATGGTCCGACCTATAGGAGACAATGGTAAGCGCTATACCGTTATAGTTGTAAATGCAGCTACTGCTCCTGTTTAGAACAATGCAGAAAACTATCTTTCTTTGTTTGGAGACGGTTTGTAGTAACACGTAACAAGTTTCTATTTAGATATTACCCAACTTGAACCCTTTTTCTTCTGCTGTGAGTAGTTATTGAGAACGTTTTGGTGCCCGCGTTTGCACTCGACTTTCCCCCTTGCTCATGGTTGCATGTAAAAGGTGTTTACAAACATTAAAAAAAGGGATACAAAACATTGCTACTTTTCCAGCGTTCATTCTAATTCGTAGCAAAAGGGTTTGAGGAGGAAATAGCAGCCATAGTGCAGACATTACCCTAAATGAAGTCATAAATTTTGTTTTCCAGCTGTTGCACATCATCTTAGATTCTTAGGTTCTGGACGGATTTTTCGTGCGGCTAAATTGCTCTTTTGATTTTCGCATTTTGCATGAAGGTAATTAATTAAAATTTTTCCCCCCTCTCGTAGATTGGGATATGGAGTCCGCCTCGGTGCCACTTAGCCATAGCGCAGCTCGACATAAAATGGCTGTACGCCCGAAGAAAACTCGGGGAGCGTCACGAACACGACAGCCACAGGTAATTAACGAGTATTTGACCTAGTTTGCCAACTAATTTGAGGTTTCCTTGAACCAGCTGGCAAATTTGCCTTCAACTCCTGAAGACATTGAGTATGCCAGTGCAGAACGGTTACACAGTCCAATTCTTCCAGATTTGGGTAAGTGTGTTTTGGTAGTATGTGAGGTCTAACCCTTGATATGTAGTAATCATGAAGGTGATGGGTCCCTTTTTCTTTTTTCTTTAGATCACTCGCTCTCGGATTTAACGCCTAGTGTTCCTGACCCGGTTACCACGAGTACATCGAAAACGTCGCCAACGTCAACGCCGTTTAAGGAGGCCAAAGTACGGTCATTGTCGTTGTCGCGAGCTGAGCAGCAGGCGTCAGATTCCTCCACCAAGAGCTCGACTTCGTCGGGGTCTGCAGCAGCAGCCAAACTTGCCCGGAGCAAGTCTAGTGCTGATCGGAAGACTTCGCATGAAGGTATTGGCACGTTTTGGCGTTTGCATCGCAACAAGGATAAAAATAAAGCAGGCGGAGCTTCAGCCGTTAGCCCGAGTTCGTCTGAAAAAGACAGCCAGGGCAGCAGTCCACCGACTAGTAATAACAAAGAAGTCAAAAGAAAGGAGCTGCGGAAGATTAAACGGGACCGAGAAGAAAAGAAGAAATTAAAGGAAAACCAACAGGCCGCTTTAGCGGCATCCGGAGACGGTTCCCTCCCAGTAGACGACCCCTTAATCGAAGACTCACAGCCTGTACCTGCATTCTTTTCACGTTTGTTTGGGTCCCGGAGAAGCAGTCGCAAGAAGAAAGAAGACACAGCAAATCTCACCGAGGATTCCAACGAGCCTGAAACGGGCGGATTTTTTTCCAAACTTCTCGACCCCAAACCCTCCCCCCGAGGCGAAGAGAAAAAAACGAACATGGACCATCATACCGAGTTGGAACAAGAGGCTGCTTTGTCTTCTAGCGGAGAAGATAAAGGATACGAGTCGCTTGTAATCACCCCGGATATGCTATTACGAACACACTCTGGTCGCTTCGCCAAGCCAATTGAAAATTGGGATCCAGCCACTGAAGGGGGGAGTTTAGCCTTGGAAGTGCAGTCCGTACCAAGTCCTGTTTCAAGTGCCCCGCCTAGGTTTAGTGCTCCCCAACATCAAAAACGAGTCGTTTCGGACCGATCTCGTCGACTTTCGAACGAAAGGACATCGGAGGAAACGGGACTGAATAGTAATATTCGTTACAGGTCATCGGATTCGCATGTGGACACCCGGCCCAAATTGAATATCGCCGGGTTGTCGCCGTATCAGCGTCGAGTTGCCCGGATCGGCAATGAGTTGGAAATCTCCGATGACGAAATGCCGTCAGAGGAGTTCACAGCTGCCACACGTCACGTGGCCTCGAGTACCTTTGCAGCACCTTCGCGTCCACCGCGTCGGGCCCAAAGTTTTCGCCAGGAGGAATTGCCAGCTGACGAAAGCGAGGAAGATAACCTGACGAGTCTACCAGTAGACCTCCACAAGGACTTTATTTTAAAAAAGAGTCCGCCTTACGATGAGAAAAGTAGTGCTCGTTCCTCAGCCAGCTCTTCGGAGATTCAACGATCACTAGAGACCCTCAAGTGGTCCAACGAGGGGTTGAAGAAAGCCATAGATAGTTTACATCCTTGCTTGAGTAGGTCGTCGGAGCAATTAGGATTTTCCGATGACAGCACCAAACGGTCAGCCGAAAGTATGAGCACGGGCTCAAGCTCGTTAAATATTTCGGAAACGGACCTAGAACCTATGACTCCCGCGAGTTCCACCGCGGCGACCAGCGGAGAAAGTTTGGATAAATCCAGTTTGGGTTTATCGGGATGTAAATCCACAGAGTGTGTCAGCTTGAACGGGTCTGAAACCGAAAAAGAGTCGCCCAGCCCAGCAGTGGGGATGGAAACCCCTTTTCTTGTTTTAATACCGGAACACGAGAAAAGCGAATTATTCAGACGTGATGAATGCAGCTCGTCGGCCCGCGACGTCGGAGAACAACACACCCGAATAACAGACGTCAGCGCCGACGAGGAATTCGATACAGAAAACATGAACGTTCAGCCTTCTCCGCCCCAAATTAGATTTCGTATCATATCCAAGCCTTACGAACCTGCCAGTGCTCTGGGCAAACCTAATCCTAGCAGTATGAGTGACAGCAACAAAGCCAATACAAGGATGAGCTCCCAGCCCATCACCCTAGCTACGAGGGAAACGGCAGCCATAGCTGCACCTGCGAGCCCCGAGTTTCTTCACGTTCAGCTTCAAAAGATTGAGCTCAGAAGCACTTCCACTAATGTTATTTTCGAGACGGAGAAGGACCCTAGCGTTAAAAGGGGCATCAGTTCTAATGAAGCGATTACTAAGCAACCTTTGAAACCTGCCTTGACAACGACCGTTGGAACAATGAATAGTCATGTCAACAATGAAAAGCCGGTCTTTGCCGTGTCGGTTAGCGTCCGCAATCCGCCAGGATTTTGTTTACGCTCCTTAAGCACGCCAGATCATAGCTTAGTGCGCTGTACAACAACTTCAGGCGTTGTTCGGCCATTACTGTCACCAACCCACAAAACTGCGCCATTCGATCCGGCTATTCACGAAGCGAACAACCGTGTGCTTCGTAAAAAGGACCCAAGCGAGAGTAAAATACTCTCTGTGTCAAAAAGTTTATCGTTTGACTACAGCGAGGCTCCAAAGGCCAAGTTAGGAGCCAAACCATGGGCTTCCGATAGTTCTGGCGTCGACCTCGAATTTGTGACGGATAAAGTGGTGGAAATCATAGAAGAGCAGCCGGCCACGGAAGTGGTTTTGAGGAAGAGGAAAGATTCGCGTCCCAATCTGCCCCTTTCACAGCAACCACCTGGCAACGACGACGGGTCAGAATTGATGAAAGTATTCGCTCGGAGGTCCTTGAAGATGAAAGAAGCCGAGTCGGAAGAAGGGGCTGTTACTACACCCACTCCAGACGCGAAACATATGACCGATTTTGAAGAGACGGTGAAAAAAAATGAGGCTTCCTTCCTCCCCGTAGCCAAGCCATCCATTATCAAAGTCAATAGCGTATTCAAGGAACCGCCAACTTGCTCGGCGAGTACCGCAACCCCAGGAGCCGAAGCCGAATCCATGACTACGACGGAAATGAGCTCAAAAGCCTCGAGACTTTCGCGCGCGGGGAGTCGACAACAACCCTGCTCTCTTACAACTCATTCTGCAATTCTGGCTGAACAACAGATTTTGATTGTAGAAACACCTCCCGCTGCCATTCCTATGAGCTCCCCCAAACAAGACTCAAGTGGATGTGCGGCGGACCAAGCACCTTTATCGCCAGTGTCACGTCTGTTCGCTGAGAAAGTTCGCAGTCGGGGAAAGGCTCATCGCATTGCCAACTCTAGTTCCCAAGAGGCTACAATGATAGCCGATATCCCTGCCATGACAAGCAGCCATGTTTCCAGTGAGCATATAATGACATCGACAAGTTGGGAACAAATTGCTCGTCAAACGCAGGACAAGCCAGTGGCAAGGCCGACGACGCCTACTTTAGCCGCACCCACAATGTGCATTCCCGAAGAAGATTCTGCGGATATTGTAAGTGATAATGGTACAAGCGAAACGGCGTGGAAGAAACAGAGTCCCAAGCCGAGGATTTCCCGTCTGAAGTTGAGCATAGCTAACGATTTTTCCATTCCTACTGTCACAGAAGTCGCTGAGGAAAGAGCGGAAGTAAGAATATAATTGGCTTGTCGGATTTCTCAAGACATCCGTTTTTATTGTGGATAAATCATTCTCTTTGTCTTGCAGATTAGCCGACCTAGGCAATCCAAAGTTCTTGACATGGTCAACAGCTTCCAGCGCCTACAAGTGACATGATCGTTGGGATCATAAGCAAAGAAATTATCTTTCAGCCAAGTTTAAGAGCCTTGTTCGAATTTTGTAAAAACAAACAAAAGAATATGTAATTTTTGGGTTTCTGCAAACTTGTCCTTGCTGTTACTTTTGGTTTTGTCCACTTTTTTGTTAGCTTGGTGTGGGACCGTTGATTGCACCAAATTCCTAGGTGATAATGTGTTGATATTATACGCGCTTTTCTTCCTGTACATAGTCGTCAGCTATAAGACTAGCCAGCCTTGTTGATTCAGAGTGATTCAAAGTGACCGTCCATTGCATTGCTTAGGGAGCAAAACCCGATGTATTGCAAAAGAAAAAAGTTTTGCAAAAAATTTGCTTTCGCTTTTTGCACTACCCTTGATTTATATTTGTTATTGAGCTTCCATTCAAATAGGGTAAAATCTAATAATAAAACAATTTTTCGTGAGTTATACAGTGCTGTTTCTTCAAAACTTTATTTTTTCCCAGATTCAGAAGACAAAATTGACGTATAATTTCATCAGTATAGGAAGGCTAAAAGGACACATTCGTGGACATAATCGTGACACTCTTAGCATCTTTTTCTATTTTTGGGAGATGGAAGAGAGAAGGGTCTGAACAATTACCGCTTCCAAGGTCAAGGAGAAAGCCTGTGCCATTGGCACGCGTCGGATACACGTTCGTTTCCCGAACCAGTGAAAGGCGAAGAACACGAGGGCAATAGCGACATATCCACGATCCCGGGACGGAAATGATTGTTTTCGGATGCTGGGGAAGTCACTGAGGTCGCCGAAGTGGACGGTGTTGCACTTAGTATGCAAGTCAGGCCTATTCAAAATGCGGTGGATTAAGGTTATAAGGAATGCTTGCCGCGCCTGTACAGCTGTACTATTGATGTAAGCATACCCTTTTGTTGCCTATCCTACTTTGATGTTTCTTAGGTCACCAACTAATTCCTGAATAGGCGTTCGAGATACCCTAACGAGCCTATACTCGTGTTTATTATTTTTGCTGTGCCTCACCAACTGTATTATTTTGCCTTTCTCTCTCATCCCTTCCCCACTCTGTCTCTCTCTCTTCCAATCTATACGTTTCATCTTACCCAAGTATCCGAGCCATCGCAATAAGGTTAGGCTTCAGTTTCTTATTTAGAAGCTCGCTAGTGTTTTCAAACAATGCTTGTCTTAGAAAATCCATCATATCGATCACTGTCTCTCAAGTCTCAAGTTGTTGTCCCATTTTTGTTTTCTAGCAGCTACTATTTCTACATAAACTGTTGTTTTTGCATAAAGGATTTCGTGCCAAGAACCTCCATCATTCGTGATTCTATATATAGCGTAAGCCCTCATGGTAAATAGCTGTAAGATTAATCACGGTACATGACACTACCCACAGCTTGATAACAGATGACCCTTTTTGATCATTCGAAGGCTTTAAATTTCCACGTTCGCGTGTACCTTTCTACCCCGTTTGGCAAAGCTATGTAAACAGCTAGGCATTGTGATTTAAGAACTCACTTGCATGTTTGTTGAAGCCATTTGCGTGATTTGTGGTGAGTGGGAAGAGCAGAATGCGCAGATCTTCAGTAGTGCTGGTTTTACTCTCATTGTTATTCACATACAGCTTAATCTGGTTGGGATGCGACGATGTTGTGTGAGCTCGCTGCCGGAACGGTGGAGTCGAGTCGCTGTACTCGGGGCGACCATTGCTGTTGTCGTAGAGAGCATTTTCATCGCAAGTCACTGTTTTAATACCACTCGTTTCACTCGATAACTCAGCAGTTAGTTTCTTAGCATGGGGTCCGGATGAAACTCCTTTAACATCAGCTTGCAATAAAGGCCCATTTTTGGAAATTGTGTCACGCTCCGTGCCGTCACACTCGCACAAAACATGGGTGACAAAAGACACTGTTCTTTTGTCATTTCCTTGCGCCCCGGTTCTTGTTGGTCTTGGAGATATATCGGGGCTTTTGGTCGAAGCAAGATGATTGAAGGTGGTCAAGTTGATGGCGATGTCTTTCTTACGGTTTTCGAAATTCTGAACAGTTGCAATTTGCTCGAGAATGCCGTTCCAATAAGTTTGGAATAAACTAAGTAGCAACTTACGTGGTTGGGTCGGTAGCGGGAACGGATGTCAGCGGGAACCTCTGAAGTGTATTCCTGATATTGCGATGTGACGCATAACAAAGCATAAACCTACATTGTTATGGATCAAAAAGGAGTTTGTGTTAGTTACAGTACGTTGCAGACTGCAAGAGAAACTCACGTTCAGAAAGATCAGGACAAAATCCCCCACAAAGAGCAGAGCTGTTATGGGGTTAAAGGATACCTTCGTATAAAAACAACGAGGTTAGAAGCGTTTTCAGGGATCATAGCAATGGTTAGTCGATACTTTACCAGAGCGATCAAATAGAACACGTAAGACAGGTCCACCAGCGTGGTTATTAAAACGACTGTCATCCAAGGAATAAGCAGCGCTGATATTTTCTATTTGGAAGAGAATATATTGAATACCCAAGATGAAAGATCTTGTTAAGCCTAATTAACCCGAAGCGGTCGTTAGGAACGTACTTTGATTAAGCCGTACATAAGAAGGAAGCAAGAAACTATTCCGAGCCCTGCAAACGCAGCTATGACTATATTGATTGCCATAATGACTATCGAAAACACATAGAGAGACAAATATTAAGAAGCTGAAATCATTTTGGGAACCAAAAGCTATTTGTATAAATGGATTTTGTTATAGTTTTGGAGAATCGAAAGGTTGCCAATTGCTACTGGCTTCGTATTCCCCATCCGACAGACAAGGAGAACAGTTTTATTATTCGATTTCAGATGTAATTTTTAGGACACCATCAAAGACAATATCTTTTTACCCTTGGGGTCCGTTCCTAATGACGAAAATATAGCATCTGGTTCAGCAATGGAGTCTTCATCAGCGCCGTTGAAGGTTACGATGACTATGATTATGAGGGCGAAATAGACCTAGACAATAAAAAAAAACGGAGAAAGAGGGAGAGAGAAACAGAGAAGAAATATAGTTAATTAAGAATGTAAATTGGTTTACTGAATTTGGGCTAAACTTCCTTTGTTTTTATGGTAACTACCAAGATACGCTTTTAACCGGCGCTTGTAAAGTTAGGCCAAGTTAAATAGTAATCCTGGTACTTTCGCATCGTGAAAGGCGCAATGTATAATTGAGTCCCCAGCTTCCGTATTAGCAAGTAAAAAAGAATAAAGTAGATAATCGAACAAGCACATCGTGGACTGGGAAAAAGCATGCATGCGTAATGCTTATTGCCGAGTCTATGAAACCTAAACGCAATAAAGCTGTTTACTGGAGCATGAAAGCAGGGCGGGGCATTCTTTGTCTTTGGGGAACCTGGATTGAATACATACATGATGCGGAAAAAGTTTACCCACCCGAGTACTTTATACCTTTTCTGCTCTTAGCCAACTGTCCCAGGTGGGGTCCGCATTTTGCATGCCCGATTATGGATCTCAAAAATGAAGTTCACATTGCATAGCATGCTCTCCACTTAACATGGAGATTGGCGAGCCGAATCTCTGTACGTCAAACAACAGCGTGGGAACCACAGCATGGCTTAAAAAAGAATGTGCTTACCATGGTGTAAATGGCGCTGGCAAAACTGCCTTTACGGATGGAAACCCAGCAACAGCAAAAGCCGAGCAGGGTCATAATTATTATGTGTCTAACTAATTTAGCACAGCTTTTTCGGGAAGTTGCACTTCTGTCTAGGGGGTGATGAAAGAGCGGCTGTTTGTCGCTGCACTTGCGGGTGTCGACTGCTTTGGGGCTGACAATATAGAATATAGTTTCCACAGAATCGTAAATAACTTTTCTCTCGTCACGACGAGGAGTTCACTACAAGGATGACCTTGTCTTCAAGTTGACACCTGTCACACAAATTGCAAGGTTATCTAATTTGTATTGGACAATTTAGGCCAGAGTTTCGGCTTACACGATTTTGCAGATCGTATCGACTGAAGTTCGTATTATCGCTATTAGCAATCTTTCGAACTTAACCCTCAGGAATGTGGCAGCGAAAAAAAATCGCGCGCTATCTTAGCATCACATAGTGGAGAGAAAGAAAACTGTTGGTTAACGAAAAGCTAAACTGCACTCTGCAAGGGCAGAGGAGCACATTCATATTGAGTGGAACAGGACGCCGACGATGTGAAGCTGTTAGTGCCAGGGAGAAATACTTGGCCTGTGCCGGCGCACGCATGCACATATGCTCGTCTCGTAGTTTGCCATCGCTTCAACGCAGCATTTCCATCTTGCTTTTCTCATGCACTTTTCAATTTTGTTTACCGTCGCTTTTATTTGCTGGTACGCAAGTATGGAGCTTTTTCCCAAACACTCTTCTCTTTTCTTATTTTGTTTTTTTCGGATACCTATAGAGGCGTCACTGTTACCATAGGAACGCATTCCTAAGAAAATTTCTAGCCCCTAACCTCTTACAGGTATTTGCAGGATTGAGTTGCAATGGGGCAAAGAGAGTAGCATAAGAAGGTGTCCGGTACAGAATTTCCCATCTCTGTGCTAGATAAAACCGTGATGCACGTGCATTCTTTACTTTCGATCGTTTCTCAGAAATTAGTCTTAAATCCGAGGTAGACTTTCGACCGAGATGTCCAATGCGTCTCGTTTACGATTTCATTGAAGGGCTCCGAGATTCAACCAACCCATCCGTGTCTCTCTCCATTCGATCTCAATCGTACAATTTTAAATATTTTTTCTCTCTGTTCTCATTCGTTCAAGATATTCTATTCATTTTTATACGTTGGATCGTTTTCATCGCTTATAATAGCGAAGTGTAACAAACCGTATAGTCCCTCGTTAATGGAAGCGTGTAATTGTTTCATAACAAGGTTTTCAAACATTTACTCTATACAGTAATATTAGTTGACTGTTGAGTTGGGCGCCTCGGGTCTTTGTTACCTTGGAGATTTTTTCCTGTGCAATCAGCAAACATTATGCCATGTTTTTTTTAAGAATGTAGAGTCTAGAAATAGAGAAATCAAACCTCTGAATCTGCAGCTCGTGCGATGCATTTTTTAAGAATTCTGGAGAAGAAATCCCGACCCTTTAGCATACCCTGCCACCTATCGGGGATTTCATAGTTTAGTTTATTCTACCATCTATACCCGGAAGAATGTAGATGCCAGCACGAGTATTCATTCCTTCGCAGTTTCTCAGCCTACAGCCTAGCAATTTTGTTCATCGCTAAGTTTTCTTTTGTGCGCTTCAATTAACCCCTTCATCTTCAAGCCGTAAGTATTGAATTTCCAAATTTAAATTCATTGGTTGCTCTCCAACCTCCATCTTGTGAAAAACTGTAAAATCTCAAGAAGCCGTAGCCCTAAAATAATGACTTATTTGGAATAAATTTGTTTTGTTGTTGCACCGAGAAATGCATAAAGAAAAGAAAGAGGCGTAAAGTAAAGACCTAAAGCCAGTGGGAAACAAGCATCTTGATTCTGTTCGTTTAGGTCAACTGTGATGGAAGACAATTGCTAAAAGCGATCGAATTAATTACCAAGGTGAGCATGACATCGCGTGCTTTGGAACGAGACCATTTTTTGTACGCAATACGAACTCTCCATCACTAAAGTAAAGACAGATATCCTGTATCCTTCCGGTAAATTAACGTTGCTTTGCCTAAAACACGAAAGTTCTGTCACAAACTAAACTACAAAAGTAGCTTCTTTTTGCAGTCCATGGTAGGCTTTTCTGTGTGGGAGATCGAAGCTTCTAATCAAAATCGTTAGATTGAAGTTCGGCGGTTTCATTGCATTAATTAGGCTGGAACTGGAGTAAAAGGAGAGCTTCGAAGTTGAATCGGATTTAGCTTCTGAAAGAAGGAAAGAAATAGAGGAAGAATTTATTGTTCCGGTTCCTGGACGACGAACTTTGCCGCTCGGAATCTGTTACAGTAGGTGCTCACTAATTAGATGAAGAATGCTGCGTGTAGGCAGGGAGCAGGCAACAAAGCAACAGCAACATCGTATAGAAGAATACCGTACTACGGTAGGCTCACTACAGTCACATTTTCTGTCTATGCAAAGGTTACGTTTTGTCCCATATTAACGAGTAGCTACAAAGGAGAACAGTAGAGTAGGTGAGAAGCGTGTAGTGTCATTTCCCAATTACGGTGACATGTTATTTTTTCCAAATATGGGCTATGATGTGCAAAGGTCTTACGAAATGCGCCAGTGAAGCCAAGTAGCAGCGTAGTTTCCTGACTTATTATTTCCGCCGTAGCTGTGCGGTGTAAACTTTTTTACGTCCTCCTTTTTATCTCCGTACGTTGTTGCGTGCCATTGGTGTGGAGAGCACCCAGCATCCGAGCACGGTAAAGCAGTATAGAAGACGCAAGGAATCTTTGCATCCCTTCAGTCTCCCAAGTGTAGTCTGACAACAAGGACTGGGTGAATTCTGCAATTGTTCTTGGCTTGATAGTACATTCACTTTTCATTGAAACAGTAACATAAAAGCTGTTCCGGTTAATGTTTGGGTAAATTACTCGCCGTAAGTAATGGTGATGTGAAACCCAAGTGAAGCCACGGGAGTTGTCCAAGTAACCGTTTAATCACACTGGAAAGACTTTTTGACCTGTTTGACTTGTGTAAGTGATTTGATTTCAACTTCGTTCAGTTTTGATCCCGCGATACTTCTCCAGTATCGGGTTTGCTGATTCTCACTCAACCAGCATGTCTCCTAAGCCTTATTGTCAATGTCGTTCTAGCTATAGTGATTAAAGTTTGGGGTATATAGGTTTCATTAATGGCTCGTAGCGATTTACTGGTGTTGGCTTTCTGTATCGATCTTGTTGTCAGTTTGATGGAACCGTTATTTCCTCCACTTGCGTATCGGTTTTCTACGGATTCTCGCTGCAGTCAGGCAACAGGTGATTGTTGTTGTGTAGCAGAAGGCAGCAAAACATTAGCAATAAAACGGTCAATAAGCGAGCAATTAGTTAAGCTATCTTTGATAGCATTTTGCTGCAACTGTTTATCTTTGTCTATAGTGAAAGATAGGCTTATGTTTAGAGTGTAATCGAGGGTATGAAAAGCAATCCTCTTTCCTTCAGTCTGTATAAAGCCTTCTTGAATTTTAAAGCAGATCAGGGTGCCAAAATCGATGCCTTTGTTTTTTAGAATGGAAGGAGCAAACTTGAGTAGCTGGATTTTTTTTTTTAGTTTTTAAGATACATTGGGTTTGGAAATGTGGTGGGTGGTTAGCCTAGACTTCATTAAATTGCATCGTGGCTTTTGCTGTCACAATTAGTGAGGTTGTTGTGGCTAATTAGGTATGTTGGATAAGCGCATCGATATTGTGTAGTCATGCTTGAAAACGAAATGAAAAGAGAAGGAAAAATTCCGAATCAACAAATGTGGAAGAGAAAAGGAACGCAATTTATAATCCTAGTTTCGTATTCACCGTTCATCCGTAGACTTCTAAATGAACATTTTCGACTTTTTCTTCGTACTCAATATCATACACGGATCACGTCGATGTATAATAACTTTTACGATGCCAAGAAAGCAACAAATTATATTGCATTAATTGGATCAGTAATTTGTAGGCCAAGTCCAATGATAGCTTGCTGTTGATTTGTCTTGTTCACCCGTGTAACCCAACGCATATAAACCAATTGAGAAAGCTTCGGTACCATATATAACTAGTGAAACAAATATAATTGATTCCTCGGTTGCCATCTTCTGGGTTTTTTGTTTTTACCCTTCGATGCCAGTCTGAATGTGTGATCCTAATTAATTACTTTCGGGGGCGACATGGTTGTTAAGGTCTTCACAAATATTGCTTCTTTCGGTACTTTATTTTCGCTCTAAGATTTTCTTTTTTTTGTATGCCAAGTCCAGCAAACAACTAGTCTGAGTGGTTAATTGGTGTACCCCTTAAAATAAAGTTTGACTTCCGATTGCGTTCGGTCAACTCGTTAGACCTTAAGCTAAATCACGGTTTGGCAGAGACGCCATTATACGCTTATATGTCAATGGACATGGCTCTCATAACGTCGTGTGAAAGGATGATGGTTGTCCTAGGCTGCAGTTCTCATTTGCGATGCCTCCACAATAGTTTCTGTTGGGCTTTCCTTCACGGTTTCGTCATACGGTTTCGACCAGTTCATAGAACCCATTGATCAGGAACACCTGTAAATATGTTTTCTTCCAATCATCTTGGGGAGTCATTGTCTATTCAGTATATATCTCTTAGACAGCCTTAGTGGAGCGATGAAACCAATCTATTTTGGTTATATAGTTGATTACATTGTGAGTTTCTTTGATTAAAAATGCGCAGATTATTACGCCCTGTAAATATGTCGTTGTTTTTTAAAGCTCTGGCGTAGGTTGCAAGATTGACAGGTTTCTTATAACTGTGTGGTCAGTGTCGTTAATTTTGGCTTTAAGAACAACCACTTGGCCCACATACGATAGTACATAATCTGCAGATCCCGTAAAGTACGATATGGCACTGGTAGGGGAAGGTCCTCTCCAACATGGTTTATATTTAACTAAAGTGGCGCGGTGAATTCGTGTCTGGTAAACAAGCCTGCTGTTTTGTTTGGGATCGAACAGAATTTTTCCCTTACTAACATGTTGTAATTTTTTGGCTTCCGAGTCCCAAATATGGGGACACTGCGTAGTTTTTACCTCTAATCCGCAGACGCATTCCAAGACCAAGCTCGACTGATTCCAGTGTTTGTGTGCCAAGGGGGGTGCTTTGGAGAAATGCCCGTAGCTCAGCATGATGCGTTTTTTTCGCTCTTCATAAGGGAAATGACGATATTCTGGCTGATAGTCCATGCAGCGTGTAGTCATTAAATAGGTTTAGGGTTGAGGCAGCTCCCGGGCTTATAGAAAGACAAAACAACAAATTTGGAGCAACATTCCTTATATTGTTTTCTATTAATTACGTGTACAGTCATATAGATTCCTAAGGTAAAAGTTGCGTTGTAATTAACCGAATGAAAAGGTAAAAACAAAAAAATTAAATTAACTTCATACACAATCGAACCAACGCAGGCCAACGGAGCTGTGTATATCTTCGTGCTGTCACCAATCTGTCTTGACACTTTTTTGTTGGGCTTCCGTTCCTCTGTTCCACTCTGCCCGTGAAGTGTCGTTAAAGTTAACGGTCAGGCTAATTTTTTGGTGCAGTTTCTCCTCCAGACAGAATCCACTAAAGCCCATCGCTATTTTTTTAAATGTATTCATTTTTTTATTTACTGTCAAAGCTACTTTATACCTACAGGACTGAGATCCGGCGTGAAATATGTGCCCTATGTAAGCTACACCCGAACTCTGTTGTTTGCATAGCGAAGAGCCATCCTTTTTATGCAAAGTAAGGTCCAGCTATCTTTGTTTTTCAGTTTTGCCTCACATTTCACAAGATTCGAAAAGAGCCTTGGTACCTTTTTTATTATTGGATATAGACCCAAAAAGAAATACCAACTGTGCACAAAAGCTTCGGAAAAGTTGTTTTATGCAAATGAATCGTTTCAAGGGGACGCGTGACCGTCGCAATTTTGAAGCTTCCAAAAATTCGACCTTGCACAGTAATAAGTCAGAGCAGTCTTGTCTGTCGTGCGTTCCGATAAGCAGTTAAACAGAAATCGATCAAGATGTATGTAGAGTAATGGCCGTAACTGTACTGTTTCGCCCAACCTATTTATTAGTTGTAAAAAACAATTATTGTTTCCTTGCTTTACTTTTTTTAAAGAACATAATTAGTGGTAGAAAGTAACGATTTCACTTAAATTTATACCCCGAGCCGTACACTGTTTCTCTTCGAAGGGCGCTAATCCCTGCACGGTTCTCTTTCTTCCGACTTGCAAAGCAGTTGGCTAAAGAGATTACCCGTATAAGACTGCTTTAAGGCCTTGCATTTTCGTGTAGGTCGTGATAGCATTAGTTTTAATATCTGTTAAGCCCTGCACTTGTATTCTTACATAATTTGCTTGTGTGAGTAGAGTGCGTTTGGCCGGGAGTCTTTATTGATCTTGGCACGGATGAGGTGATCCTTCCTGAAGCAAGCCGAAACACAATGAGTAGATTTCTCGCCTTTTTCAAGCGAGACCTTCTAAACAGCGTTACCCTCTTAGCGCAGCATTACTATTATTTGTTTAAGGGGGGGGGGGAGGAGTAGTTCAGTCTTTTGCAATTCACCCCGATATTACTTTTCAAATATTATTTTCCTTAAACACGTGGCACATCTCTCCCTTTCTTTCAATATCTCCAGTGTTCTTCGACTGTAAACTAATACGTGTGGTTGCGGTGTTGGTGTTGCCTCGTTTACTAGTCGCTAAAGTAAAGGGCATATACATATATGCAGCACGCGTTCTTAAAATATTCTTCCCCAGTTATGATTCTGTTTTCTAAAGTACTTTTTTTTACCAATCCACAGATGCTGAGCATATCAAGCAGCACGAATTTACATCATGTACGGCCTCTTATTGGAAAGCGTGGCCGATTTTATCAAGGATACGTACGGAGAAGAAAAATGGGAAGAAATTCGTCGCGCAGCAGGCGTCGAACATCCAAGTTTCAGTACACATCAGGTGTACCCGGAGAACACAATTCCAAGACTAGTTCGGCAATGTATACAGGTAAATGCTTATTTAATCGTAATACGTTGATAACCTGTATACAAAAAACTCATTTGATCATTCTTTGGGGAGATTTTTTTTTTTTTTTTTTTTTTTTTTTTTACCGGAGCCAAGGAAAAAAATGGTAAGGATCAAAAGAGGCAAGCTTTTTCTCTGGTGGGACAGAAACTATATTTTGGTCAAAAGCGATTTTAGTAGATTCCGTCTATTTGGAAGTCCCGGCAACACTAGAGCAACTTGGGTGATTCCTCGGGGATACGTTTCTGCTATAAAACGTAATTAGGACCGTGCTTGGCGCCCTGCTTCTTTTCATTTCCGAATCACCGACAAAAGAAACCATAGCATTTTTATACCACAGTACCCTGCCTTTGACTTGACTCCTTATCTCCGCGAAAGGCGACGCTGTAAAGTAAAGGAAAGAATCTCGGGAAGGCTTTCAACGTAGCCCCATATTTTCTTACCTCGAAGTTGGGATTTCCATTTAATTTAAATAGACTTCAGCATAAGGCCATGTCAGCTGTGTAGGTAAAAGGGAAAAAGTTAAAGAAAGTAAGCTTTCAAATTAGTTGTCACATTTCTGTTCTGCAGCCTGTATCGCCTAAGGCTGGTTTGGGTTATAGGAATCTCGGGAGCTTGCGGAGATCCGTTGTATTATTCTTTTTGTTTTACTAACTGAATTTAAACATAACTGTGTTGATAATCTCCAAAAAATATTCACATTAACAAGAGAAAACTTTCGGTTAGATTTATTAGTTCATTTATCGATGAGTAAATTCGTTCTTAGGTAAGGAACTTGTCAAGGATCTATGAACTCGTGGTGGGAATGGCTAATAAAAAAATCCACTTTTCCTTCCAGATTCTTGATATTACAGAAAAAGAATTCCTCCGTAGTGTGGGAGAATCTTTCGTCATGTTTGTCGGCCAGTATGGTTACGATCGAGTATTGTCCGTCTTAGGGAGGCACATGCGGGATTTTCTCAATGGTAAATAAAGTTTCGTTCTTAGACCTGTGCTTTGTTCCCAAGGTCGGTACGTTTTTTCATAGTAACAGAATTTTCGTATCGAGACTTAATTCACAGCCTAACAAGGTGTCATTTTTTGCCCGTAATTGTTGAAATGGTCTTCCTTAAAGCGTAGACGTTCGTGCCTGACTTTCGGCAGCAATTATAACTTCGGAGCAGTAATTGCATACTGAAGTTTTAGGTGTAGGTGATAACACCAAATGGGTTCTAGAATGTGAAGCTGGAGACTGGAATTGTCTTGACTCTGATTCATTAGTCTACAAAAGGACTTGCTAGCTCTTCTATTCAAAGTTCTGTTTTTCTCAGGTTTGGACAATCTGCACGAATACCTCAAGTTCTCGTACCCGAGAATGAGGGCACCTTCCTTTTTCTGTGAAAATGAGTCGAGCACGGGCCTGACATTACATTATCGTTCCAAACGCAGAGGATTCGTCTATTATACCATGGGACTTATCTCGCAAGTAAGAATAAATCTTTGTTTTTTTTGCATTCCTGGCATTTTGACTCTACTTCCTTGGAATCGGGTTCTTTATACTGGACGTTCTGCTTGGGTTCAGTGAGTTTATTGCGTAGTTTGCGGCCTTCGGTTTTGTCCTCTCAAGAAATCAAATGAAGGTTTTGGGGACTCGTCCTCCGAGTTCAAACTCAATGCCCCTTTTGTAAGGCCTCGCCGCATCTGAACTCAAATAAAAAAAAGGTAACGCACAAGTTAGAGTAATCAAACCCGTGACAAGGAAATCAGCGTCGTCAAAGGCTTTGTTGGCAGGAATCCCGTTTACGTTAGATTTGCGCTTCCTTTTCTTTTTTTTTTCTTTTTAACTTTCCTAGCTCTTGGTTTTTCCGTTCAGGCCAGCCAAAATTTTTTTTTCCGTTTTGGAGTAGAAACAGACAGTTCTACCTTTTCCACACCAGCCCCATTTACGCTGCAGCAACTCAGTTTTATGCCGAGCTGCGGATTAGCTTTTCCCACGAACTACGCAGAAAACTCCGTGGATTTATTCGTGTTGCGACGAATCTGTAAGGAAAAATAATATACTCGGTTTCTTGGAGGTTACCATGGAACCGAGAATGTAGTAATTTTTCGATCGAGCCAGGGTTTTAGGATCTGACTTGTCTTTAGCCGTGTATTTTATCGACATTTTTCCTCTTATCTTATAGGTTGGTAAACAGTTCTATGACACGGAAGTCGAAATCCAACTAGTTAAAGAAGAAGTGATCATGGACACGAACATCGTGACATTCCAGCTCCGTTTCGATAATAGCGCCTTCGTGGAAAGCCACTCTTTCCATCGGGAAGAGTTAGCTTTGCCAATTAGATCTTCCGTTTTTCTCGAGATTTTCCCCTTTAGTATCGTCTTCGGGTATAAACCTGTTTTTTATCGCACGAACTGGATCCGAGCCCTCACACACAAGGACGTCTCATTCCTTTATGTCTACCTTGCCTCTTTCTAGGTCTGACATGTCCATTAGGAGCATAGGCAATTCGCTTATGCAAATCATGCCCCAATTGACCGGCCTCAAGCTGGTTGACTGCTTCGATCTCATCCGGCCACTCATCGAGTTCAAGTTTAATACGGTAATAAAAAAAGTCGGAGCTTTATTTACGCTTGGAGATGATTAGTGTTACTTCGAGCGCTTTTTCTTCTTAATCTTGAAGCGATACTACTTTAAAAACAAGTCTATAGTTCAGCACCGCTGACTAGCATTGTAAGAAGTTTACCAGATTGTAAAGTTTAACAAGTGTAGAAAGTTTCCGATTCTCATTAAAAAGAAAAAAATCCGTCGCTTTTAAAGTTGTAGCTTAGAGTATGATTCTGACGACGTTCTAAAAAGGGTGAGGAACATAAATAATAAATTGGCCGACCGATGTTTGCTTCGCTTTCTGTTTTTGTTGCTGTAGATTCTGAATCGTACCAACAACATATTTGAGCTTGTCGCAGTCGACCATGTTCCTCCACTAAAAGGAATCAAAAGTCACGAAAGGCTGGGCGGCTCTTCTTCGGACGAGGAAAAATCGGAGGAAGCAAAAATTCATCTCAAAGGTAAGAGTGAATGCCGAATATGTTTGAAGCTTTGGAATATGCCGAACATGGAATATTCCAAATATGGATTTTTGGAATACGCCGAATATGTTTGAAATGTTTGGAAAATAGATTAGAAATACCAAACGCCAGGAAACACAAACATGTATTACGAACTTCTGAGAGGCAAAACGAAAGGATAACTAATTTGTTTAAAAGAGCAAAGGATGAATGGCAGAATTGTGTACATGAAAAACAAGTTTCTTGCATAACTTATAAACTTTATTACAAGCAAGTCACGAGTTATTTTGCGTACCAAAAAAGTCTGACAAACAAGTCTTTGGTTAGAAAGTTCCATTGATTTTGGATGTAACGATGTAAGCGTCATTGGATTCTGATTGTTTGGCAATTTTCCATTGTTACAGGCCAAATGATGTACATGGACGATTGGCGAATGATAATTTTCCTGGGTACACCCATCATGCCCGACTTGGATGCTATGGTTGCCACAGGACTGTACATCAATGATCTTTCCATGCATGACTTTTCTAGGTAAGCGCATAAACTTGCATTGATCTCGATATTCATGGACAATCCAATGGTTTGTATGCCTACAGGGACCTTATGATGGCAGGTACTCAGCAGTCCGTTGAACTCAAGTTGGCGTTGGATCAAGAACAGCAGAAATCCAAGAAGCTAGAAGAGTCCATGAAAAAACTGGACGAAGAAATGCGTAGGACCGATGAGCTCCTTTATCAGATGATTCCCAAATTAGTGGCTGATCGACTACGCAAAGGGGAAAACCCCATAGACACGTGCCAGGTTAATACGGACACTTGCTTAACGTTGGACGATCACGTATAACTGCGTACACTTAGGTTTTCGATTCTGTGACGATTCTGTTCTCCGATGTGGTGACATTCACAGAAATCTGCAGCCGCATTTCGCCTATGGAAGTTGTTTCTATGCTCAAGTAAATTTTTTTTCGTGCTAAATAGATTTCTAACGGTCGGTTGAAATGTAGCGCGATGTATTCCTTATTTGATCGGCTGACAGAAATTAATGGAGTTTACAAGGTAGGGAGAGGGAAAAAATGGCAATCAATATGGCACGGTATGTATCTCTAACTTAGGTCGAAACTATTGGTGATGCTTATATGGTCGTCGGAGGGGCACCTGTCAAAGACGTATTTCATGCCGATAAAGTATGCGACATGGCCATGGATATGGTAGATGCCATTAAAGATCTGAAAGACCCTTCAACTGGTATTCTTTTTTTTATTTTTTTTCTAAATACTAACTTCAAATTAACAGGTCAGCATTTGAGGATTCGTGTTGGACTTCATACCGGAACCGTAGTGGCTGGAGTTGTGGGTCTAAAAATGCCTCGGTATTGCCTTTTCGGGGATTCGGTGAACACGGGTACTCTTGATGCTTGAAAGGAACTGGTAGCTATTAATCCCGGAATATTTAATTTTTTTATTAGCTTCGAGAATGGAGTCAACCAGTGAATCTATGAAAATTCATGTATCTCAAACGACCAAAGAACTACTTAGTCAGGAGTACTGCGTCTGTGAGCGTGGGGAGATTGTGGTCAAGGGAAAAGGTATAACTATGGCTTTTTTGCCTTCCTTTCTTATACCAAGTTGTGGTACCGCTAATTTAGGTCAGATGAAAACTTATTGGCTGACTGGAAAAACTGGGCGGCCAAACAACCCACGACAAGATAAATCAAGCGTAGCACCGCTGTCACCGCTGTCACCGCTTACTGATTTTGCAGCCAGTCGGGGTTATTCGCCAGTCACTTTGGAAGACGTTGCCAGAAAATCCCATGTGGGCTCGCTTTCTTCTAGTCCAGCGCATTTAGTACAACCCAGTAATCATAGACATGTTATAAATGATTTGTATAAGTCAATAAAAAATAGCGCTTGTCTGGGTGAAATAGGTTTGGGAATGCCTGAACAAAGGCGTCGTAGTTTAGCGGAAATGGAGCAACAGTTAGAGCAGACTTCCCCAGAAAGCAGGAAGTCGTACGGTTCGCAATCCAAACAATCACCTCATATCCCTAAGCGAGCGACAGTTCCGTCACCGCGAAAGAACTTGCCAACTCCATCAGAGAAAACAGAACCGCAGACGAATGACAATCTCAACACCGAATCTTGCGTGGAAAATCCCTGCAATCAAACCACACCGAGAACATGTCTCGTCACTCCAGCCTTGGTAACAGACGAGCGCAAAAAGCCACCATTGATAAAGCAGCAGGCTTCAAGACAGTTGACAGGCTCCGAACAAGGCGTCAGTCGTACTGTTGGCTTTATTTTACCTCAAGCCGAGGACGACAATAAGGAAGGCAGCCATGCAAACGAAGCGAAGAGTGATAGCAAAGCTTCGTCTGCTCAGCAACCGCCGAACGTAAACGGCCCGTGTGTGCCCAATTTAAGTATACAGGAATTTCACGGCCTCATTCACTTATGCCCACATGGTCATGCTTACATTACACCCATGACGAACAAATTGGATGAAAGAATTAGCAGCATTCCGCTATCATTGAACGCCGCTGCAGCACCAGCCTTAAAGGAATTAGCTAATCATTTGCGCCAACACGGGAGTATGCCTGATGCTAAAGTGTGTGCACCCAGCAACGGAGAAGACAAATTAAATGCAGATACGATCCTCCAAGATCGCGAATATATGTTGCCGGTTGCATCTTCTGACGAGTCTTGTTGTTCTGGTTTTAGCTCCGGAAAGACTGAACGTGAGAGCACACTCTGCGCTATATTTTAGTATTCTGGCTCAGGGCTGTATTGACGCTCAATTGTCGCGTGGTACGAAATTGTATTATTTTATAGACTCATGTACTTCATTCATTTAGATGCTTTAATTACCGATATGCTAGTCATAAAACAGGGCATTTTAACTATACCTACGCTAAAATATCTTTCTACAAGTAGTTTCCCCCGAGCTGCCTGGCTTATTGTTCAATGTCTTAACCCAAGGACTCAGAAAGCATGTGATTGTTCATTAATGCCGTCCGTCCGTCTTGTTAAAAGCACCAGTTAGAAAATTGTACCAAAAACTTCGTATACCCCGTGAAACTTATGTCGTATGTCTAGTCCTTAAAACAACACGAAAGTCGCAGTTAGTTCTAGTTTTGTATTTTACGAGACGAATAGAAAGGTAGCTTTGGAAAAAACAAATCCTTAAGCAGTATATTTCTTCTTTTCTGCGATGTTCAACTACGTGCCTCGGCCCAGCTTCGGACTTCCCGCTATTTTGCTATGATCAACAGCGCCAACTTTATCGTCTTTACAACGGCCGCTACTAGCGCGGTTGTACTCTAAGGTCATGGGTGCGGGTTACTTTTTCAGTTCTACGTTCTACTTGAGCATTGATTTGGTGTTCGTGGTTCGTCAAAACATAACAATTCTTCATTCGCGTTGCAAGGGTAGTTTGCTGGCTGATCCTGATGTTTACTTGGGAACATTGTAATCAGTTAAGTTATTTTGGAGCGCCAAACTGTGGGATACTGTTGCTTCACATCGTGGTTTAGTCATGGAACTTATAAAAACACCAAAGGTAATTTTCGCCTGCCATGTTTACCACGTTGCCTATTAATTGTGAATTTTTAAAATTTCTTAAGAGGCTGGGGTACCTTAGCTTTTCGTTTCCAATATAATATAGGCAATATTGTTACTCGCTCATACATAGGTTCAGTATTTCAAAGGTATCAGACGAGATTTCTTCTCATGTTTACTAATGCGTTGGATAATTTCTTGTTAAGATTTAGTATTTTTTACAGTGGAATTACGTTAAGCTAGCCTGACCTTTTCTTGTTTACTAAAAGCAGCAACTCTCGCATAAAAGCGGGTTCTGTGGGAGGTAGCTTAAAAGCAGCAAGCCGCATAAGGGGGTTCAGCCATGTTGTAGGAGGTGTCTAAAATTAACCTAACTTAACTTAACCTAGCCTAACCTAACCTAACCTAGCCTAACCTAACCTTATATAGTGCGCAATACCCCGCCTGAAGCCAAATAAGGATCGCTTAGGCTCCTCCCTAAACATAGCTGAACCCGCTTTTATGCGAGAGTTGCTGCTTTTAGTAAACAAGAAAGGGTCCGGTTAGCCAATGATAGTGGAATTCGGAAGAGGCCTATAATATAATCATATATAGCTTCAAGAAGCTTTACCATAGGAGAAAACGCCCCCTTAATTATAGTCGTAAGGATTAGAATGAAGCAATAAAATGTATAAAAATTAATTTGTCGGACAGATAGCTAATCTGCTGCAGCTTCTGATGTACTTCTGATGTACGATGTAAAAATAGGAACGACCACGAGAAGTCGCATTTTAATAATATCCCGCTATTGTATAACAGATAATGCATGTTAAACACTTCGCACAGGCTGTCAGTTAATTATTATCTATATAAATAAATAGATGATTAATAAAAGTTAAAGTAAACTTTTATGCAATTAACTTGTGACGCCACGAGGCCATAAATAGTACGGATTTGAAAGGAATTTAGTACAGTTAATTTACTACACTTGGACTTTCTCAAGCCGGTAATTAAGCTAATTATTATTAAGGGTGGAGTGGTTCGCAAAAGCCTTCTGCGTGCAGAGACCTAATGATTCAAACGGCTAGAAAAAGATAAAAATATTTAAAACAGTCACCTATAATGTATTTCTTGACAGTGCTTTCTCGTTCTGGAAGGAACATATAAGCTGATGTTATGGGTGATCAAATCTGAGTTCTGGCCAATGCTTTTGAAAGTTAATACATTGTTTGATTTCTTGACAGTTTGAAGTTCGCTATAAACAGTCCTCGTACTTCAAACTTTCTGAAATTTCTTCCGGCTTATTATTATATTTTGCACATCAAGAGTTTCTGCGGTTTATAGACATTCGTACGAATATCAAACATGCGAATACTTGCATTTACTCATCTAGATTAAAAAGTCGAAAATTTCAAAGACGTGTTTATTAATCCAAGTAACCTTAGGGCTTAGGCGTAAACCTGAATTTTTAAGTCGTGAAAGGTCAACACGTCATGCATGTCGTTGGAAATTAGATTAGTTATCTTTCGGAAGGGTCTCTCATGACGAAAGGTCCACAAGCAGCAGCAAAGCGGTAACCCGTAGTTGAAGTCGATTTTTATACCCGTAGTCCTGTAAACTTAAAGCGTTTTTATGTTTAATGTTCAACTTGACTTTCCCCTTGAGAAGTACTGTGCCTATCTGCATCCCTTTTCTCGTAATAGCTCGACAAGGAACTTGCGCCTTAGCGTAGCAAACATAGTGACTGGACGCGTTTTACGTCAGCTTATCGATCTGGGAAGGCAGCTCTTGGTATTGGGGTCTTTCGGTCGCTAACGTCGCAACTGTGGGAGGCTATAGGTACTGGCATAGTGGCTGAGTCAGAACCCTATAGCTGCTGTTCACAACCTGAAGAACTTCGCATTGTTGTCTTTCGTAAAGCGTTCTTAAAAGTTCTCGCATACCAGCTTCAGCCAATTAGTTGTAGCTTTGATTCGTCCGAGATGGAAGTGCTATCCAGTCACCGTGAAGAGTGCTCCAGTGAGCCCGTGTCCCGTAAACGCTACAGTATTCACTCTATGCATTCTTTTGGGTCGCAAGTGGTTAAAAAGTTGGCAAATTTCTCAGACTTGGGATCTTGTCCAATGCTGCCATCTTTACCCATATCGATGTCTTTTGTTGGCAAGAAATGCGCAGATTTAAGTCCGGAATTTGTCGATGTTCCGGAGCAGCAGCAGCGTGAAAAGAGCATTTGGCTCATCGATTGTCATGGAAAATTATCACGGAGCCAAACGTTCAACAGTAAAAGCGACATTAACCAGAAGGAAGAAAAGGGAGGAATCGATACCAAGTTTATACCCAGCAAAGTAGCATGGAAGATACGGTCATCGAGCTTAAACTCCCCCCAGAAGCAACCGTCGTTAGATGTTAGCCTACCGCAAACTCATTCCGTCATACATCGTATAAGGGATTGGCTTCGAGAAAAGCCCAAATTAGTACGGGGACTGTTCTACAGTAAAAAGGTGTTAAACGTTTCCAGGGTACTTTAACAAACACAACACACAATTGAGTTGTCATTGTGTTTTTGTTTTTATGTATTCATGTATTTTTTCTCATACGAAACTGAATAATGCATTCGTATCCATTCCTTTTAGTTGGAAAATGTCCGAATGTTGGATCGTTACAACAGCCGGAAGCCCTCAACTGGCACACTGTATCTGACGACTACCCACTTGATATTCGTAGACCCTGACGGGAAAAAAGAAACTTGGGTAAGCTTGAACTTTCATTGGGTTTATAGTATGATACTTTTGCGTTAGCTTCTGAAGAAATCGCCCTACGCGGGAGGTTTTTCCCCCCAAAAGTAGCGTGAATCCAGTCACTCTTCCTTAACAATGGTGCTAAAACCTTGTCTGCTTCCATCTTTATTGCCCTAGATCCTCCTTACCCACGTAGCTTCAGTGCAGAAATTGCCCCTCTCGACATTAGGCGCGCCACTACACATTCGATGCAAAACGTTCCAGTTTGTTACGTTCATAGTACCCAAAGAACGCGAGTGCCATGACTTGTACACAAGTCTGCAACAACTTGCTCAACCAAGTAAGGCTTGTTAGAAAAAAGCGTTTATGGTTAGGAAGTTAATAATACTTGTCTTTGTAGTGCACATGCAAGACCTATACTGTTTCCATTATACGGCAAGTGTAGAAGACATTCCTCGCAAGGCTGGCTGGCACTTTTTCCATCTCCAAGCCGAGTTTCAAAGAATGGGAATTCCTAATGAGCAATGGGTCTTAACATCGTTGAACAAGAACTATGAAGTACGTATTTTCCTTCGTTTGTAAATTGAGGGTAGCAGTTTGAAGTCATTGTTTCGTAACCTAGTTATGTGATACGTACCCTCAAGACCTGTTCGTGCCCAAGTCCGCTTCAGCAAATGTTCTGATGGGCAGTGCCAACTTCAGAAGTAAAGGCAGATTGCCTGTTCTTTCGTATTACCACCAGAATGGTGTAAGACTTGCTAATTAAAACTGCATTGAATTGGCTGGTGACCTAATAGTATTTTATTTTATTTTTTAACAGGCAGCTTTGTGCCGCTGTAGTCAGCCTCTGTCAGGGTTTAGCGCCCGTTGCATCGAAGACGAACAGCTTTTGACTTGCATCTTGCAGAGCAACTTTAATTCCAAATTTATGTACGTCGTGGATACAAGACCAAGGGTATACTTATATTTATCGCTTAATTTGGGTTGGAAGGCTAAAACTCTCCGCTTGGTCAGATCAATGCAATGGCCAATCGTGCAGCTGGCAAAGGCTATGAGAATGAGAATTTTTACGATAATATCAAGTTTCAGTTCTGGGGGATTGAGAACATCCATGTGATGCGGAGCAGTTTAGCTAAACTGATGGAAAGTAAGTTTTGTGCCTTTTCTTCGCACACAGATTTGATCCTACAGTTTGTTTTGTATAGCTTGTGAATTAAAGACGCCATCAATGTCGGCGTTTTTGGCGGGTTTACAGTCGAGTGGTTGGTTGCGACATATTCAATCCGTTCTTGAAACGGCTTCAGCTGTAGCAAGAGCTCTAGATGACGGAGTAAGCGTAATTGTACATTGTTCGGATGGCTGGGACCGCACCGCACAAGTTTGTTCTTTAGCAGCTTTGTTGTTGGATCCGTACTACAGAACTTTGCAAGGCTACCAAGTAAAATTGCATAAAAGTTTTTCAAAGCAAATACTTGATTATCCCGTGGGTATTAGGCCTTGATAGAGAAGGAATGGCTAGCATTTGGTCACAAGTTCACGGATCGCTGTGGGTTTCTACAAGGGGATGGCAAAGAAATGTCTCCCATATTCTCTCAGTTGATCGATTGTACTTGGCAACTGACCCAAATGTTTCCCTCAGCATTCCAATTTAACGAACGTTTCTTGTTGCTTCTTCACGACCATGTCTACTCGTGTCAATTTGGGACTTTCGTAGGCAACTGCGAAAAGGATCGTCTGGACCTCAAGTATTGAACAGTTTTGTCCAGCAGACCAAATTTTGTCCAGAATAACCAATTTTTTTCACTGTGTAGGTTGGATGAAACGTCGTACTCATTATGGGGTTACGTCTCGACTCGTTGCCAGCAATATGTAAACCCTTTATACAACGTCGAAGCGTATGGGAAAACGTTGACTCCGAATCTTATTCCTCAAAATATCAAGTAATGCTCTAATCTATGTTTAAAAAATCTAAGCAGAAAAATTGAAAATTGTCGTAGATTTTGGCGTGGGTTGTACTGTCGGTTCGAAAGTGGTGTACATCCTAGGGAATCTCTAGGAGACGTGGCTGTTGCCGCACGGGATCATTCGAATTCGTTACAGGAGCACATTAAGTTTTTGCAGAAGGCAAGTAGTTCTAAAAAAAATGATTTACGTCTTATGGGAGATTTTGTCTGACAGAGAATTATGGCACTAAAGAAGTTGTTGGAAGTCCAGGGTTCCAATAATGACGATAACAAAATGTTGGAAGAGAAAAGCATTACAGAAAGCACAGTAAGAAGTTTTTTTTAAAATCTTTTAGGATTAGGGACAGTTTTGTGATGTCAAACTAGTATTAATTTTCGGGGTGGGATTTTTAGGGGCAGTTAAACGAGAAATTGGAGAGTTTAGGGTTACAAACCGTCCTTGATCATCCTTTGTCATCCAATTACACCAATGGCGAGTCGGTCTTCGTAGAAGAATCCATGGTTTCTGTTGAACAGTTAAGTTACGAGCTAAAATCTGTTGCATTGGATTGGAAAAGCTTGCGCAACATCCGAGAATGTGTTTGTTCAACTCCGTTCGATCATTTTAGCAAAAAGGTCGGTTTATTTCCAAACAAAAATGCCCGAGAAAATACTGCATTTTTTAAATTCTTTTAACAGTCACACTGCTGGGGATGCGGCGACGTATTTTGTACGAGATGCATCGACAAACAAACATCTTTACCGGGTCATGACAACAAGAAAGAAGTCCCAGTGTGTCGTCCCTGTTACAAGCAAATCCGGAGGTCCTCATCGTCAAGCACTACGCCGTAGCTGGCTAGCCTGATCTGAAGTTATTTACATAATTGATTTGTCCAGCCGAGTCGAACTCGAGCAGCACCAGTTTCGTGCTTGCTGCAGCTTTCCATGTACGTTTCCGGGATGCACCTGCTATGCGCAAATGTGTAATGGCTCTATTTAGAGATTTTGTGTTATTTAAGCATAATTGCACTTGACGTTACCGATATCTCTAGCGAATTTCAAAAATTTGTATATAGTACTTTTTTTCCCTCTTGATTGTTGTTTGATCTATGCCTCAAAACCTTCATGTCCGAGAGTATGCAATGGACCGGAACTAAAAAATGCAACGTTGCATTGTGATGATAGTAAAACTTTCCTTTTGGGGTCTAAGAGCATACGTCACTAAAAAAGAGATAGCCAAAGGGTGACAAACAGATAATCGAGCCCTGGGCACTGCGATGGCAACGGCACTAGTGTGTCGAGTCATTCAAGTGTACAGAACAAGATGTCCAAACGTTAACGTCTTAAGGTTAAATTTGCCGATTTTTGTTCGATTCGCGTCTACCGCCGCTATGCCACCAGTAACAGAAACTCAACATCTGGCGGCAGGTATATTGTTTTTATTAATTTCTTTCTAAGCTTATTAAGGGCCCAGTAGTCCACACAGACTTGTTGACCAAGGCCAAATTTAGTATCGGCGCTGTATGTCTCGTTCCACTAGTTGGGTTGGGTTGCTAGATCGATAACTGCTGGAAGAGAGGTTCATTCAAAACGATGTTTCATTTATGATACAGGCTCTGTTGCTCCAAACAACCCAGCACTTTTGCGGCTTTATAGTATGAGGTATTGCCCTTATGCCCAACGTACCCGGCTGGTTCTTGAGGCAAAAAATATTAAGTATGATAACAAGCAATTAACTTTTTATTTAAGTACGTTATAAGGCGTATTTGATAGGTATGAAGTGGTGAATATAAATTTGATGAGTAAACCAGAATGGTATTTTGCCAAGAATCCGTTGGGCAAAGTACCGTGTTTGGATCTGCTCGGCGGTGAGCTGATCTTTGAGAGTCTAATCACAGCCGATTATCTTGATGAAGCTTATCCTGATACTAGACCTTTGCACTCGAAGGATCTTGTGCGAAAGGCTCAAGATCGAATGTTTATGGAACTTTTTAATAAAGCAAGTAGACCAGGCCCGTACCCAGGATTTTTTTCGGGGGGGGGGGGGTTTAACCCGAGAACTTGAAATCCTATTTTTGTCGTATACCATCTTTCCGGTAAGGAAAGGGGGATACGAAAAAGAAAAAAAGTTATCGCGTTGTTCGAGCTTCAAAATGGTCAAACAAAACCAAAGCTCAATTTGAAATAAACTTCTCAAGTACCATATGCTAGAAAAACGTATATTTTTCATTTGCGGAAACTTTCGATGGGNGTCAAACAAAACCAAAGCTCAATTTGAAATAAACTTCTCAAGTACCATATGCTAGAAAAACGTATATTTTTCATTTGCGGAAACTTTCGATGGGGGTTTAAACCCCCCGACCCCCCCCCCTGGGTACGGGCCTGAAGTAGACTGTTTTTAATACATAGAGTAGTCTTGTATAACCGTTAAATTTCTTAATTAGGTATCAGTTCCACTGTACAAGCTCTACCATAGCAAAGATGAAGAAACGCGCGAGAAGTTGTTAGCCGAGCTAGCTGATGGTGTAACCATTTTTGAAACGGAACTTACTAAAAGAGGCAGCCAATTTTTTGCAGGTAATTTCATTGGCGCAACTTCCGTTGAGAATTACATATAACTCTACGGAACCCGGTTTACAGGTGATCAACCCGGCATGCTGGATTACATGATTTGGCCATGGTGTGAACGTTTACCAGCTGCTCGCATTATGTTGGAAGGTGCTGACTTTGCTCAGGACAAATTTCCCAAAATGGTAAAGCATAAGCCCTTCTAAATCTAAAAAAAATAATTACAATGTCGTTGTGATAGTTGACTTGGGGTAAGAATATGAAGGAAGATCCAGCCGTGAAAGCTACTTACTTCTCCCCGGAAGTGCACTGCAAATTTATTAAAAGTCATTTGGCCGGCAAGCCTGATTATGATATGGAAAATTAGGTATCAAGAGTACGATAATAACAAAATAGGAGTACGTGCTTTCCGAATTGAACTTGACGTAGCTTTCTTTTACTTCCTATTGATAGACCCATATTATCGTGATATTGAAAGGGGCTGGCTGTTTACCTGTCTGAATTAAGGTCTATAGTGTGATACTTGTTCGAGCAAAATCAACAGTACTGTTCAATAGCTTGTTGATTTTGCTCGAACAGTTATTGCAGTGGAAGACTGATTATGCATACCCTCTGTATTTCCGAATATATAGCCCATAAGAAAAAAAGCTCAATTTCTCTGTGTATAGTTACCACGGAACAAGTTCTGACGAACAGAGGCACCTTTATAAGAGTGTCTCAAGTCGGCGAATAAGTATCAGTACATCTTCGCGCTTATGCCTTGTTTGTTTTCCTATATTTGTTTGGAATCCTATGAAAGCCTTCAAAGCTTTTATTGACGAGCGGAGGAATGCTGTGCATGCACTGGCACTTTTGCGTGGCGTACTTAGCATTTGCCACTCAGCGTAATCGCTTTCATGTCCGTTTTTTCCGTATCTTATGTAAACGTGCACAAAGAAGCCTTGGAAAGAGGATGTAGCGATTCCCCTGAAATTGCGTCTGTATACATTTTCTTGATGTCGTGCTCTTTCTTCAAGTCGCGACGACTTCTCGAGTTGCGCTGTGTAGCCAACATTAAACCTGAGTTATTTGAAAACTTATGGGCAATTCTTCCGAAATTTATGAACTAGTCGGATCCGCGTTCTTTTCTTTTCAAATTCGCTATCTGGAAGCTTTTCATTACCCGAAACACTAGTGCTGTTTTCTAACAGCTCCCCCGAAATTTTCGACTTCTTCTCTTTACATAGTTCGTAGTGCTCATTTGCATATGTCGTGGTCGACCCGCGCTCTGAATAGTTTGTCGTTAAATTCCTCTCGTATTTCTGCCTTGGTTGACAGAGCGAAGCAAATGAAGCCGTTGTCTTCTTCTCCTCCCTTTTCCATCATGAATTCAATGCTTGAATCGTGTGTAGGCTGAAAAATGCCCGAAACGTTACGGGGTATCCGTGATAAAGTGTATTTTTCAAAAATTTATTTTTGAGGAGTCATGGGTGCAACACCCTTAATTATGGATATTCACGTCACTTACATTATTCAAACGCCCGGTGCCAGGTTTTTATTCCTACGGAAATTTTGTTAATTTTAGATGTGTTAGATACCTGTCGCAGTATTCCAGGACTTACACTTAATAAGAGATGGCTTAAGCTTAAGTACCAAGGAATTACTGGTGCACGTGCATTAATACTGAGGAAAACATGAAAGGAGTGCACCCATGTGCGGGGGGCTATGACGAATGCCTGAAATGTTCGTAATTACCGGTACTTTGTCGGCACTCGGAACGGGTTCATTTCTTACCGTACTTATACCCTTAATTACGAGCCCTATACTTATCATTCACCCAGATGGAAAAGCGTTGATGGAGAGATCGACGTCTATTCATGCCCGTGTTATTTGTCAAGAAAAAGTCTTTTTACGATTATGTTAAGAAGCCGCTGTGAACCCCGAAGTGATTGGAAAAGCCCCAGGTATTTAGCCCCATATAGAGCTTGATTGACACTCGTTCACAACTTTTCTCCTCCATTATATACGCTCGGTATACGTCAAGCAAGACTCTTGCGTCTTCTGCTCTACGATGCCATGTACAATTTCCACTCAGAGTAGCTGCAGGTCCAGAACTTGAGACGCGTATTAGAACACTTTCGGTAGAAAGGGGCGTGGTTGGGAATCTTTGCGATGAAACTTTCCGTCATACTCCGTAGGCGGACCGGAGTTCCATAAACGCTGCCTATTCTCCAGTGCTCGGGTCAGTAAGCGACCTTACCGTGACCCGAACTGAGTGTTAACCAGCTATTTGCTTTGTGACTATAGTCAACGCGTATATAACTACGGTCATTTCCACAGAAGTAAGCAAGATCTTTCGGCAGAATGCCAATTTGTGTTGTTTCTTTCTGACTGTATAACTGGAAAGCAATTTGTGATCAGGAGATTTATTCTGCGCAACCCTACATGTTTCGATTAGGATGGGAAAAAATTGCAGCAGCTTTTACTGTCTCTAAGAATAATGCAGCTTTTATTGTACGATCCGCAGAAATTTTACTAATTTGAAGTGATCGCATAGTAAAGATTTGCATGCAAACATGTACTTGATCAATTGGTGCGTTATTATTCAGTTAAGTTTATTTATATAGTTGTTGTACAGGCGGCTGTAAGTATGAGAGGAGCTAAGCATTCCGCCGTATCCGCACTGTTGTTCGCTATAACCTGCGCTCATGTCATGAAACCCTGCTTCCCATCACCACTCAAGTGGAATTTGAATGCGTTGGCGAACGACAAATGGTATCCTCTCGCTACAAGTACGAATAAACCCAACTTGCCGCAGACCCCGTCTGACCGACTGCGGGAGTTCCAGCACCAAATCGTCCAAGATATGGCTAAGAGCATCAACTTGGGAGAGGCGTATGGCTCGTTCAAGGAAGTAGTCGATTATTATGCATCGCTTCAACACGCCGGAAACCAAACTGAACTTCCGGAGGCTAAAGATTTCGACGCCGTTCCATTTATCCAAAAGCGGGAAGAGTATAGCCCTGGAAAATTTGGTCACTCGCTTGTATCCGAAGACGGCCGCAACAGTTTATTTCGGCGCAGCGCTTTGGACAAAAATTTCATCCGTTTTGGAAGAAGTGACCGTCAGAAAACCATTCCAGAAGCATTCCAGCAAGAATATGATAATGATGGAAGCGATTACGAGGTTGTAACCGCGAACGAACCTCTTCATTTCGACCGTTCACAACGTAGTCTAACTTCCAATTTTCTTCGCTTTGGCCGTAGTTTTTATCCGCATTTCTTCAACGAGGACCGTAAGTTACGTGCTAAATTCTTACGTCCGGGCCGCAGTCTAACTTCCAATTTTCTGCGATTTGGACGAGCATCGTCAACTTAAAGCTCCACTCTCTTGGGGTCATTCTAGTCCGCCGTTCTGTGTCAAAAGCTAACGTTTTTCTTGACGTTCCATTTCAGTCCCATTATGTTAGTTCTGTATATAAAAAAACAGAATGGGCAAAGGTCCCAACAATCAAGCCGAGGGAGAAAGGGAAGAAAAGTTGAGCAATTTATGCCTTCCTTGGTAGACTTTTCCCACCCAAAAAAACAAACAAAAAACTCGTGCCCTTGCACGCTCAATATATTTGACTGTATCTATATAAATCAATAAATTCGGTGGCGAAACATTTGTCCCGAATTTTCGATTCTAGACAAAAAATTACTTAAACTCAGCGTTCAATTTAGAGAATCGGCAAGGCGCCGCCATCTCTCCTTTTCTGGGCTTCTTGAACGTTGTTTCGACGTAATCAATGTTCTCTGCTCTGGAAGAAAGACGTACGTATGTGCATAGAGTGTATGGTAAATCTCCCCATGGAGTTGTGGAAATTTCTTTTCCTTTTGTTTAGTTGGCGATGTTTTAGGACCGAATTTTAAGGCGAACTCTATCTCAGCCAAAATCACAACCACTTCACTATCGGATTTTCTTCGGGATGAGCATCACAATGGACGACTAATGGCTAAAATTTCAGACATTCCCAAGTGTACACTATTGCGTACATGCTGGCATTGCTGTGATTATGTGATGAAGCTGCGAGGGTATTCCATAAATGAGCGCATATACAACTCACGCGTGCCTATCGCAATTTTTTCTAATATGGCTAAGTTTTGCAGAAAAAGTAAACGGACTGTTAATTTTTCATATTGGTTGTATTTATTATTTCTTCAAACTTGGCAAGCTTTAAATAACATATATTTCGCAAATGAGTTATTGCCTCAGTTCCGTCGCCGATTTAATTTACAGGTTGCTAATCCTTAGCACAAATCATGGCGTACAGAAAGTAATACCTGGAAAAAAAGATGTACGTAATGTACGAAGATGTGTATGTACTGGTTTATTATCATACCTGTTTGATTGGTAATCCAGTTAAGGTATTTGGTCACTTTGGTATACGTACCTACATAAAGTATATATACACATTTTTACTAGTTTTTAGACGCAAACTATACTTGCACGTACCTGGAGTTTGCGGTCGTGCACAGCCAATACCGAAGCTAACAATGCCTGCGAGATAGACTCGGGATGAAGCCGATTCCTGCCAATTCAGAGGGCCACCCGAATCACCCTTGGACAATAAAAGTTCAGTTTAGTTCGCTGACAGTTATAGTGCACGTAAAGCCCGTAAAGGGTAACTTTTTACTTGGCAAGCATCTTTGGCGTCAGCGTACGTGCAGATCATATTATCCGTAACTTTACTACCTATATTAGGATATGCTTTGCATTCGGTGGTATTCAAAATAGGCAGCGTGACCTCCATCAAGCTGCTCGAAGGAGCACCACCATAGCTCAGCGTTCCCCAGCCTATAACTTAACAACTTTAAATAGGAAGGGATATACTTTGTACTTGCCTGTAACTACGCCGTTTTGTTTGGTAAATTCATAACCAGGGTACTTAATCGGCAGGCAGATCTGCTGAACCGCGGAAGTATATGTCACGGGATATTCAAGCCGAAGAAGGGCTATATCGTTGTCCACTGTGGTAGCGTTGAAAGAGGCATGCTGAATAAGCTTGGAAACATTGCGAACCTATAGCAATGAGTTATAACATTTTAATGTAGACTGGGGTTTTTGTCAAAAAAGTTTTTAGTCGTACTTGAGCCGTCGAAGTTAAGCTGACGGTGTTGTTCTGTCCGACAATTACGGCAATATCGTTAGCTGTCTTACCGGCCGTGCAATGAGCTGCAGTTATAACCCAATTATTATCAATAAGAGTACCACCACAGTACTGCACATCATCCTGTTTATCTACTAACATGGCTTGCCATGGCCATTCCGCATCACCAGCCTTTTGTCCTCCCACGATTCGACTCTAGGGAAGTTTCAACGAAACCTCAAAATAATACTTGATACAAATAACTAAGAAGAAATATTTTTTACCAGTCCTTTAATTCCACATTTGCACGGAGGAGACGTGCTGGACTTGGCTGCGGTAGTAGTCGGAGGGGACGTAGGCTTTATTGTTGTAGTAGCTGCTGGTGCAGTCGTGGGTATTCTTGTTGTAGTAGTTGCTGGTGCAGTCGTGGGCATTCTTGTTGTACTTGGAGCTTGAGTAGTTGGAGGTGATGTGGAGACGGGTACCGACACGGCTGTGCATTGCAGAAATCCCGAGTACGTACCCGGGTACGAGTAAAATCGAATTGCAACCTTATTGGTTGTGGAATTATAGACAAGTGGTCCAAAACCGCACTGGGCCTGATATGCTGACTGAAATGTCGTATCTCCGTTGGGGGAAATTTGGACGTAATCGTTGCAAGAGATAGACATGGGGTCACAAGTGACGGTAAATTTTGAGTTAGCATCGGTGTGCATGACCCAAATGCAATACGCGTTGTCCGGGTAATACCCCGGATAGTACGGAGAACTTACTCGGCCCTATAAACTCAATAAAATTTGGCCCATTGATCTAACAACAATTAGCATACACATTACTTGCATATTAGTTGGAACGTAAACCGACGTCAAACTTCCGCAATTGATTGTTGCCTGGCGGTTAGAAATTTTGGTAGGAACGATTGCACTCGAAGCCACGATGGCTCCGACAACGTAGGTCAACGCAAAGATGGCAGCTACGGAAAGATACATGGCGACTCAACGGCTCATTGAGCTAGGCTCTGCAACAGTTCTTTGAACGACTACACTCTGCGTTCTGCGCGTAAAGGTTATTATAGGTGAATAGTTGTTAAAAAGACAAATAGACTCAGGTGTTCCAGGTGGTACTTATTCTCGACACCGTGAAGGGCGCCCTTCCCATACAAAACTAAGTCAATGTCAACATCCAATGTAATTATATATCTATACTTTATTGTAGTTTCGTCTTTGTGGCCTCAATTGCTCCTCACAATTGCTATACCTGCCCGACTCAACTTGAATTTCTATTAACTCTTCGGAAGTCAAGACGCAAAGTGATGCCTGCGCTTGACATCCATTGATAAGATCTCGAACTTGATTAAAAAAGACGCATAGTCTGTCGTCATCCAGGACAATTATCACAATTTGTACACGTTCGGGAAATGTAAAAGCTGCGTGTTTGAAAAACATGTGCACAGGATGTATGCAGACCCGTAAAAAGATGGTCCACGCGACGTATTATAAAGACAACAGGCATTAATTATATTATTTAGATGACGGAAGCAATATTAGCTTCCTTTAGATTAGTTACTACAGCGGAAATATTTTCTATTTAACCCTGACCTAACAATAAACTACACACCTAAGTAAAGAGAAACAAAAATTTTATATATTGAAGAGACTCGACAGTAGAATCCATGTCTGCTGTAAATACACCGAACGGGGGAAAACAAGAATTGAGGAATATATAGGGACGGAAACTGTACATAAATTAAACAGCGAACATATTAACATGGGTTACAGAAAAAATAGTATCTGTCCTTGGATTCAGCTTGAAGTTTTAGTGATTGCACTTGGGGTCCGAGATATCAACTCTTGATGGTATCGGTCTGAATCTCCTTTTCCTCTGTAACACTATGGAGTAATGACTTGCGGACTGAACCGTTGTGTGCCGAAATTTCAAGTAATTCTCGTAAGCCCTGATTGCACATAAGAATTAATTAATTTAAAAAAATTGCAATAAAATTTCCTTACTTTATTTTCAGTCATTAAGCGAGAAAACAACTCTGCTTGTCGTGGTATGGCCTCGTCGTCTACTGTAACAGCCTTTTGCATAACAGCGGCCATTTCGCAAATTTTATCCGCTTGTTCTTGCAAGACCTAAATCGAAGGCAAAACCAGTTTGGGGTTATTTTTAAGGGATATGATTTCGTCTACCTCGCTTTCGACGGGCTTTGCGACTGGCTTCCTCTTCTCTTCAATCAACTGAGAGACATGTTGCCTGTACTTGGACATGATCAGTTCCATAGCATTTTGGTGTTCTTCTAATGCTGCCCGAAGTTCTCGGTTCTCGGACTGCAATTCTCGGAGCTGACGACTTTCTTGTTGAATCGTAGCTACCAGTGCTGCGTGTGGGCGTTGATGGGCAACTTCGTTCAACTCGTTGAAGTTGTCCTGAAGCTGGAAGCAACGGAAAAGAAATCGTTACTTCCAATGAAAGGATTAATAATGAAACAAACTTCTTTCATGGCATCAACTTGACGAAACATGGCTTGAGCCTGTGAAATCAACATATCGGCTGAAGATTCGTCATCTTTAAGACGGCCAGCAAGTCGTTTTGCGTCAAACAGCAGCTGCTGAACTGACAGGGGCATTGGGGCACTAGACACAGTTAAATGTTAACAATAGTAACTAAAGTAAAAGACCTTGTATTTACCCGTTTTCCTGTCGCATTCAAGAAGTCAAAACTTGTTTTGACTCTTCAGAACGGGAGTAACTTGATAAGGTTACGAACTAAACACACGGGAATAGTTTGGTTACTTATCCGATCAATAGGTGTCAGGAGAGTATAAAGAGTTCTTCCCTTGCTAAATAGATGGCTATGTATAAAAAAATATGGCAGCAAAGAGGATGGGGTTGTTGTCTTTTGCCATGCCTGTTCGACTCGGAACGGTAAATATATATGCAAGGATAAATTCTAGCACTTGTAAGATAAACTCCCGACAGCTTAGCATATGCATTACCTGCCAAAGAAATTGCAGGTCGCATTTCGACAAAACTTGTTTTTTGGGAGCAAGTAAATGCAATATTCCATCCACCAATTTTACAGGTATATTATTATTATTATTGTTGTATTTTGTTTTAAATTGCAAGGCAAATTTTAAGATTCGTATTCATAGTAAATTTGAATGAAACTTGGAATTATTTTTTAGGTATCTCGTTCATTGCACACAGGTCATTTCATACAAGTAGGGTACACGAACAGAAGAAGAAAGATTATTATGAAATATTGGGAGTATCCAAGAATGCCTCGGCGAAAGACATTAAGAAGGCTTATTACCAACTTGCCAAAAAATTTCATCCTGATACAAACAAGACGGACACAAATTCGAAGCAGAAATTTCACGAAGTTTCCGAAGCTTACGAGGTACGTTATTTTCTCATCTACCCAAAATGAAAAATACAATGTCTATTATCCCCCCTCCTAGGTTTTAAGTGACGACACTAAACGGAAAGAGTATGACACTTGGGGAGCTACTTCAGAACAAATGGGAATGGGTAGTGGAGCTGGACAACACGGCAGTGCTCAGGATTTTGCCAGAGCCAATGCGTGGAATTTTCAGTCCAATGTTGACCCCGAAGACTTATTTCGGCGAATTTTCGGCGATGCAGCTTTCGGAGGTGCGCGTGGCTCGGGTTTCGCCAACGCTGAAGACTTCGCCGAGTCTCGGTTTGGATTTGGTGCTTCCCAAGAAGTAAGCTAAAAAACGATTTAGTGCCTTACCTATAGCTTCACCTCTTGTCTTGCGTTTATGAAATTACAATTTTATGACTGCTTGCTAGCTTGTGATGAACCTGACGTTTTCTCAAGCAGCTCGAGGTGTCAATAAGGATATTTCTTTAAACGTTGTGGACACTTGTCAAGTTTGTAGTGGTTCGCGATCCGAACCTGGCACCAAGGCAGTAAAGTGTCCGTATTGCAATGGTACTGGCATGGAAACCATCTCTACAGGTACCAATATAAATTTTTACAATTTCTTCTTCGCTAATCTATTTGATCTTTTCGTAGGTCCATTTGTGATGCGCACGACGTGTAGACGATGCTTAGGAACGCGCATGTATGTTGCTAAACCATGTCGCGAGTGCGAAGGAAAGGGATCGACGGTGCAAAGGAAAAAAGTCACGGTCCCTGTTCCAGCAGGTATAGCAAGTTTTTTCGTGTTTCGTACTCGTTCTTAACTCTAATTTTCTAAAGGTGTGGAGGACGGTCAGACAGTTCGCATGCAAGTTGGTCAGAAAGAGGTTTTCATTACTTTCCGCGTTGAAAAGTCGGATTATTTCCGGCGCGATGGGGCAGATGTTCACGCGGACGTATTCATATCTGTTGCACAAGCCGTTTTAGGAGGCGGTTCAAGAATTCAAGGCATTTACGAAGACTTGACTTTACAGGTGGATTTCATTAGCCAGTAAAAGCGTCTCTAACGTCTCAAACTTTTTTCAGATTCCTGCAGGCACATCGTCGCATACAAGGATTCGTTTACCGGGAAAAGGGATGAAACGGGTCAGTTCGTTTGGTTACGGCGATCATTATGTTCATATTAAGATAAAAGTCCCGGTTCGGTTGACGCCGCAACAAAAAGCTCTCATATTGGCGTACGCAGAGATTGAAGATGATACTCCTGGCACAGTGAGCGGAATTACGTATACCAAAGCGGGTAATTTCAACATTATAATCATCAAGGCTTGTTTTTTAAAAAGGGGAGGGGATCAATTGTGCTGCAAATTGAAATTAGCATTGTAGTTGGGCTTTTAGTTGAATTTGAATCTTGTTAGGTAAGAAAAGTGGTTTGGATGAAGCCCAGTTTGCTGGCTCGGAGGAGCAAAGTGCGAAAGCAGAAGAGAGTGAAAGCAAAGGCGAAGGAATTCTTACACGTATTAAAAACGCCATATTTGGGTAAAACGCTGTCTGAATTTCCTGCTAGTCTAACCTGTGAGTAAAGGATTTTTTGTACAGAATACAGAGAGTTAACTTCGAATTTCTTCGCCTTTTGCTAAAGCTTTTGGTCTTTGACTGGCTTAACTCAGGCTTGCTATTATGTTGTTCGTAGCCATCTACTGCAATTTCTAAGGCGTATTTTCTGTGTCTTGTCATACAGGTCAAAAGCGAGTGACTGAAGATCCCGATGGAACTGTAGAAGAGTTGCGTTCAGCTTTGGATTCCGATAAGCCTCGTGTTAAAGATAAACAAGAGACACAAACGGCCTCCAATAAGTCAGCGACGTAAAGCCGTCGAGTGTAGCTGAGCCATCCTGTTTTTATTAAAGTTATACCCATGCTGTGTGCTTTCCAAGCCCATGTAATAAATTCCTAACTAGCTGAACACAGCGTCTTTCCTAGTTATTGATTTGCAATGCGCGCTGCTCCCACTTTCCATCGGTGTTGTAATAGGCTTTAACGCTTGGTGATGCTACCATCGGATGGATGTCGATCGCGAAGAAAATTTGGGGACTTGTGAGGAAAAACTAGGTTGCACTGTGATCAGCAAAGGGGCAGCACTGTTAACCAAAGTTCGATTATTTTATTAAATATTCACCGACTAGCCGTTTAGTTCGTTAATAAATTTCACCTTATATGTAAAAATGATCCAAGGGAATTTTGGGATGCATCAAGAACTCGGGCTTGTCTCATGTAGCTTTTTTCCCCTTATGTAGGCCAGCACAGCTAGTCTCCAGCCGCTGCGAGCGCTGCTATACGGCCTTCGACCCCTCGCTATTGGTTCGATCATGGTGCCCATCTTCCAAGCTCTCTCGACCTTGTGAACGTGATGGGAGTCGTGAAAAGTGTCGAGTAAAGCTCCGCGTCTTTCCCATTGTTTCCAGTGCCAGAATTTCAATACTTTCGTGAAAAAAGTGCTTGAGCATAACTGAACCTGTTAGCTTTAATGAACATGGACCATAACTTGTTAGGTGGACGTGAAAAGTTTTCCCCAAAAGACGTTCTCACGACCTCCTTCCCTGGCTAGCCAGGATCTTTAGTTTTGGTGACGCACTGCGCCATTGACGTCTTGTACAATATTTGGTATTTGCTGTTGTTCTAGGCCCCATGTCTTGAAATTCGCATGAATAGGAAAATATCGGTAACACTGTGCATACGGTCTTTAAGCTCGAAAAACTAGCTGACAGTCTCTCCTAGATAAACCACGTTGTGGTTGCTGTTCCTGACTGTGATTGTGACATGTTCTCCTCCAACACACTCTACTTCAGGAACTCGGATTACAGTTTTATACTTGGTCCTGACCACATTGAACGCGTTTATTAACCCCCCCAGTGCAATTGTTACTTGATTTTGCATTAAGCGCAAGGACAAGGATTATGTCTATCTGAATCTCTGGGTGGGTCTGAGCAAAAGTCCAAGGTGCCTTTTTACCTACTTGACACAATTTTCAAGCCATGGGTGCCAATCGAAATGTACCTGCAGACAAGGTAAGTTGCCAATTTACGCATCGTATTTATTTTTCTTTCTTTGTTAGAAGCGCATGATAAAGTAGAGGAAGTTATCCCAGTACCCTAAGCAACTTGGCGCTGTCTCCCCCCGATGTCTGAAACTCTAACCACAGAAAAAAATCTGGCCTTTTGTGGGGAAACGCCAAAATGGGCAGATACTATAACGGAGCTTTAATGGTTTTAAAACCCAGGGAAAGGGAAGGCAGGGAAACTGGAATAGTAATAGGATCTCCTGTGAAACCCCTCGTAATTGGAATCCAGCCATCCTCCCCTTTCTGAAAGTCCGTCTTAAGGAGAACAAGTGATGGGCTTTTTCTCACAACTAAATTCTCGCCAATAATGCTAATAGGCAGCTGGTAAGACGGCGCAAGTCTGGACTTACGATTGGAAGAGAACATTTCTTGTTTGGTCGTCTGCTTAATTCTCACAGATGCAACGTAACAAGAAAATACGACACGATCTCCTTTCTTTGGTTTACAAGGGAAGCCCCGTTCCGTGCAAACTTCCTCCTTGCTCATGTCGAAAAGATTCGTTTTGTATGCCAGCGAGCCCTACAACGAACCGAACCGTCAGCATTTAGCAAAGTACCTGTAAAGCTTCACAAAGGCGTCTTCAGGTTCGCGCTGGAATTTCTACGGGCCCCTCTGTCCCCCCCTGCAGTTTCCTGAGCCCAGGATTTCAATATAGGTTCACCCTTTTCGGGGGATGTTCGTGTCCAGTTCAGTGTTTTCCTCTTTGGTTTGAAAAAGAGAGGAGGGGTAATTTTCCAAATGTCAATCACCAGCTTAAAACGGCCCCAAACGTCAGTCTTTGCTGCCCCTTGTGATGTACCGACTCGTTCAGACTTGCTAGTTCTTCTCGCTCTGTCCTTTCTTTTTTTAATTATGCTTGGATGTTTTCGTTTCACGGCCAGAACTGGCTTTGAGCATATTTACCACTCGGTTCAGACGAGCGATATATTTAATTTGCCTGATTGACCTGGCTTAATGCAATTCGCATTACACGAGCGTTTTCCAAACATCGTGTTTGCGTCGACCTTTTGGGTCTCATCGCGAACATCTTTATTGATGGATCCTCGCAATTTTCAACTCCAAGAAAGCGAACAGACCTTCAAAGGCTTGCAAGTTTGGATCGATGCAAAAGTGACGAAATGGGTAGTGGCTTTGGGGGTTTGTTTGGCGGGGGAAATTTGTCTTGAAAGATCAGTCGTAGGTTTTCGGTGCTAATTCGTTTTTCAAGCGGGGCTTAAGAATTGATAAAGTAGGTGGGCGCATGGTTTATCTGTGTACACATCAGATTAAGGTTAGTAAAGAAAGTTAAGCAATTTAGGAGAGACAATGAAAAGACAGACTCATTGTTGTGGCTCTTTGAACTACGCCCTAAGACTTTTCCCTTACAGAGTTTGGCTTTTACGACCTGCATTTTCTAGCGAGAGCCTTGCCCAGGCCGGTATTGAATTTTTTCGTCGACAGCAAGAAAGAACGAAGACTTTTCGACAAACAACACCCAGGTTCTTTCCTCGCATTTGGGCTATTCATTGTCGTTCACATCTGCGATCGTCCGTTGGTTGACATGGAATCATTAGTCGTAAAGTCGCACGTGTAAGATGTAGACGGGGATGGTCACGGATTGACAAAATGCCGAGTGGAGCGGAAGGGTTGTGTTTTTGTGTACGGACCGGTTTCTCAACTTTTCACGTATGTGGGATGGGACGAGATATTGGTGTCCTGTATGTGTTAGCTGTATTGGCCTACAAACCTCGTTAAGGTTACTGTAATGGGGGCGGGGGGGGGAGCCGGAAATCTTGACCGTGCTTGGCATTGCGTTATGAAAAGTATTGGGTATTTTGATTAGCCGTATGATATATGATGAATGGCTGTGACCGCTGTGCAAATTAACTTACTATGTTGGTGAATATTAGGTGAATCTGCGGTTGATTCTCGTGTCTGGACGCACCAAGGATTTTTTATTCAGTCCTGAAGATTCGGCTAGCGACATTGCCCAATACGTGTTTGATAATTGGCCTGAAGGTAAGGAGCGTGCTGGATATAGAAATTAAACTTTGTTACATAGAAAACGCACCTCTGATCTAATGCTGAGGTTTTTATGGATCGTGTTTTTGTTTCCAGATTGGGCCGACGAAAAAGTTTCCAAAGCTGAAATTTTACGTCTGATTTACCAAGGCCGATTTCTTCATGGAAATGTGACACTTGGAGCTCTAGGCCTGCCGCCAGGAAAAACAGCCGTTATGCACCTCGTACCCAGGGAAACGCTTCCGGAACCAAATTCCCAAGGTGAGAATTACATTTTCTTTATGCCTTGAACGCAAGTAAGCCACGTGAAAAAGCTTCTTACCGTAGATGGTCTTTCAAAGGATGAAGTGACCTTACTTTCTTCCTTAATCTACCCGCAAGCTCCATAACCTTCGTAGAGGACAGGAGGCTATTTCTTATGCATGTGGGTGTTTAGAATATTATTTTTTTATTTTGTTTTTGTAGCAGGTGAGGGCCTTCCAGGAATATAATAGGGCATTATTTTTTTAGATATTTTTTTAAAAAGATGTGTGATCTTAATAAACTTCTTGGCAAGTAGTAATTACATTACTCGAGAGCTACGAACATGATTGACTGCGAACCATGCAAAAAAAAGTGAAAAGTATTAGGTTTGCAGCACAGAAGCATAGTCAGATTAGCAGAAGTTATGCCAGTGCTTTTCCTTGATAGTGTCCTTGGGGGAGAAAAGAAAGGGCGAGACAGGTTCGGTTGTAAGCAACTATTGATCTAGGAAAGGTCACACCGAGCTGGCCTGGATGTGAATGTGGACCGAATGTTGGGGGTTAGCGTCGATCGAGTTCTTGTAAGCACGGGTTAGGCACTTGGATTTCCTAGCGCGAGTTATTTAACATTTTAATTAGCTTTAAAACATACATAACCAGCTGGTAAGGGTATGACTGTCGAGTAGTGTGCACAACTGCTTCGGGTAGTACAAGACCTGGTAAATATTGATTATGCGACGTAAGGGTTTTATGACGGTAGTGTGAAGCCGTCTTAGCTAACAAAGGCTAATCAGGCTGTAATATTGGTACCCGGGTTTATCCCTGCAACAAATCCAATATACTATTGTGTTCGAATTTTTACAAAAAAAGAAGCTAATATTCTATTTTATTTGTTTCTATTTTTTCAATCTAGATCAACGGCAGAAGAGTAAAAGCGGTCGTAGCACTTGCTGCTCCGTGTCCTGCACCATACTTTAATGTTTGTTGTCGATTTTGCCGTTGGAGTTATCACCCCAAGCCTAAGAATTCAGCGGAGATGTGCACCAGCTGTCCTGAACTCTTCTTATTGCAAAGTTTACTTAACACGGAATGGAAACTTGCTATACTTACTCCTTAGCTCCCTTTTCCTTCTTATATACTTACGTCATCGATGGCTGACATGGACCTGGGCGTGTGCGTGTACATATATATTTTAATCATGTCAGTGCGATGTTCCCCAATATTCCCCCCCCTGAATGTGATATATCAAAAGCAGGAAAGTGACGAAATGCATCCATAGAACGGACGCGTATTATAGTGAAAAGGGTGAAGAGCTTGGACCTTTTATGTCAGTTAGTGATTGGATCCTCTTCTATTTTGTATATAAACATCTAAGTTTGCGCGGGAGTGCTAATAGCAAAAGAACTTGAGCAGGTTCTAGGCATAGGCACGAGTCTATTGATTGCATGGAGCGATTACGGCTTTAACGACTGCGTTGCCATGTTAAGCATTGTCAGCTCTATGATTTTATGGACTTCAAAAATTCCCTCATTTCTTTTTCCCGTCCTTAATGTTTTTGCTGACAAACTTACCATCACGTCCAATTGTATGTCATAGGGTCTCGTGTATTTTAGTATTTATGGAGCGACTGAGGCATGAAATTTCTGTTCTGAAGCATTGAGCGGAGTTTGGGGGACTGGCTGGCTAGAAGCAGTATTTTAGTTTACACAAACGAACAAAAATCAGGACTTGGGTTTTAATTTGGTCTAAGTGTATGAGTTAACCACAAAGACTCATTTAAAGATCGTGCAAGTTGATATACAGCGTTCTTGTAAGATTTATATTTACGAAATCCTATCAAATCCGGTTAGTAAGTGGTGAGTTTACAAGATTGGCCATGGATGTGTACAGTAGGTTTATGAAATGCAATTTAAGTTTGTATCTTATTTGCTACGTGTGTCACAAGTAATAAAGTTTCTTTGGTCGTGTAACTTCTTAATTTTCTAACTTTTCTGTGTTTGGTATTCTTGTTTAGCATTCAAGGCGTCTCCGTCAGTGGTTGGGGTGATATCATCAGAAACCATTCGAGCACTATGGAAGGTTGCCTAGTGCCTTTTCTTTTTAGTATTTTTGTAGACATATCTGACAAGCGCACAAGCTTTGCGACAGCAACCGCAAGCTCAATCCCAACGAAAACCGTGCCCAAGAAAACCCATCACCTTCATGTACAGCTTTTCTAATCGTCTAATGAAATTTTTAGTTATCGAATTATAATCTTTAAAAAAAATCCTGGCTCGGAAAAGTTACTTTCTAAAAAAAAGTTGCCCTTGCTAGCCCGGCCTCGTTAAGGATGTAAAGCTGTGGCTGTCTAGAGAAGATGGGGTTCATTTGTCCTTTGGTCTGCGGATAGAAGCAAAGAGATATATTGGCTTGACGACATGTTCCCTGTTAACTTTTCCTGTTTGTATCCTACAAGGCTTAATAGCTTACTCTTCCCTTCCCGTATACCATTTGGGGAACTTTTATTATATTATTACTATTGTTTTTGCCAAGATTTAATTTTTTTTTAAAAAAAAAAGGAGTTACAACATGGTGAGATACACAAAATGTAAAATACTACCACAGGAGTTCGAAATTTGTCTTAACCGATCTCAACAAAAAAATTTTAGTTAAAAGTTGCCACAAAACTTTTCAAAACTTCCCTTTTCGTCGCCAGCTGATGGAGTCATTGTTACGTACTTATTCTTTCATTGGATTTTGGGATAAGGTAGGAATTTATTGAAGTTGAAAGCCCACGAACCTACTGTAAGAAAATTTGTATCGGAACTTTGGAAATAGCATGATTTGGGTAGCATACTAAAAAGCAAATTTTATTCCACATCACATCCTCATGAACAGTAATTTTCACAATTACTTTCACTATTCGAAAGAAAAACCAGCTTCTTAATTTTTACGACGTCTAACCCGAGAAATACGCCAAGCGTTGGGCTCTTCGTATTTGTTAAAGAGTGGCTCCAATTTCTGGTTTTTCTTGAATTTCGACAGCTTCGTCGGATCAGAGAACCTGAAAAACGCCGGTGCAAATTCTACCAGCCATTTGGGGTCAATTGTCGTTACTTCACGCATATACTCCTTTGTCGTTTGGACCAACTCATGGTAAACCACCCTAAAATACAACTCCCATATTAGCCATCCAAAACTTGCTTCAAATAATACGAAATAAAATAAGCTATACCATTCTGGCTGCCTGTTGAACAATGCACTGGAAGGATGTATATAAACGACTTGGGAATCAACCAAAGTACGGTAACCTTCCTGGGGATCTTTTTTGGCTGCATTACGGAAAAATCCTGAGCAAATAGCTTTCTGAACCTTGGCCATATTTTTCCCACTCGACACCACATCTAGTTTATGCCTAAAGTGTTCAAAGACTTATAGTATACTTCAGATATGCTGCCAAATTTTGCTAATATTACCTATCCATGATACCCAGCAACTGCTTCCGAACATCTTGGGCACGTTTAAGCGTGCGAATTTGGACAAAATTTTCATAGCACCACGCATTCGAAAACTTGTTATTCTTCCACGAGTTGTACACTGCTAGCAGCGTAATGTGGTCACCTTCCATCTGGTTAAACTTGGCCTTCTTTTGGTCCGCCAATTGTTGTTTGTCTTTCGGCCTGGGAAAACGCACACATTAGCCAAACATGAGTACTATAAATAAAGTGTTGACACAATACCTATAAAAGACGTTCTGAATAGAAAGCATGGATACGACCGTCAGAATCTCGTCCGAGCACAACAGATGAACAGACATGATCAACATCTTTGACAAACTGGGCTCGAGAGGGAATTCAGCCATCTAAATGAAGTCCTCTTTACAACCCAGTACTTGTGTCATATCAATTGCTTACCCTTCTGCCAAGCCTAGTGAGAAGTCCTTCGTCATCCAAAGCGGATAGTGAATGCAATTGTTCTAAAGCCATGATTAAGGATTCGACAGGAGGAGCATCCATGAAATCAAAATTGAGAAGATCGTTTATGCCCATAGCCTTCAACTGCAACACAGTCGACGCCAGATTCGTCCGCTGGATTTCAGGAACAGGGGTAGCTAACATTTCGTCGCGATATGCGCGTTCCGTGTAAAGACGGTAAGTTTTACCCGGTCCAGTCCTTCCGGCTCGTCCAGCTCTTTGTTTTGCTTGGGCCTAACAGATTTTCAAATAGATTAGCAAGAAAATACAAATAATAACAAAAATCGATTCCAAATGTGCTAATACAGGCAATAATTACTCAAAATACATACTTGTGAAATCGGTGTCACAACCAACGAGTCCATTCCCGTTTTGGAGTTGTACACTTTTTGTTTTACAAAACCGGGATCGACGACATAATAAATACCATCGATGGTTAAGGAGGTCTCCGCAATATTCGTGGCTATTACAACCTACACGAGCCATAATTATTACCAAGTTTTCTTTTAAACCAAATTTGCGATATTGTTACCTTTCTAGAGCCTGGAGGAGCAGGGTCAAAAATCCTTGTTTGCATTTCAGAAGGTAGAGCCGAGTAGACGGGTAAGATGATAAGTTCGGGCACGTCAGGCCCCAGCGATTTCATTCTCTCGTAAAGAATCTCACAAGCCGTGTCGATTTCTTCTTGACCCGTGAGAAACAGCAAGACATCTCCGGGTGGTTCATTCAAATGGATCTGCATGACCGTTATTAGCGACGCGTCTAGGTAATCCGTCTCAGGTTCTCGTGTGTACAGGATCTCGACGGGGAAAGTTCGTCCGGGAATGGTGAAAATGGGCGCCTCCATAAAATACTGAGAAAACTTGACGGCGTCCAATGTAGCTGATGTGACAATCAACTTGAGTTCTTTCCTCTTTACTACCGCTCCCTTGAGAAGACCTTCCATAAACAAGTCACTGGGATTAGAAAGCAATACAAAAACACGATCAACAATTATTACCAAATAATACGTCCGTGTGAATCGTGCGCTCGTGAGCTTCGTCCAACATAATACACGAGTAGGCTTGCAAATCAGGATCAATCAGGCATTCACGCAACAACATACCATCTGTCATGTATCTGTAGACACATTTTTATGAAGAATTGGGAGACTTATTGGGAATTTTATGACAAAGCTTACTTAATAATTGTCTCATTACTGGTGCAATCTTCAAAACGAATAGTATAACCCACTTCCTGTCCCAAACGACAACCAAACTCTTCCGCTACACGCTTGGCCACCGACATGGCCGCCACACGACGAGGTTGGGTGCAGCCAATTTTCCCTCGTGCTGTAAATCCAGCTTCCGCCAAGTACTGCGTAATTTGAGTGGTTTTTCCAGAACCCGTTTCTCCAATCACGATTAGAATCTGATTATCTGTCACAGCCTATTGAGTATCCGCCCCCAAAATTGATTAGAATCTTGGTTTTTGCTTGTTTTCTTGTTTGAATGGATTGGTAACTCACTTTCACCAATTCATCCTTCAATTTGTATATGGGCAAAGACTGTCGCTGTTCCACAATGGTCATACTCGTCTTTTTACCAAACGAGCTTTTGCTGCCCCCGATAATGTGTTTCTTCCACTCGGGCAAGTCATGGCCTGGCCCTCCCGCTCCTCTACTTTGCCCCGCAGAGGCTTGTGTGGCTACACATATGGAATTTTTTGTTAATTACCGCAACCAACTCAGTGTGTAAGGACTTACTATCTGGCATGGGGTCAATCCAAGTGCTTTTTGTCACAGCTTGGCTTTCGTCCTCGGCTTCTGCCTCTCGCTGCAGCATTTTATGCTCCCTACGTTCCTTGGCTAACGCGCTTTGCATCATGGCAGCCTAGAAACTCAACATTATGCACAGCTTGCTTATACAACCAGTATTTTACCTGAGCGAGTGAGCCATCCGGATTTTTGACAATACGAACCGGACTCAAGTCGTGAAGTACGCGGCCATGTCCATGTAGAAACGCGGGTTCTTCTTCCACGAGCTCAATTTCAATATCTTCTTCGTCTTCACCCACCTTGGGTAACACTCCCGTTTCTTCGTCAAAATCTGGCATTTCCGTCATTTCAATGCAGTTGGCCGCCATCATCTACTCATCAGTTATACAAACAAATTCTGATGGAAAGCTGAATTACTTGTTTCAATTCCCATCGTTCGGGAGACGAAATGCGTTGAACACGTTTACGGCTCACCACTTCATCTTCATCTTGGCCAGCAATGGCTTTCAAACCCAGCAAAGGAGCAGGTCTATCAGGATTCCTCAACGACTCTTCCATTTCTCTGTTAAGCAAAGTATACTTGAGCTAATCACACTGAAAGACTACAGAACTTGTACCTGTTTGCCCCCGTAGCTAAGCTCACTCGCTCGGTGGGATTTAAATCTTCTCCTGTAACTTGGTCCACATCCTTCATGGAAAGCGAGACTTTCTGCCCATTGATGCTCAGAACTTTTACCTAGTTTAGATTGGTAGAGAAAACTTAAAAAACTTACAAAACTTAAAAAAATTGCCACGTACTTTGACGGTATTTCCACGAGCGACCACCTCGTTTACGTTGGTAACGCGTCCTTCCCTTCTCAACTGGGATATGTGGACTAGACCTTCCCACCGTTTGCGCAGGCCTTCCAATTGAACAAAGCTTCCAAAAGTCGCGATATTCATAACTTTGCCAGTATAGATCTATTAAGCATCCAATTCAGTAAAAAAAATACTTAAATACAATAATTAAAGGAATTAATACCTTGCCGACTTCTGGATCATTAGCCATCATCTCTTGAGCTTCTCGTTCCTTTACCTTTTCCTTTTCTCTACGGTCTCTGCTATTGTCTCTTCTTTCACGACTCTTCGAGCGATTTCTCCTTCTGATGTAGAAAAAACGAGATGAAAACGCCGTTCCGACTGTACAATTGACATATACCGATTACGGTCTCCACTTCTACTTCTGTGGCGTCGTCTATCTCGGCTTCGACTTCTGCTTCGCCGTTTTTTATCACGGCTTCTGCTCCGACTGCGCCTCTTACGGTCTCGGCTTCGGGATCTTGAACGCTTCTCTCGGCGGGGCACTTCAACATCCCTAAAGAAAGAATCAAAAAGTAATCATGAAGAGAACGTCTAATATAGGATGAATGGACAAACTTCTGTATCGCTGAAGCTGGTGCCAAAGCTTCTAGCTCTGCCATCATGGCGTTAACCACAGAATGGTCCTCAACGCCTTCCTTTTCTTGTTTCACTTCGTCAAATTGCGTTCTGACGTTAGGATTATTTGGCAAAGCCAAGCCAGGGAACAAAGCAGCTTTCTTGGCCGTCTTTGCATCCATGGGCTTTATAGGTTCTGATTCCAAGTTTTTGCCAGCATTGGCTTTCATATGTTGTATGATACGAAGAAGATTCGCTATCAATGAATCCTAGTAGTCACAAAACACGAAAATACAAAGAAAAATAAATGGGTACTTTACAACTTACGGCCAACTCCGCTCCATTTTCTAACAGCACTTTCTTAAACTTGTCAAAGGTGCTGTTTTTCTCTGCTAATGCGATAATGAATTCAGCTGTAAAATAAAGTAACGAGACACAAATAAACAAAACATGTAAGTCAACCTCGAGTTGCACAAGTAAAATTTGCTACATACCCAAATCTTTATCATTCATTCCCAGATGGTTTTCGAGCTCAGTACAAATTTTGGACACTAATGACAAGTGCTCAAGCTTTTCCAACTCACTGAGAGCCATTCTTAGTCCCGAAAAATACAAAATAAATATTCTGCTTGCCAACACAAAACTATCAAACACGGAAAGCAAGGATATTGTTTGTAAAAGATGGGTCTAAAAACAAAACCGCGAACAAACTGTATTTCTACTTTGCCGGTATGCAGGGGGGGGGGGCACGGGATGGGTAAAATGCGAATTGCAAGACAATCGTATGAAAAACAGAAATGACATACGGGTTCCCGTACGAAACTGTAAAATGCGAAAGGAATTTTCGACACACATTCATATTCCACCTAAAATAGACCTACAACACCAAATCATTTCTGCCCGGTACATGAAAAGATTGGCGGCTTTCGTGTTGGTGGTCACCAAAGATAAAATGGGATGGAAATGGGAAAATGCGAAACAGATTTCACAATGATTTGGCAATTTGCTTGCATCTTGAAAGAGCCTATTATGAAAAAAATAACTGCATTGCCTCGTCAACTTTAAAATTCCCTATGAAAAAAAAGGCTATATTTTTTATTTACTCGCTATTCGGCATTCTCTCTTCTCTTTACCCACTCTATAATTATCGATAGTTTGTAACCACACTTTTCGATACTCGCTTTCCCGATACTTTCGTTGGCCATGTTGGGGAGTGCTTGCGCGCCGTGGGAGGATCGTCAACACAACACTTGTTAACCTTACGTTCGGGGGTGTTTTTGCCTGAAGTATAATTATTTGCTGTTCCTAATTAATAGTGAATTAGTTAGCAGCAATGTCGAGTTAGAGTGGCCTACGCAACCAGTCAGAAAACGTCTTCTGTGTGTCAGGGTACGTCGATCTGGGAAAAGACGGGGAGGACTCTCTGCAGCCGTTCTTTCTATTTTCTTATCCTCGCCTATAATTTTAATGTCTTACTTACTATATCTTATCAAGTCTTAAGAAATACTATTAGTACCTTCCAATATATATAGCAGCCTACTTTCCTTTCCATTCATGTCATCCTACTTTTCACGCCTTCTCAGCTAATGTAATACTTTGCTGTGCTTGTGAAAATTTAAGAGTAATTATTGCATACACAATTGGAAAGGATAAATTAGGTTTGTTGACTTCGTATATTTTAAGCAAGTTACTAAGTAGATATTGGTTTCCAGGCGGAAAGGAAGTCTTAGCATTCATATCTATTTATGTGGCCAGATAAGGCTAGCATTGCAGGAACTCCCCCAAGATATCAGTTGCTTCTACAGGTTAATTTTTCGTACCATGTTGTCTACAACTTGTATCAACGTTCTGCTAAAAATCCTTATCTCTAATTTTGTCTTTGCCTACTATTTTATGTGAAGTACAAAACTAGCCTTTCCTTAAAAGAAACAGTCGGTACAGTCTCTTCCCTATTTACAGTTCAAAAGAAAACAGAATGCCTCCTCCACCCCCACCAGGACCGCCGCCCATGCCAAGCATTAAAGCGTCAGCGGGTGGTAACGACCGAAATCAGTTGTTGACCAGTATTAGGCAAGGAGCTGCACTTAGGAAAACGCAGACGAATGATCGGAGCGCTCCCTCGATCGAAGGTAATCAGCGTTGCCTCAAAAAAAGGCATGCAAATAGTGTTGACCCCTTTTTCTTCTTTTTTGTCACTTTAGGCAACCCACGTTCCAATGCTTCGAGTAACAACGGACATGCCGGTGGTGTGCAGAATAGTAACGGAACGCCCAGATTGCCCTCAGGTCCAGTGGGTCTGGGGGGAATTGGTGGTTTAATGGCTGGCGGCATACCCAAGCTAAGACCTACTGGCAGAGGAAGGGGTTTTTCAAACGCTTCGTCAGAAAACCCACCAGTAATAGTGAATCACTAGCTAATGTCAACTTGCACGTTTTAAGTACGCTTACTCTCTTTGAAGGTGGGGATACGAGTGGCTATAAACCCACCCACCAATCAGGCGGCTGCAGCTAATAAAAGGCCGTCGCCTCCTCAGCCGCCTCCTGCGAGCAACAAACCCACCATCAATGTAATTTCCATACCTATCAAGTAGTCTTAAAAATAATGTCAATGCATAGGGGGAGTATACTAGAACCGAATCATTGCCAAATCCGCCTTTGCCCAACAAACCCAACCTGGCCTCCGTGCCGAGGAAGCCCAACTTGGCTCCCCGACCTCCTACTCTAGCAGCGAGTCCGACCAGTCCTACCGCAAGACCTTGCCCGCCCCCTCAAGCCAGCAAGCCTCTGCTTCCTCCGAAGTCGCCTTCCATAGCATTGTCGCCGAGTAACTTTTCCCTGCCTTCTTCACCGCCAGTGTTACCTAATGGGCGTCCGCCTAGTGTAGGACGCTCCCAAAGCGTAAGGCTGGGCATGAAACCGGCCCCTGCACCGCCGATGCCTAATCGGTCGCCGTCGTCTGCCGGACCGCCCCATTCCAGTCATTTGCATTCACAGACCGGGTTAGCGAATTCGTCTGGTGAAACGATGCTTACCAAAGCGAGCAGTTCGCCCTTCTTGGAAGCTACAGGACAGTACCCGCGGCCCCATCCTCCGCGCGAAGGACATGCCACTTTGCCTCGAGTTCCTCCGCCTTTAATGGGGGGCATGACCGCTGGAAGATCTATAACGACTGTAGTCGGTAGTCGTCCTAATGAGCGGCCACCTCCTCCGCCACCTTTGCGTCAGATTCCGCCTCATCCGGGCACAGCTCCTCCGCCTCCACCTCCACCCAACGTGGCTCCGCCCCAACCACCCCTATCATCCTCAGTGGTTCATCTCCGGCATCGAACTACGCCTGCTCCTCCGCCTCCTGTACCTCTAGCCATGGTAGACTACTTTCAAACATTAGACAGAGCATTAATCTTGCATTTTCCTGTAGATGGACGGAGCGACCAATGGTCCACCCATAGTACCGCCCCGTGATTCTTCTTTAAGGAAACAGTCCATTGTCCTAGGTAATATTTCCGATCCGAGTAAGAGACAATATCACAAATATTCTGTTAACAGATGAAATGGAAAGAAGATTTGGTACCATGTTTCGACCCATTAGTCAATTGACGGCCCCCGAGCCCTTGAGTGGAGTAGGGAAAGCGTATCCCAGTCAAATTGGTAAATTTTGAAAGTTTAAGTTCCTTCGGAAAACTGTGCAGCTTCTTTGTGTTCCTGTCTAGCCGTGAATCAAAGTCAAAGGCGCGCCCAAGCTCCGCAGCCCCCGAACCTCACCCAAATGCAAATAGGAAACAAGATGTGGGCCACCAATACATCGGATTGTTAAAACCCCGATTAGGTGAACGTAGCTAGGTGCTAGCAGACAAAACTGTGATGAATGTGTCATAGCCACGGGAAATGAGGAAGCAGTACGGGACCGTCTTTTTTCTTGGGGAAAAAGCAAAAGCACAATAAGTTGGGGGAGTATGTAACGCTTCTTTTAACTACACCTAATCAAGAATCAACGAAAAAGCTTTCATGTGTTTGCACCTTTCCTTCCAAAAAACAAAGCTGAGGTGGCGCGGCACTGGTTTAAGGTACAGCGAGAGAAATTCTCTGCTCAAGAGACACGTTTTGGTGTGCCATTTATAGCTGGAATTCGGGGATTTGTCAAAAAATGCCTTAAAGGGGAAAAAAGAACGCGGATGTAAACCTTAGCACGTAGTTACATTGTGCACTTGTTAGCCCTGTTGCGTTACTTTTGTTTGAAATGTTGCGAGTTTACATGATTTGTCCCATAAAAGCTCTTTGAACTTATATGAGGTTTGTAAATTGTTGTACAGCGTACTGGAAAAATTTAGAGCTTGGCTGAAAAATTGCCAATAGATTTTGAACATATCGTGTACCAAATTACGAGGAAACATATATAAATATAACTAATACATATTGGAGCTATCGGGACACGGCTGGGAATTTCGAAATGGCGCTGAACCGAAAATTGGGACGTTAAACGTGTATTGCACTTCTTGACACTAGAACTCGGCATACCAGCATAGGAGCATGACTAGCCTTTTATCATGTGTGACGGATCATGAAGGTGGCAACCCTCTTTGCGCCTGTGCTCACTCACATTGTTTACAGTCAAGTAATGGCCAAGGCTAACAATACGGTAAGGATACCAAAAGACGGAGAACGTCTTTTGGTTCGTACCGGGACCTAATGGTGTTGATCATAAGCGAAGCTTTTTCTTACAATCACAATCAACTTTCCGTATTTCGTTGTCCCAGGAAGGCAAAATACTAATTTTATTGAAGAGGAGTAATGGACTAGGTCTCGAGTTCGATTATTACACTAGAGTAACTTGGAGTTAGGGACGAAGAATACGGACGTAAGTGAATTGAGAAATAATGGCGCGCACGGAGCTCAACCGCTACGGTAAATTTTCTAGCGCATTTTTAAATTTTGTAAATTTTTTTAGAGGAGGCGCCTTTTTCTTTTAGTTTACTCTAGAACGTCCCAAAAATTGTAGCAAGGCTGTGGACGTATGCGAAAAGAGCAGGCACGCGCCAGGTAAAGAAACCATCCGCAACATACAAAAATCGATCACGGCCTTTTTGACAGTTTTAGCACGTTGGCATTTTTGTCTTGACTTGCTGAAATTTCTGGGACTACAAACTTGACTTCACTTTTAGCTGGAAAAAATGACTAGAAGAGACGGAAAATTGGTGGCTTCTTTTTCTTTCCTTTTTTTGTCTTTTTATAAGATGACGCAAAATTTATCAAAGCCAGTAGGTTCGCCTTTTTTGGGATCAGGCGTGAGTTGTTCTGTGTCTACGCTAACATCACTGCCGAGAGTTTCCTCCATGGGAGCAAGTGGTCCCCTTGCTGGGGTGCAATTGGGCTCCGAGTCTGATGAGGCTCTCGCCCCAGGTGATTGTCACCTTAACGCCAAAGTCGATACCATGGGAGGGCGCACAGGTTTGTTCTCCAATACACGTTCAATTTCCAGTAAAACGGCGGTAGTTAACTTGGGCACCAGCTATAAAAAAACGTGGGAAAGACAGACAGATCAAATAAAAGCAGCAAGTCCACCCCTTCCCTCCCCCTCGCATATGTGGAGTCTATTTCGGTTTTTCTCATTACCTGTAAGGCTTGCAGGTTCTCATAAAGCTGTTCTATGGAGGCTGCCCCAATGAGAAGACAGTGAACCTGGTCGTTCTTTAATCCCCAGGCAATGGCCAACTGTGCTGGAGTGCAGTGCAATCGATCCGCCAGCGCAGAAATTTCCCGCAACTTGGACGCATGGCGTCGGTTATCGTCAGGGCAAGAACGGCCAGCATTCGCATTCCACGGAGGGTTCTAAAAAAAGCCGAGATAAAAGCATCACTGAATATCGAATCAGGCCTATAAAGAGAATAGGCTTATTTTGCAGTTCCGAGAAAGTATTACTTCTTTCGTCGATCCCGAGTCATCCTCTGTCCAGCTCAGCGAAGAATACTTGTGCTGCGAAATAAGAAATATATATCTTCATCTCAAACTTTCTGCTTAGGCGACGTAAAACGAATACCCTGAACGAAGCTCGTGTAAAGCCAGGCACTCCGTCTTCCAATTTGCCCATCATAAAACCCATAGTCAAAGGGGACCAGGCCATTAATCCCACTCCTGCTTGGATATTGATCATAGGGCGGTGTAGCGAGGGTTAAAAAAAAAGGAAACCGAAAAGAAACACCCAATGGAGTGAGACAAGGGGAAGCTTTCGTCATTAACATACCAATCTTGTTGTAGGTTTCAGGCAAGGAAAGTTCCACTTTATCCCGGCAGAGAAAATGGTACTCGGTCTGCTCGCAGATGGGGGTGATGCAATTGAATTGGCGACAATTATTGTACGCTTCGGAAATCTCCACTGCAGTCCACCGCGACGTCCCCCAGTACATTACCCAGCCCTGGCTTAGCACATGTTGCATAGTCCTTACCACCTCTGTACCCGCAAGTACCAGCACATTAACGTGTTATAGAGATCTAATGCGTAAAATAACCAAGTGTGTACCTTCCATGGGACACATGGGATCAGCGCGGTGAAGCAGCACGACATCGACGTACTCGAGTTGCAGACGTTCCAGGGAGTTTTTGATCGATTCAATAATATGCTTGCGAGATAACCCTCGTTCATCCGCCCTTGAAATTCCGAAAGTGAAAACACGCCAACAGTAATTGGCCCATACTTGTAACTCCAGTACACCTTGGTCACAATCACGTAGGACGACCGTCTCCAACCGCGCTGTTTGAGTATTCTACCCAATTGAAGCTCGGCTCTCGGCCCGCAGTAAGCGTCCGATAAATCAAATACATTAACGCCACTTTCATACGCCATATTTACAATCTCGTCGGCTTGATCTTCAGTGACTTGATTACTAAAGGTAACCCAGGTTCCTGTCGGGGAATTTTACAACAGAAAAAAATTAGAGAGAAAAAAGGAAGCGATGGAGAGCGTTATTAAAAATTCGATGGGAAATCTTGTTTCTTCGTGCCCTAAAACCCTTTTCAGACATGCCTTTTGCATAAACAAAAATCAATACGGCACTAGTAACCCCTGACATTTGGGACAGAAGTAAGTAAGAAAACGACATGCAGACGACACGCGAAACGCTAAAATAGCCACTCCGGTAAAGGAAGGAACATGCCAGCAATGTTCTCAAAAATCTTACCCAACCCAATGTTCGACACTCGTAAACCACTTTTACCCAAATTACGATAGCGTAAGCCAGGCGTGGGCGTAGACTGTCGACTAAATGAGCGGACTAGTGTAGGAATACCTAAAACATACCAACAGTTTTCCCCGCATTAGCCTACGAGACGCAACGCCAGGCAGAGCACGTCAACATGGATGCTGTAGTGCATTTTCTTTTATTAATTACCTGGAGAAAGAGTGTCGTCTTTCTCTTTCTCTTTGGCTATAGTTAAGGAAGGGGGGGTATCTTGATGGGGTGTCGTCTGCACATCTTCCATGCAGTCAAGACTCGCCATCGGAGCGCGACTCCTGAAACAAAACAACACCAGAAATGACACTACTATAATACATTTCTACTCATTTCAGACACCAAAGGAGACACTAAGCCTAAAGCTAACGTAATGTCATTCCTCGGGTCTCCCCTAAATAGCAAAACTTAGGTCGATAATGAGGACTGGCCAACAAATGCAGCTTCGACTTGGACTAGCTGGGTACACAAAACAAACAAAATCGATGAATTTTCGCGGTACGACAAACAAGACTTCCCCTACAGCAATCTACTGTTCCTTTACGCCAAGACATACAACCCCAAGCCATGTTCCTATGCGTGTTTTTTGGACTCAGCGACTCCCCTCCCCCCCTTAATAGTACTATCTAGCCGATCCCCCTTCTATTCTTTCAGGGGGAGGACACGAGACCTACTTTGATAGTACAGTGTACAGTACTCACGCTGGACCTTGGCATTCGCAACAAAAATGTGCATCGATGGCGACTCCGCAATGCGGTGCCAAGTATCATTTTCGCCCTGCATGTCCCAAAATAAACGTTGGGATGTTGATTTAAAACTAGGGCACCAAGAAAGAGAAGCACTGGTGAACCCAAAAACTCAGTAACACAATAATAATTCTCAAAGAAGCAGCAGCACACGTGTTTTTTTTTTTTGGCTTCGCTTTTGTCTCATACCGGAACGGCGAGACGACGTTATCCAAAGTACCGTAACCTTTCAGGCAAGCGCACATGTCGATCACCACCGTACAGTACGTATAAGACCAGCCAGAAAACAGCAGCAGTGGCACGGACCAGGAAGGTTTCTAATGTTGGTGGTGGTGCGGGGAAAAGGAAGAATCAATTAGTCTTGACTTGGGTACAACTTTAGTAGAGGAAAAGACCAGAAAGACAATTTTTCTTTCTTTTTTGTTTCGCTAAAGCTCAGACGGAGAACACGAGACACTTGGGATAAGAGTCGTCGGTTGCTGGGGGATGAAAATTCGGGTGGGAAAATAATCGGGTATGTCACCGTACTAAGCTGATGCTCCTGCGCAAGAAGGCGTCTTATAGTTCCATTTTGATTCACTTCTCCTAGCTCACTGCGTTAGGTTTAACTTTCCCGCTCTGTAAGCACTAACACTGAAAACGGTACTTTGATTCCAGTCCCACATAGGAATGGCTGCAAAAGAACGGCGCGGGGCAGACTCGCGGTCGGCACCGTCTGTCAATCGACTTCGCTACCATGGACACCGTGCAGACGACATGCAGCGGAGAGCGGAGTCGGCGTGTGCCTCATGTGTACGGACGGCTGTGAAAGCGGACGTCACGTGACCTTAGGTCACACAAGCTAAACCGAGTTCTTTTTGTAAACGCGCGTCAGTCTTAGCCAGCGGTTTAAAATACCAGGGACTTGATTTACATGCGTTTTCTTTTTTTCCTTTTAGGTATCGCGCTGGCTCAACCCAAACCCCGCGAAAAAAACGTGCCACAAACATGTGACTCGGATTATCAAATTCAAACCCGGACCCAAGGATCTTCAAAAGCCTGCTTCAGCTGTGGTAACTTGCCAGAAACACCACGTTACTACGACCCACTCAATACAACTGGAAAGGCCCGAACGATTTTCGTTTTTCTTTTATCTCTCAAGCTGACTACAGGCGGAATTTCATTGTTGTCCAAAAACGTTCGAAAAGTTCCAACATTACAAGGACCCTTATTGACAAACGTTGAAACCCTGCTTGCAGCTATCTGTTTTTCACGTACGAAAAAACAGACTGTTTCACGATTTTTGGAAGTCGTAAATGACACAGAAGATACTGCATAGAAGAACGAACCACAAGCATCCGACAGGACGAAATGCCTTCAAAGAAGGAACGTGAAAGCCAAACAAGTCATTCACGAACACAAAGACGACACATCTCGGGAGGAGCAGTTTTTGTTCTCTGAAATAAAAAGGAAACGCCGATTTTTTTTTTATTTTTTTTGCGGAACAGATTCTGACCAAGTGTATCTACGTCAAGTTGGAAATAGACCTCAGTGGGCATAGCTCCAGGTGCTATGCTTTATGGAAAGCCACCAGGCCGAACTTGGGCTAAGTAACAAGACAAGCATGAGAAGCGCTAGTACGTCTTCTCAGATTGTCTCTGTTTCTTGGCAAACAGAAACATTTTAAGGGGTCGAAAAAAAAGATACATAAAAAGGCGACATGAAAAATATACCGATACTCAAGTTAACGAGTCTTTTGTTAATATTGGCGTCATGCAAGCGCTAATGGCAAAGCCGCAGCCAGAAGGACTCTTGGCTCGTGAAACACGACGAAATAGAGGATACCATGAAGAGGCCTCATTTGTTGGCGAAGTAGCTCAAAGTACGACGGAATCTGTTGGAATCCTGCTTGACAGTTCAGTCATTCCTTTTCGACGTTCAACAGTGTTGGAAGAAGATCACCTTCAAAATGTCCCCGCCTTCGCCGCCCATTAGTGTGGACAGGAAGGCACGAGCCAGCGCTTTCCTATTAATTTCCGATTGTTTTTCGACGACCTCGCGTAGTTTTTTTTATGTCCGTCAACTTGTTGGTGCTCTTACCACTGTGAAGCACGTTCATCCATCCCTGCTCCTCCGCGTTCGGTATTGTAGGCTTGAATATTGGCATTGGCTTGGGCAACGGCCGTGGCTTGCACATGGGCTTGCTCCGCGGCCCCTTTGGCGGCACCCACCCCGTGTGCCGCGGGTGGTGACGCGTACCAGAATTGATGAGCCAGAATGAGTCAACCCCGTAATGAAACGTGTTCCTCTAACGGGGAGCCAGTCCTCTAAGAGATAGCCACCCTAGAAAATAAGATAACCCCACACATTAGATACTGGTGACATAATTAAATCACGTGCTCTTTGACGATAGACGGTATCCAACACCACGCTGAGAGATTGCACCAAAGTTTTCTGAACACCCTACCGTTAAAAAAAGTGAAACAGACTTGAACGGACTCGAAAAAACCTTTTACTCGGAGAGCACGCCTCCCATCTTTTAGATTGAATTTTCGAACTCATTTGCTTAAGTAAGTCCCCTGGAAGAAAAACGATCCTTAAGCCTGAAATAAACGCCTGCTGTTTCTCTATAGAGGTGCAACCACTTTTAGCCGCCACCAACACACGCACCCCACATTTGTCCACATCTACATAAGCAGGCTAGTGTGTTGGCTTTGGCTCTTTTGGGACTCTCTTGCTCTACGTTTTTGCCTTTCAGTTTCCTTGCGGCGTACGAGCCAAAAACCACACATATACACACATACACAGGAGCCATGAAGGCGACGCATTTTTCCAAGTCCTGCCCAAATGACCAACATGTACAGATTCGTCAGTCCCACACACGAGCTGAAAATGAAGAGAGTGTGAATACACCTAGTGTATTTATGGGTATGGCAAGCGCGTCTAACGCTATGCGATAATGTGCTCCTTTGTAGGTTCCAGTTTCCCTTTTTTCTTGGTCATATTTTCACGCGAAAAATACACTTGATCCTCAAGTAAATCTTGTTAGGGAATACCTACGACACCTTGAATTACGCAAGCGACACTTTTGCAGAACAAAAACACATTCATTCATAATCGGTCATTGTGTCCCTTTCATGAATATTCCATTTCCCATCCAACCCCATGTGGGAGAAATGGAAGCAAATTTATGGTTTCATGACCTTCAACGTTTACCCCAATGCATAATTGAAAAGATAACTATTTTGGTAGTTTGAAAGCACACTTTCAAACGAAATACAAGTTTCCCCTGCAGCTGCAGGGAGGAGACGGGCCATGAATATTTTAAATAGCTCCACGGAAAGGTAATTGGAGTGTCGTTCTTCCCAAATGCGTTCTTCCCAAGACGTGCATGAGCTCGTCGCATCCACAGGGAAAACAAGTTATAGCGTTCCAGGCGATACTCCGTAAACGTGTAAAGAGCCCGGAAGATCACCAACTAGCAAGCAAGCCGCGGCAAGAAGCTCGAGAAAAAGTCCCGGCAAGAGAGTTGCGCATTGCAGTGCCTATAGCCCAGCTGTATGCAACTTTATTCCACTTTATGCAGCGAATTCTCAATCACGAAGTGCAATAGAATCAATTAACATTATCCACGAGTACATTTGCATGGTTAGTGATTTCTTGGAACCCGGGACAAAATCTGCAATATGGAAAACAAACTGGCCATTATAGCGTTTTGACGAATGGTGCTGTCACGACAAAAGCAGCCAGGAAATGTTTCCTGGATAGTATGCCAAGACAGCTTGTTTATTACTACTGATACGTATTGACGGAATAAGTCCGTCGATTACTCCTCTAATGTTTGCAGGACTTAATAGGACCAGGAATTTTCGCCACGCATAATTTCCATTTCTATATGCAATGCTGGGTTTCGGGCAAATTGGAGTTTGCTTGTGGGGGTCGAGCTTTTAGATATACGCTTATTGATCCAGCGTTTGAGGAACATGTGCATCAAAGGCCCGGCACGCTACAGCATTATGAGAATCATAATTTGTAGTTGCACACAGCAACAAGGGTGAAACTGTTGTAGTTTTTAGGGCGCAGTTATACCACTGCTAAAAATATACCCGTTCTTTTCTTTCATATGATAATATGTGTCCTTAGAAAAAGGTCTACCGAAACTTGGCTTAAATATATCCTCGCTTTGTTCTACTAGGCCTTTTTTCTCCAGACGTAGTAAAAGTGAATTACGATTTAGATCAGGACATCTTCTAGCCAAAATAGACCGGCCGAAATGAACTTACAGCACTATATAGTACAGACTTTTGTTTCTTTCTTGTTCTACTTTTTAGGGAGAGAGGGAGAGAAAGGGAACAGCAGTGTCTTATTCGGTCTGGAGTTCAAGTTCCAAGTTTGTTTTCTCTTGCATCGCCAAGGTTTAACATAAGAACACCATTGCTTTAATTGGATTCCTTAGTTCAGCTGTGTCGCCTACACTAATCTGGTTGCTAACAGGCATTACGGGACAGGGCGATAGGTAAAGGTAGCCCTCCAAATATACACCGTAGAAAAGGTTGTCTCTAGGGGATAAGGCGTACTTTCTCAAAACAAACTCCTACGTAACATTCACACAGGCTTCTAAAATATCTACTTTATAGTTTATACATACTAAATATCTACCAGACAAAAGTATAAGCAACGGTATCAAACCGAAAGAACACTCACCTACCTGTAACCAGCTTACACAATCAACAAGATGATCCTCAGTGAGCCATCTCAAACATTCAAACAAAGAGTTCAAACTTCTGCGTGCCTCCGGAATAGGTTTACGATTTAAAACTAATGAACGTGATACACTTTACTGTCCTTGAGGTGTCAAAATATATCAAGACACTGAGTTTCCGAGTTGATTCACGAACGTCTACCTCGTGCCAACGTCGCTAAGCTACTGTATGCGTGTGCGATGCCGCTGCTACTGGCGCCAAGCCCTCGTGGCTCCATGGGTTGAAGACGAAAACGACTTTCGACGAGAGAAGAAAACTTCTAAAGCAACTATCCTTGGCGCAAGGCCAGTAAGTGAGTCTAAATGGCGAATCATGACATGTGGATGAGACCAATACAAACGGCGTGAGAGAAAAATTTGCCAGAACACGTCCTAATGTAACCGCACTGCGGGCGATCTCGATAACGCAGGAAGCTGAAAGAAAGGCTTCCAGCATTAAGCAGAACGTCGACGGTGGCAGTAAGCGAGCTTTGCGACACTTTCGATCCACACTTTACCAAAATCCTTCCAAAAGAGTGTATATAAGCTTCTTGTAGGTAAATATTTACAAAGATAAGTCAATCGACGCTGCTTTGAATCCATTGGCCAGCAAATGATTCCATAATCCCATGTTATCTTTTGTGTTCGGGTCGATTATTTACATGATACATGATTGTAAATTTAAAACGGGAATGGTCGCTATAACCCACAGCCATTTTCGCACAATAGAAGAGAGGCTATGAGTTTGGCAGTCTGCCGTGGGAATGTTTCCTAGGTCCAGCTCACAAATCGGGACTGTACACGTGGGGAGTAGAAATTTGGAATAAAAATTAAGAAAAAAATTAGGAAAATTTTTACTCGGCCAGATTCAGCGTACTGCTGGTCTTCCGAAGTCGCACATTCCAAGGAGATACAAAAGCAGGCCCGTCTAGTTTGCCATGGTCGGCTTTTTTCGAAACTTCTTCCTCAATGAAGATTACTTGCTTTTCTTCGATCTCAACCTCCGGTTCTTTCATTAACTGTTTGTGATCTTTCGTAGGCGGCACGTGAGCAATAACGGCAGGTTTTCTATTGCACAAAAAATAGCGGGAAATTGTCTTTTCTCTGTTTCCTTGTAATAGTGAAGGTAACCTGACACTTACGATGGCTTGGTATTATCTTCTTTCTTCATCAAGAGTTGTCGCTTCCAGACGGGAATAGATTGTATGCGTTTTTCTTCCAGTTCTCTCTGACGAGCTTCTTCCGCTTCTTTCTTGGCCTTTTCCGCGGCTTTACGAGCGAGCATTTGGCGTTTCCACGGTGGAATCGCCTGACCGGATGTGTCTGTGTCGGGAATCTGGGTAGATTCCCCAAGAAAGAGAGACGGTAAGAAAAATTCCCGTTTTTAAACGACTGCGACTGTCGTTTAAACACAAAAACCCACTTACCTTCTCTACAAAATTTTCAGGCGTAAACTGTTTGTGAAACTCGGCACTTTCGAGCCGCTCTTGCTGTTGCTCAACTTTAGCCTTTTCCACTTTCAGCTTCTTGATGCCCATAATGTCTTTTGAGGCTTTCAGTTCCGCAATCAAATTATGCTGAGGACTGGCCGTCGGCAGAGAATCTATAGCTGGCACTATATGTAAGAGTACCAATCAGAAACTCGCCTTTATCAAACGACATCAATCGTCAAGGTTCTACTTACTTGTCGCTCGAACTGGAGCAGACACACTCTTCGTCAATTTGTTGTCCGTTTTCCGTAGCTGTACACTTTGTAGCTCCTGAATGCTTATAGCCATTACAAGCTGGCCCGAGTTGGTATTTCCTGGCCCAACGGATGGCCCCAATGGAGGAGCAGGAGGATGCGTACTCGGTGAGGCGGAACTTTCCACCAAACTTGATCCATCTTCCACCTCCGGAATGACTGGTAATGGAGGCGGGGGCGGTGGTGGTGCAACCATCTAATTAGGGCAAAAAATGGCTTTTTAGGACACAAAAGAGCCAAAATGAAAAGCTTGGAGCTCCCATTTGCTATATTCCCCGCACGCAAACTAGCGTGATGATAAAATTTGAACACTCGACAGTTTCACCAAAATATTCGAAACAGAAAGTAAGTAATTAGCAAAAGTAAGATTTAGCAAACAAAGTCGGTCAAATATTCATAACTTTACCTGAGCAACCGAGTTTTCGGAGCTGCCATTGCTATCTAAACTGCTAACTCCACTATCGGGCGAACCTTCCCGTGATACTCTGCTAGTTTCACTTTCCATGTTTCGACTCGCAGATTTCGAGGCCACGGGTTTGGTTATGGACTTGAGGTACTCCGAGGGTCTGATTAGCGTGTCACCACTTGAAGGAGCAGGAAATTTGGGCGGAATAAAAGGCAAGGCCTTATGCTTGTTCAATGAAGGGTGGTGTTGTTTCAGCGCGGCGCTGTTGTTCCCGTTATTATTGTTGTCTAATGACTGAAAGTCTTTCGATGACTCGGCTACTCCGCGGCCCATATCAGGGGGTAGAGATAATGGCCGCGATAATTTGCTATGCGTCATACTTGTCTTGGTACTTTCCCGGTTGGCCAGTTGACAGGGAACATCATCGGACACCTGACAGTAGATGCCGTAATCCGCTTCCTTGTCTTCCACATAGGCTGAGGATGACGATGAACTCTTGTCTTTGCTTGCGTTTTGTTCCCAGCGGTGAAGCGGAGGGGGCGGAGGCGGGGGCGGAACAGACAACGTGCGGTGCAAGACACTGTAAAATGGAAACACTCGATTACGCCCACGTCAGATTAGATACAAAGTTTCTTTCTCTTTTTTTTTACAGAAAAAAAGTGACACGATAAAAAGGAAATGAACGCCATAGCAACAACGGAACCAGTAGAAGAACAAACATAAAAAGAACTGCAACCTTGATTATCCATGACATAAACTTTACATACTTGTTGGGTTGCTGTCCTCCGGGCATGGAATGCGTGGCACTCAAAGCGGATTTCTTCCTCCCTGTATCCGTATCGGAGACTGGGGGAAGAATAGGCAAACGTGAGCTTTGATTTTCCGCAAATTCTGGGAAGCAAGGGCAAATTATCCACTAACCCATTTTCCTTGCTGTTATATAACGTTTTTTCTTTTTCTTTCTTTTGTTTTTTTGTTACCTGGTGGAGGAGGGATTGACTCTGGCTCGGGACGCTCGTCACGAGTGATCTCAGACAAGGATGAGGATGGAGCAGGTTCCGTCTCATGATGGTACAGATCTTCGTAGTGATTCTCCTGCGGTGGAGATTCGCTCCTATCTGACAAGCTCATGCTATCCTCCGAGAGACCTGAGCTTTCTACTGGAAAAAAATGAACACGTAGATCGTAGTCTCGCACGTATTTAGAGGCTAAACAATACCTTTGAGTAGCTGCTGCTGTAAACCCACTCCATGCATACACTGATCGCCGTCTTCGCTGGATCCTTCCGAGCTTCCTGACGCCGAAGTAGGATGACCAGATTCTAAGGACCCTTGATCAAATAAGGACCGAATCCGATTATACGCCACATCACGAGGATCGTGCAAATAAAAGGGCTGATGAAAGCCATGGGCTGATTCGGAAATTCGATTCAGTGTGGTGTGAGGCGAAGAGGAATTCCTGTTATGCGAATTGCTCCGGGATTTGTTGGGAAAAAGGCTTTTATGTTCGGGTGGTGTGGTCGCAGCCGGAGGATGTAGAAAGAAAGGCTTGTTGCCTGTCTGGCTACTGTTATTATTAGGCTCATGATCGGGGCTTGAAAGGGCAGTTTCCGGACTGGGAGAATGGCAAGTGGAATGGCAATCGCATGACGGGGAGCAACTCTCCTATACAAGACACGAGATCCCATTGTTACAGCAAATCGTTCTTTTTTCAATGAAATAAAAAATTAAATATATTTCTAGTATTTTCAACCTACCCCGTCCTGGCTAGAATTCTGTTTACAAATACACGGACTGGACCCTTGGTTGTTCAAGTAGTCGGCATCATCTCCGTAATCTGGATCCGTTCCGTGCTGCACCAATAACGTCAAACACTGGAAAGAGTTGCCCATGAGTTAAAAAAAGCAAAAACATACAAGAAGTTTTAGCTAGTATTGTGCGTAATCTATCGCAAGCCTTAGCTTGTTGCTAACTAAGCTTTTAATCTTCCTATCGTCCTTGTATCACGCTATTGCGAAAAACTCCACCCCGTTTTACCTTGCTTGAGAAGTTTCGTGACAAACTAGCACGTATTTTAGCATACCAGCAAAAATACACTAAAATAAGACTAAACAAGGAAAAGACAGGGTCTCGACATGGGCGGTACCACTAATTCGAGACACAAACAATCCTAATTAGTAATTACCTCTAGTTGTTCGTTTTCCGCGGCATCATTAATGGGGGATTTCCCAAATTTGTCAAGAGTCACTTTGGCTCCTTTGGCTAGCAAGAACCGTACGATGTCGAGATGACCGCGACTTGCTGTATCATAAATAATTACACATTAGTACACGTTACTTGTGGACCCCCCAAAACATTGCATAGATGTTGTGAGAGAGAAGCCCTGTACTTGCATGAATTCAGTCATGCAAAGCTTGAATAACGCACTTGTCACAGAACCGAAATACTGAAGGAAACCTGTTAAGGCTCCTGGCATTTCCACTCTGTGACTTCTTCAATCCTTCTAATCTTTACACATAGCGAATTCGAAATCTGACACGGAACATTTATCAGACATCTAGACATTTTTTTTAATAACGAAATTGTTGATCAATGGGTCTGAACTCAAATACGTTCTCGTGTCGCAACACATGTTCTACTTACAGGCGAAATGAAGCGCCGTGGCCCCGTCTGAATCACGCATGTTTACATCCACGTTTTGGGAATTGACCTGTCAGGAAGAGAAAGGCAATCCATCAATCACCATACGTAATGCTCACGAAGTTTCCGGATGACTTCGTAGCGGAAACAGAAATAGGTAACCCAACACAAATTCACTTCCGCCCACCTGGTACAGACAGATTGGACATGTTCGAGGTACCATAACACTGTATCTCGCCCACAGTGTGTCTGCAGCGACGTTATGTGAGTATAAAATGGACTTGAAATAGCCTGAATGGCCCATAAAATATTTTTATAACCTCAGAATCATACTTGCATATCAACGCCATGTAAAACAGAGGTGCCATAAGACATTCCAGCAAAAATTAAGACACAACAATGCAGTAACTTACCATCCACTGTACACACGATATGCAACCCATTTGCGCTGCTGCGTGAATTGGTGCCATTCCATCTTTGGCTCGAAGGTATAAAGACCCATCAGCTTCCTCCACCAAATATTTCAGAACCTCCAAATGGCCTTCTTGGGCAGCCAAATACACCGGCGTTACGTCGTTCTCCATTTGGAGATTCGCGCTATAAAGACACAATAAATAAAAGATTAAGAGAAAAATGTTCGTCTCCCACGAAAAGTTGGGTTTAAATAACCTAAAAAATCACTGGTGGATTGCACCATGGTGTATTTGATAAGTAGGCTTGAGGTTTGGACACAACAGTTTTCTGACCTGACTTTTCTTTCAATACCGTTGTCTTTCCTATTTTAGGAGTCATAGCAAGCTTTTACGCTCGAGAAAGGACTAGGCACAACGATCTATTTGCTACACTAGAACGCGGTGAAAATTTCACACCTGGTTGAAGAGGTTGATGAGGCTGAGGATGAGGAATTCGGTAACAAGAAGGCTTCAGAATGGCTCACTAGCGACTTTCTTTGCCAGAGCCGGTTACATAGACGATGCCATATGGAGATTTTTTTGCTGGGTAAAAGTGAGGGGCAAGACTGGGAAACTTTGCGAGTAGCCTTGCTCACGATGACCATATTGGCTGGCAAAGAACACGGTTCATCCAGGAGATGCTGGCGGCGACCGTTGTTTTTGCTGCTCTTGGGTGGATTTAAAGGTTTACCATGCTTAAGTAAGAAGTTTGTTCGCTGGCGTAGGGGCCAGTCCAGGTGTTGTACACGTAGGTTACTACCTCCCTCTCTCTCGTTATCGAGAGGCAGTAGGGACGGGGTTTGTAACACCGAGTTAACAGCAGACGGGGTCTTTTCTGCGAGTATGAAACGGACCCAAAATGGGGTCATTTTGTGGTCATGCATTGCAGACGATAAAATATACGAAGATAATTCAGCTCGTGAGGTACAAAACTCATCGTCAAGCGTTTTGAGGCGACGATTAATTTAGTTTAGGAACCACAGGACAATTAATGGTGTGAACTTCTTTCCCCGAGTTGAGGGAACTAGAGCAAACGGAAAGCAGCACGAACAATTCGAATAAACACTGTACCCCAACACGCTGTACCCCGAACACCCTATCCACCATAAAGGTAACACGCGCAATACACACGATATTATTTTTTAAGTGTATAAGATCACGGATTAGTCGATGGGTTTAAACGTGCAAAATTCCAGACCACACAATCTCACTGATGAGGTTTCTGATTAAGTGTTGCCGGTCAGTGCCAAATTAAACATGCAAACTGCTTAACGGGCAATTAGCCTAGTAGAATAAGGTTTCCACGAAAAGAGCGCCAAACGAGAATTTGCACTTTGTAACACAGGATTGGAGTCAACTTCTTAGTCTAATTTGATGGAAGTGAAACGTGCTAGGAGTGTGTGTTCCCACCGATTGTGGTCAGTCGTGTGGGCTGTGTTCCATAGCGTAAGGGAGTTTTCCTACTGAAAAACGTTCAAGTAGCACCTGCTAAAAGGTGTGGGTATGAAAACCAGGTCCAGGTGACGCTTGATGGTAACGTGGAAGTCACGTTCACACAAGCGTACCATAATGCTCAAACGACTGAACGGGAAAACCGTTTAGGAGCGACTTGTCCAAATGATCGCCCTATTCTCCTCTTGTCCGTAAAAGTGTAAAACGCAGACTAAACTGAAAGAGTATTAGAAGGACCGTTTTAAAAGTCAGGAAAAGAGAGAGGCCAAACGCTGTGCGCAGATTATGGCTCCTTTTTTTAGCCACTGTAATTATCACTGGACACCAATTCGTCGGGAACAACTACCGCAATCAGTCCATGACTAATACAACCATCTCCTCTGTTCGAATTTGGCGGAAAGAGAGAGGCAAATTTGTTTTCCCTGGCACCAATTAATTCCAGCTCTTACGCTTGCGTGCCCTACGTGTTCGCCCGTAACTGTTCTTTAAGAAAAAAAACTATTAAATACACAACTTTGTCGCGCAAAGAACCAAAAAGTATGCAAAAGAGGAGGCAATGCTCTTTTAGGTAGATGATCCATGCCCACTAGCCTTATCGCCCGGGTCCACCTGAATAAGCATTCCAGGATAAGTCTTGTCGGCAGTACTTTTTCAGGGTTCACCCTATAAGTTCACCTGCTAAGCTAGGGCCACACAGCTCTTCTCAAGCGCCAACTTTCCCAAATGCCTACTGTATGGAAAGCTAATCTGAAAAGCCAGTGGCGGAGGAGAAAAGTCACCCACCATGACATGAACGCTATTATAGACAACGGACAAAAACTTGCTCATGCTGCTTCGAGAGTCGGAAAACGCAACTGGACTGAAAAGTTCCAGCTTCCTATGTCTCATGTTCATGCAGGTCAGCTCACTTAAGCTTTTCTAAAGCAGGGCATCTGGCTATAACTTGTTTGGTTACGTTGGTGATGAAAAAACGCTATCATGGCAGTTTCCGGAAGAAATGACCACAGTGACTCCCAAGGTCATCTGGACCGCAATCTTTCTGTTACAGTAACGGCACGTTTTTATTAGGGAACCTTTTCACCATTAAATTCAAGCATTTGTTGATGTGTAAGGTTATAGGGCGTTAGTGAAAATGTGTTATACTTATGGAACCTCATCATTCATATTTTTGAAAACCTTACAGTTCGAGTCATGGCTCCATAAACTCATTTCCGCTACGTTGAAGTGAAAAGCGGATCTGAGGCCAGGAAAGCAAACAAACCTTACCGGTAACGAACTGGACGCTCTAACGAAGAATGGTGTAGATGACCACTACAAAATGCGCCCATCCAAACAGCATATCACGACATGGACCCCACACAATTACCGAACCACAATAAACTGATTTAAAACACTGCCGATTCGACTCCCTCTTTTTCGAGTTTCTTACGCCGGGAAACTATGTTACTACTGAGATTCGAAATGTATACTCCGAAAGACGTTCGTGTGCGAAAAAAACCTTCAACCTGTAGTGGCTAACTCACAAAATACGAAAGACCGAAGGATACAAACTTCACAGAACGGGAATTGAGAAAGAACTAAACCTGACAAATAAAGATGGTCAAGTGTGAAGCTCTATAGCTTGACTTCAAGTTCCTGGTAGCAAGTGTCTTCCTTTAGCGATTGGCTCATCCTTCCACAACAAAGCGTCCGCGACGCTCTGTTTCATCAACAGACCAGAACAGTTGAACTCGGGAAATGACCATTAAATAATGCTACGCCTTTCTAGGTATTTAACAAGAGAATTGCAAGCTCACATTCAAACCCGGGTATAATTAAGAAAAGCGGTCCATATAACTTTGAATAACTGTGCTTGCTTCAGTGAGCCCGATTCAGTTCCCTTTTCATAGTACAAAGCTGTCGAACTATAAACAGTCACGACAAGCAAAGAAATGTGCCGAAACAAGTACATTGTAAAAGTTGGCATGTCCCAAATACAAAAGCCGCCATCACACACAAGATTAGCAAGTCGAATCTAAAAGTTTTCAGCAATGTCCTGTCACCCAATAAAAACCTGGGATACCAAAACTCGTCACGAGTGTCACTTATTTAAAAAAGAAAGTACCGAAATACCCTGGACTCACCTATTGGTAGTCTAACTACTGCCGAAACAAGCGAAAGTTGGTGAGAAACATGGTTCCTTATCATTGAGCAAAAAAAAAAAAAGACAAACACTTGGCGTGAAGGTAGACTAACTCGGAATACTTCAGTGCTTTAGCGCTGGTTTCCCCAGAACAATCAAGTCGCCCGCATCTGGCTCTGTATATCATCCACTCACTGCCAAGCTTCAAAATTCATCCAAGAGAAGGTAATGCAGTACCTCAACATTTCTAAAGATAAGGCTGATGAACTCTGTAGCAGACCGCCTCAGCAGCGGTATATACAGCTTCCGGCAAGGTACACTGGACACTCGCACTTGGACCTTTCCAGTCTACTCCTGACGTCAAACGTCACGTTAGCTAGGATGAAAAGCCCCCTTTTTCTATCTAATTATGCTAAAAAAGCGATTCGCCAATCCGGCTACAGGGCTGTTGCTATTTAAAGATAATTGGAGTGGACACTGCCACTGCTTTCACAGCTTATGTCTTTACGCTATAATAAAGAGCCTATTAAGGGCCTTTGTGTGTCATTTTGCCTCGAGGCTTCTTTCCAAGACATTATGCCTTTTGTATGTAAAATATTACCACAAATGATCGTCATATGACTAAAAAGTGGGATGTGATGACTTAATAGTAGGGCACTGCAATAATACTAGTATAGGCCAAATTAGGGACTTGGAACATGTAGGGACACTTTTTAAAGTGTTTCGTAAGTAGACGACAAATAACTATAACCAGAATCTACACATTTTAATTTAGGAACACCAACCTTCACTAGAGGTGAAAATAACTCTCCGAAGAGTGGGTGCATAACGGAATGACTTACTGGAACTCTGGTGAAGATTCCACCAGTAATTTGACGCAATCCAAACACCCACGGGCTGCTGCGTAGTGCAACGCAAGCATTCCATTATTACTTGTATCCAAGGCGGGCATATCGGCTTCCAATAGTAACCACCGGAGCACATTCAAACGTCCATACCTGGAAGAGCAAAATAACAAAAATCACGGAATCAATTACGCTATTTGCAGCCATCTATGCCAACGATACTTTTCACACAAAGCAATTTCACATAACATGAAACTATAAATAACCACCTATGCTTAAAAGAAATACTGCGACAAACGTGATCGACAGCCCAGTCCCATGGTCGTGTGTAATTGTGATGTGGTAGCGACCAAAACTTGGCAAACACACTATAATTTGTATTAAATGCCATCCTTGCACTTTGTCAACGTTACTGTACGCAAATCCAATAATAAAGTTGCACTGATGCACACGTCTAGCTGCCAATGAATTAGAAAAGAGAATGCATGAACGGAAGAAAGCAAAGTGGCTTCTTCCTCGGTTGCTACAGTTTTCTGGAAATAGCAGGAGTGGTTTTTAGAGGAGAAAGCGTCTTCTCCGCACTTATTTGCCTTATTTACTTTTTTTAGCAGAGGGAACAGAAAGGAGAGGATGACTCGCCCCAATTTTGGGAACGTCTTATTCCCGGCGTTTCTGGACGTGCTTCAGACGGACTTCATTCGCAATGAAATATGAACTACAGGCGTAAGAGGATTGGCACGTATTAGTCTGGCTTGAGGAGAAGGGAGTTGCAATTTTGCAGCATACGAAAGTATGCTATGAGAAGCAATAATAAAAAAAAAATCCCCTTGGAACTAGAACTCGTTGAAACGCTGCGGCATCTAATCCACCTCCACAATCTAACTCGAAGTTATGCTCTAAATCAGATCAGAGATAAGTAAGTTTATAGTTGTTATATATTCTAAAAAGTGTCCGGTGTTTATCCTAAAATCCTAGAAACATACTTTCGTTATGGAAATTTGCACGTACTACATTGAGCAGCGCTTTGGCACAGTTCAATATGTCGGAGAAACCCATTACATACCGCAATCTGTTACCGACCATCAATTTGCTACATGGCGATGCCGATGAACTGAAAGCGTAGCAGGCTTGTATGAAAAATAATGGCTTAACCATTACAAAAGAAAGTGGAGAAAGCACAAGGGTACCCACTCTAAAACCGCATGTTCCATATGGTTCATTCATAGTAACGACTTTCGCCTCAGGCCGTAGCGCACGGAATGGACAATGCATGCATATACGCACTTTCCTACTCCCTAACTACAGGTGAAGTAAATTACCCTGGACGCAGTGGGATATTCGAGACGCAACGTTTTCTACGCAACATTTTCCAACCGCCACAAAAGCTTTCGTTCCACTAAATAAGGAACTTGGGGATCCGAAAAGTAAGCTAAACCCAGCCTTAAGCAAGTCTTACCCCAATCCATCCATTAGGTCAAAAAGGTATTATTTCCTTCAGAAGGTCGCGTGAGTTTATACCTGTGATTTGGGATTTTCCCTATATGCGGTAGCTTGGAGAAATGAGGAGGCAAATAGGTAAACTGTCCTGGGTACACTCGGCCAGGACTGATGGAATGATCCAAGAGGCTTGCACCATCCTCCCAAGGCCTTCTCTTATTTGGTTCAACGCGGGAGGATTGACGTTTACCCGGCCTATTTGACAAGGGAACTTTGTCGTTTCGATGATACCTAGCAGGCTTAGTCATACTGGAATGGTCTTTGGGGCGTTGTAGTGTTTCTTGGCTAAGACAGCAGGACAGGAGAGTAAGCATTTTGTCGTAAGGCAGGTGTGCTAAAGCGTTTTGCGTCGCAAAACGTGTCAACCACCCGAAGCTGCCGGCCGTACGTAGATTCGTATCGGTTAAGTTCATACAAGACGAGCTCGACGATACAACAGCGGAGGCGGCGGAGGAATTTGGACTCAGGCGGAGAGAGCTGTTCCGTGATGGACTCGCAGAAGCTGAGCGATGGAACTGGAAGTATGGGTTGCGGGGACTGATGATATTGAGGAGAGACAACGCACTGGATCTAGGGCGCCGCAAACACGGCCGCCCTTCACGAACCACGGACATGATAAACTATAACAACCGAATTGGCATTTGACCATTGCGACATTGAACTAACGAATTACTAGGTTTTATCGAGTCAGATTTGAGAAAGCCACCGAATTGAGCCAGCCTGGACATAAAAACAGCACAAAAAACACGAATGTAGAGACCCTGAGTGGCCAAAAGTTTAATTCGAACTGACGAAAAGAACGGAATCACCGTCTTTGGGAGACTTCACGGAAGTTGGTGGGTAGAGTACCGTATGATAGTCCCGAGTTGAGCCCCGTGATTGCACAGATGGTACTAGTACGGTTTCGCGGGCTGTCTGTGTCATCAACTCATCCAAAGGCTAATGAACACTGTAAATAATTTGTTTACTCGCTTTGTTTTCCAGCGTATGAACCAGACACAGAGATTTTCAGAAGGATACGCTTTGTGCCATGAGGGAGAAATTAAAACTAAAGATCGTGATGCCTGTCCCGTTTTGACAGCTTGGAAATACAGGTCAACAGTTAAATCCGGTTCTTATAAGCAAATTTTCGATTGCAACTATCCCTATATAGCATCAAGAGTTTTCAAGGGGTACACATTGATCCAGACACGAAAGAATGAACAAGTACTGTTAGATTAACCGAACGTGTGAGCATATGGTCATCACATTATTTGCGGGAAGTCTTGTTTTCTTCCCAGCAAGAGTTTTGTAGGAAAGAGATACCCAGTCAACAATGCTTTTCATTTTCTACACAAAGGAACCAGAACCGGTAAATAGAAAACAAAAGGTTCTACCTTCAGCAGAGTATGTTGACTGTAAGATTAGACTTAACGAGAGAAGCGTTCTCAGAAAAACGAAATAGAAAGGTGCAGGCTGACGATATATTCATCCGAGAACAAGAACGAGACCGGGATAGGCACTTTGACAATAGGCTAACGAGGTCCTAGAACAAGATAAGACATGCTTCCAATTTAAGCTAATTATATCTTCTAGTTCCCTTTACGGCCCGAAACAGGTTTTTGAAAACAGGTCAACCGTTTCACTCCAAGGTGGGTTGTTTATACATTTTGCGCACTACGCCAAAAGCGCCGTCTGCATGACAAGCGCAGATTTTCAAGAAGAACGAGGCTTGCCTTTCAACATTACCTGCATACGAAGTGTCCATTAAAAGCGAGCAACAACTTCATGCTCAGCCCGACTCTGTCAAGGCATAATATTTGCAATGCGTGGTTAGGTTTCCCTTTACAATGCTACTCTTGTTAGGTAAGCAGGCCACAAGCCACGGATGTATGTAAATTTGATAGACAAGTTGCCGTAAAGTTTCTAAGCGTCGTGCGCTATAGGGGGTGTTCTATTTTTATAACTTATTCAAATTACGAACATTGTTGTGGCATGGGCTTCACTATTGTACTAGCAAAGACTTACTTTTTTCATATAGCAGGTTAAAGATTGGGTAAGAGTATCTGCCACTATTTGAGAAAAGTAATCCAGTATCCAGAGCGCCGTCTACATGTACACAAGCACTGCACTTACTATACGTTGCCATTTTAAAAGACAGCGATTTTTACCTTTTAGATATGAGACTACTAGCTTCGCTAAAAACAATAACAACAAATAACCGTTTCTTTGTGTTGACGACATCTGGTACCACGCCCACAGGACACAGCGCACTCTAATCTCGTAATTCACGTGGTATCGAACTGTGGGAATAAATACCCCGAAGACTTCCAACTGTATTCCTTTACGTTTGCAAGACTGAGCACGTATTTTTGAGCCAATTCAGCTTTGACAAAAACCCTTTTCTTTCCCCTAAACTAAGATAGCCAATTCTCAAGTAAAAAGTTTGTTTCTCAGCGTAAACATAATTTGGTACAAAGTACTACTTGTTTTATATAATCTAATATATACCAAGACGGACATTTCAAATAGTTAAAAGTACTTACGGAGTAGGCAAGGAGACGGTGAATATCTCGAAATGGGGACAGAACGAATGTTTAATCAAAACTGGGAATACGGATGGAGAATAGTAAGGAAATAACTTGGAATACGTAAGAAAATTGGACGGAGTTGGATGTACACTACACTTTTGGTATAACAAGGCTTGTTTTAAACTTGTTACCGCTCTGCTTTCTGTACACGACTCACGATTGACGTGTTCTTACGTCTACCTTATTCCTCCTGCCCCATAGACTTAGGCGATACAATGGAGTAAGAGGAGAGGAAGCTGCTGGTGCTCTTTGCCCGCAAATTGGGTCACCTGAGCTGAGCTCAAAAGCCATTCGTAAACGAGTCCTCTCTCTCCCGTGGTCTCAACTATGGTTACTTCCTACTGGCTGTATAAAACCTATGATACAAGGTAGCTTAGGCTGATTCGACGAAGCAAAGCGAAACTAATGAAGGAAAAGAGAAAATATATCATCAATGTGTAACAGTCGGCCTAAGCAGAAAAACAAACCTGTCCATTAGAGTGTTCCAGTTTATTACCTTTCCCACGGCGTTTAACAAACGCTTTGAAAACATTAATAACAACATCAAAATGTAGAATGAAAAAGACGGGACGCGAATTTACGGGCAATGTCTCCCTTCTAAGGAAAGTAAAGAGAGCTCTCCTCTTACTTTTTAGCCTTTGGCTCGTTACGAAATTCAGCGAACCCTTCTCTATAATTTCTCTTTCAAATGCGGGCTGACCACGGACGATTTCTTATGGTCTACGAGGCGTCAAGTGCGCTATATGGCGAAAGTAGACGAATACAATGCTGTTGCCGCCTTTCCAAGAACGAAAGTTCTAAATCATGTGTTTACGCTGAAAGCAAGTTTTCGATGCCTAGAGTGCTGGAGCTAAAATCCCGGAAAAGCTCGAATTTATACGACCAACGTGCTTTACAACGTTGTCAGCCAGAATCAATTCAAGATTCGTGCTTGGTCGAAATTATCACCAGTACCATCTCTAAGGCGAAAACTACGTTTCTTGCGCTAAATCAACCAGTTTCTCGTCACTGTACTATTCATAGAAAGTGAAAACTTATTCCGGCTTTTGTTCGTTCGATGCAGTTGATGAATTCCGCACCAATAGGCAAATACGACTGGCATACGTTGAAATATGTGGACATGGCGATTTCCTGAGAACAGAGCGAGCGTGCTCTAAACCCTGCTCAGCCTTTTCGGAAGAAAAGGGTACCGAACAGGTTTGGATTTTCTCGGTACTTCAAATATAGATGAAGACCGAACCTTCTTAGAGGTCATACGCTGAAGCCCGATAATTTTACCATATGCGTAAAAAAACGGAATGCGGGGACAGAATTAACTCTTACCTTTCTTTGTCTGATTCCAACAAAGGCGAAGAGGTTGTTGGGTAAGACTCCGATTCCTGTTCCCAATATTGTTTTACGCGGTGGAACGAATCTTGTTCGGACTGACGTTTCTCTCGGGAAGGAGGTTGATTTTTGTAACGACGATCAAGTACTCGACGAAAAGGTTCGTATATACTTATTGACATACTCGTATACACGGGTTCTTGAAAGAAATCCAGTAAACACATCACTTCTGTTTAGAAAACACAATACAATAACTATGGAATACAGGAAGCCCGCTTCGTGTATAGTTGTCGCACTTCTGGTGAAGTTTCGACTTGTATAGCATAGTTTTAGAAGGGTAATAGCGGGATCTTCTCGAGAACCTTATCTCAACGAGTTCCGTTAATTTTTGTTATATCATGCGAAACGTTACGTCCCACTCACACAGAAACATGAAACAACCTTGCATATGTGGATTAAAAGGATGTTCATAAGCAACCACCGTTACGAGCGGTATAAAGAGAACAATCAGCATGGGCACATATCGCTTCACGCCCCAGTGAATTGGGTTACATTCTCAAATGTCTTTTTACATTTGCATGGCTGCACAGTCGTAGCTAGATTCTTACTGTTTCAGCATGTCCTATAATAGCTCTTTGACAGAAAGACATAGTAGGAGTTCGGCGTTCGTCCTCAAGACAAAGGCTTAGCACTGCTTGGCACGTATTTTGGCCAATAACCCCAAGGTTGAGTGGTCAAAGTTTGCGTTTGTTTAGGTGTCCGGGTAAGGATGCAGCGGAGTTCATTGCATTTAAGGAAAACTGAAGAGGTTTTGCAAAGGTTATACCAATGTTTTGGCAGACGACGACGGAAAAGTTTGTCAGAAAGTTACACGAAAGAAGTAAAAAGAGGAATATAAGAAGGGCAAAGGTCAAGAAGGTCTTACTTTAATGGTAAATGCAGAAACCATAATGCAATGAATGGCAATACGCTTCGTCATCGGCTTGGTTAATAGTTTCTTCTGGTGACCTCTTGACGTTTCCCAAAGAAAACGAAAGGGAATGCAGGTCCCAGTGGACTACCAGAAAACCTCCTTCTTTTTCGTTTGCTTTCCCTCGGAAAATACACCCTGTCGCAATTACCCTCATGCCCGAAGGATACTAGGACAATCTCGGAAAATTAACTTGAGACTTTAAAAGAAATTGTAGAGATGTAAGGGGCCAAGTGACTTCGTAACCAGCTTAGTAACACACCTCTTAGTTTTCATTGGTTACTGACTTATGCGTTCTGCATGACCTTTCAAATAAATATATTAAAAAAAACATTCGCCATGCAATAAATGGTTTCTGCAATAGTGCTGAAGCAAAACCTACCCCAATGATGAACATATTAGAGTAAAAAACGACCGTTCAAAAATCATTGCCCAGCCGTTGGGTCACTGCGCCCTACAAGGTTATTCACAACTTTCCGGTAAACAGGTCAACAGTATATAAGGTTGGAGGTTTCGAGCTAAGGAATCGGCATTTGTTGCGTCAACCTGTGTCTAACCGACGTCCAGTCTGGCAATTAGTCATATTGGGAACCCAAATCGGTTCTGGTAAGTGTGCACATTAACGAAAACAACAAACAAGCAAAAACAGTGTTTGCTAATCCGGTAATCCTTGCTTTCTCGGTTCATTTCCGGTGAATCAAGCTCGTCCCAGTTAATCTTATTATCTATAAACAAATAAGTTTGACTGCGAAAGTTAACAGACGAAGTGACTGTGAGTTTTACGGAGAAAGGTTAATTGAGTTTTTAAGTGAAGAAGGTTGGTATTGCCAACCTTTCTAGAAATTGTTTCGACGAAATGTAGCTACATCCTCACTTTCATAGTTAGAGCTACTTCAGAATACTCTCACTCATCTTCTAGTATAGTAATCCTTGTAGTGATTCTTTCGAATTTACCCTGATAAGTACTAGCGTCTGTCTTACGCAAAAATGCGACACCATTTTCCCCTTTTATTGGATATTAACGTACATCCGTCGTTGAACGCACTGCCATCTTCGCTAAGCGACGCAGTTCTGGAAATATCTGATCCACCCCTTTCTTCGTTTTCCTACGGCTGTTTTTAACCCTGACCCAGGGAGTGACCCAAGACCCTAGGCAGAACTGCTAGCTAAGGTGACATGCCTAGAATTTAAGCCGGTAGCTTTGCTCTGCACAGCGTATATAAAAGGGCTTGGGGTCTTCCAAGGCCTAAAGAACAGAATCTTGAGATCGTGCCAGTCTGTACCTTTTATCGCGCTCTTGGGAAGAAAACTTAGTGGCATATTGATTTCCAGCCCTTCTCATACATTGAACCACCTTTCCCGTACACTGTTGACGATTAGACTACCCTGACCAGGTTTCTGGGGGAAAAAGGCACCAAAACAATTTTAGTTGTTAAGGTAAGACTGCTTATTAAATTACTAAACCTTCGCCAAGGTGGCTATGTTTAACACTTGTAAATCGAGCTTGAGAAATCTAACAAATCGGAATGGAATATAACATTATTGACTCGCTTTTTTTTCTACAGTGCATTAAAGCGAGAAGAGTAAAAGCCGCTCCTATCTTAAGCAGATATCGGTCAATTAACTCATCGAAATTGGCATCGTTATTAAAGAATGGCGCCTCATATCGGGTTCCGTAATTCGCTGTCCGGTTCGCCGGCTTCTACGCAGCCGGGGTCTCCGTTACCGGCAGCTCCGCTCATCGTAGTCTCCAACCGATTACCCTTCGTCTTGAAACGCGAAGCGGATGGTACTTTAAAAAGACAGCATAGGTTAGTGCCTGTTTGCCTGTTTTGCTAGCACCTTTTTAGAGAAAAGTTTGGCTTTCCTAGTGCTGGAGGTTTAGTTACAGCGTTAGCTCCGGTAGTAATCCAATGCGGAGGACAGTGGGTTGGATGGCCTGGATTGTTTGACTTGCAGCCGGATGAAATCATTCCCGAATCGGATGCCAGTGACAACACCCCCACAGCAGGACTTTTGTCCTCGCAAGTAAAAAAGCGGATTTTGCGAAGTGCAGGGTTAACCTTGACGGTTTTCTTTAGGTGGTAGCGGTAAAGGTCTCCAAATCCAACTTTAATGAGTTTTACAATGGTTGTTGCAATGGGACTTTCTGGCCTTTGTTCCACTCCATGCCAGACAGGGCCATGTTCAGTAGCGAAACTTGGAAGGCATACCAGCAAGTGAATGAAGATTTCGCACACAGTACTTTGGATGCTTTACGTGCCACGCTTCGTGGTATGGATAAGCAGGCTACGCGCTTTAACGCGCCCATTATTTGGATCCAGGATTACCAGCTGATGTTGGCAGCAAACACTATTCGCCAGGTGGGTTATTGAGAAGAACATAATTTTGTTTAGTTAATACCGTTGGGGGAGCCCCTTAGGTGGCTGAAGAAGAAAACTTGCCTTGCAAACTGGGATTCTTTTTGCACATTCCGTTTCCGTCTTGGGACATTATGCGTCTGTTTCCTTGGGACGATCATGTCCTTCAAGGAATGCTTGGTAAGCTCTCCAGACAGCCCAGCTCGTGGCAAGTTTGCTTTAATTTTTTTTCTTTTTTTAAAAAAGGCTGCGATCTGGTTGGGTTCCATATCGAAGATTACTGCCGTAATTTCATGGACTGCTGTCAGCGAAGATTAGGCTGTCGAATGGATCGCCAGAATATGGTTCTGGAGTATAGCGGAAGGGCCATCAACGTGAAAGCCTTGCCTATTGGGATTCCCTTTCAACGTTTTGTGGAACTGGCAGAGGCTGCACCACAGGTAACGCTGAGAATACTTTTTTCGTGAAACCGCAAACGGAAAACACGGACACTCTTCCCATGTGCTTAGATTGTGATGAAGGACGAAACTGTCGTTTTGGGTGTGGATCGCTTGGACTACACCAAAGGCTTGGTACATCGTGTTAAAGCCTTCGAACGTTTGTTGGAAAGGCACCCGGAACATTTAGAAAAAGTGACTCTGCTGCAGATCGCCGTACCCTCCCGTACCGATGTTAGAGAATACCAGCAGTTGAAAGAAGAAATGGATCAACTTGTTGGAAGAGTCAACGGCCGTTTCTCAAAGCCGCACTGGTCCCCAATTCGGTACATTTTTGGCTGCGTCTCTCAAGTAAAAAATAAAAGAAAAAAAAGAAAACGCAAGGTAAACACACATTTCTCCATTTCTTAGGCCGAGTTGGCTGCTATGTACCGAGACTCGGCGGTGGCTCTGGTTACACCACTACGAGACGGCATGAACTTGGTTGCCAAAGAGTACGTGGCTTGCCAAATCAAATCTCCGGGAGTGCTGATTCTTTCGCCGTTTGCTGGAGCCGGTGGTATGATGAAAGAAGCGCTCCTTGCCAATCCTTACGAAACCAACGACATGGCCGAAATGCTCCATCGCGCTCTATCAATGCCGGAAGACGAGCGTGTCATGCGCATGACCAAACTCCGGCGAAGGGAAGCCGAAATGGATGTCGATCAATGGTTAACTTCCTTCCTTGACGCCATGGATGCCATCTCGATAGCTTTTGGCCAAAGTCAAAACGTCGACGAGGTTGTGGCCTTACCCCGACATTTGCAGCCCCTAACCTTGAACGATTTCGACCCTTACCTAGCCGATTACGTCGACGACTCTTGCAAGCTCAGTATTTTACTGGACTACGACGGAACCTTGACGCCATTTGCTACGCATCCAGATAAAGCCGTGCTTCCAGAAGAAACGCGCCAAGTCATTCGCAGACTTTCTCAAATTCCCGATGTGAGCGTTTGCATAATGTCGGGTCGTTCCCTGGCGAACCTTCGCGAAATGGTTCAACTCGAAGGCATCACTTACGCGGGCAGCGAAGGTTTGGAGATTGAACAGCCGGACCGCACTCGCTTCGTTCACCCGATTCCGGTAGAGCATGAAGACAAACTACGCCATTTGTTACAGGCCTTGCAAGATGAAGTTTGCTGTTCCGGGGCGTGGGTCGAAAACAAAGGAGCCCTGCTCACGTACCATTATCGGGAAACGCCAGCCACTTTGCGCGACGCTCTGATCCAGCGTGCTGTAGCGATTTTTGAAAAGGCCGGCTTGCAGCCGCATCATATTCCCATGGCTATCGAAGCTCGGCCGACGGTTTGCTGGGACAAAGGCAGGGCAGCTATCTACGTTTTACGCTCCATTTACGGAGTTGACTGGCCGGAACGCGTTCGCGTGGTCTATGCGGGGGACGATGTTTCGGACGGAGCAGTCATGAAAGTTTTGCGTGGTATCGCTTGTACTTTCCGCGTTTCCAACGCTGCAGTAGCCCGGACAGCTGCCAATTTCCGTTTGGCCAATCCCACGACTGTCCAGACCATGTTGTGCTGGCTAGAAAAGCGTATGGCCTTGCGCTACCAAAGCTTTTTATCTCCACAATGCTCTTCACAAAGATTGTCAACTCCTGTGAACAGCAGTCAGGGCATCCATAGCGAGATGAGCTTTGAAGAGACCGACTTTCTAACAAGCCGAAGACGGAGACATAGCTCCCAGAGTTCTTGGACACCTGTGTCGAAAAACGTTCGATTTGGGTATCGTTCGGGAGATCGGTCCCCTACGGGATTGGGTCTCCATTGACCTTTCGTTTGGTTTCCTATTTTTTTTTTACTAGTCTTAGCACGCAGGTCTTGAACAGCTTTCAAGGCGCAGGTCGTCCATTTTTTTACATTCCATGTAATGGTCTAAAATGTGTTATCAATGCTCAACACTTTTTGTTTGAAAAGCTACCATTCAGACATACAAGGTTAACTTTCTAAACATTGTTTGGTCACTAGAATTTTAAAACAAATATTGCTTCTCCTCATGAGTGTGCGTTTAATATTGCAATGAAATACGTATAGACGAGACCTGCTCGTCCAAATCAAAAGCTGCTTGAAATATACGTCGAATGATTGATAGATTCTTAACTCCAAAGATAACATTTTTCTGGAGGATTCATGGGCACGCCCGTAGGACACTGAAAAGCACGAGAAAAGTCTTCGCTGTTCTGTAGCACACCCAGCGAACGAAAACGTCCGGGGCTATGAACTTCCTTGCCATACTTTTCGTAGCCATCGTCGTTCAGCATTTCGCACCAAATCTTCAACAGACAATGGAACCTCTGAAACGCATACTTGCTTACAAAGTGAACTAGCCTACCTGACCATATGTAATGAAGAAAACTTGCTCGTGCGTGTAAGGTACTCCTGGTAAACTTGGTTCATTTTCATGTTCGGCAATATTTTGATAAGCCGTCCACGCATGATTTAATCCCGAGTTATCACAGATGTTATCTCCCAACGTTTGGTTGCCATCCACCTTCCATAACGAATTTTTCCAGCGTCGTAGACAGATTTAACAGACTAAAGAATAACTTACGCTTCTATTGAGGCCATCGATGGAATAGCTGCTGTATTGATTAACAAAGCAATCTGCCTTTTGTCGGAACTCCTTCGTCAAATTGTCATTCCACCAGGATGTCATGTTGCCAAATCGATCAAATCTCCTCCCTGCAAAATAGTCTCCTTCAATTTCAAAATTCCTCGTCATGCTGTAACAAGATACCGTGGTCGTCAAATCCATGTGTAATTTCATGACCGATCACTACCCCAATATTGCCGTACGTAAGGTATTTGGGATAGTCGGGATGATAAAAAGGCTCACGCAGAATACCCAAGGGAAAAACTAGAAACGAAATAACACGCTATTATTTTCAAACTGTCACAACCAAAAGATACGATACTGATTTCGTTGGCTCCTGGGTTATGAAACGCATTCACTACAAGTGGCTGCACCAACCAATCCCTGTAACAATCGCATCAAGACGTTCAATTCGGAACGTAAAAATAGTGGCAAGGGGTTACGTAGTCCATTTGTACCTGTCTTTATATTCGGGCTTGAAAACCTTTTCAAGTTCCCGCCACACTTCGTAGGTTCGGAGTCGTATTAGATTGAAAAGAATGTGGTCGTCGGGAATGATAAACTGACAACATTTCGCTACTTCTTTATCCTGCCTTAACAATGGAATAAAATTGTCAAATTACCCCTTCATAATCCATTTCCAACTCGGTAACGTTCATAATGCGAAGAGGAAAACCAACTTTGGAACCCATAAATTCCAACTATACAGAAATCGTGTAATGAAAAATCCAAGAAAATTCGGAATAAGCGAGGCTAGACTCACTTTTTCAAGGAGCTTGACTTGCATATCAGCTTCGATCCAGTCCTGCTGCAAAATACTGTTAGCAAAGGCCTCCTTCAGCTCTTGGATGAGGTTCAAAACCTAAACGGTAAGAGCATTCCTGCATAAGAAAAAAATAGGGAACAAAAAATGAACGTAAAATAACTTTTTCGTTGTTCCAGTCAGGAAGTCGTTGCTTGATATACATGTGACCCACAGCCAAGCCCAAGCCCTCGTTCACCATATTCACACACTGTTTCCACCTAAAGGACAAAAGCTCAAAAGTCTATTCCACTTACGACGTCGGAAAACACGTTTGCCTATATTCTCACACTTACCGTGCAACGTAAACACGTTCGTCTGTCAGGTTCGGTACACTCAAGCGGTAGTTAGTCCACAGATGATCAAATCGTGTACTTATGTAAGGCATGAACTTGTAAATAAATCTCCAAATCAAGTAGTTCGCGAGCGTCCTATAGGACAGAAGTTTTTTTGTTTTTAATTAATATACTACGCAAGCCTGCCGTTACCTCTTGCTGGTCGTTTTAATCAGCTGCATTAAGTCTGGCAGGAAATCTCGACACTGGAAACTCACAGGCAATAGTCCAATAGTCAACTCTTCTTTCTGTCGAGGATCAAGCTCAATAACATCCAGCATTTTGGAAACAATAAGAGTCCAATCCACCTTGAAAGTTGGAGAAAAGACGTCATTTCAATAAAAAAAGAGCTATGCAAACATGAACGCTTTATACCTCGGGGTAGAGCTGTTGGACTTCACTCAATAATAAACGATGTTCTTCGCTGTCATCTTCCGTTCGATTAGACTCTTGTACGCTGTATTCGTTATCATTGCAATACGTCGAAGAAATCTGTTCCCCGAAACCCAAGGCAACATAGATATTTTCCTTTATTCAGTCCCTTTAACTCATTTTCCTACTCGCTTCCTTGCTATTACAAAGAAGGAAGTAATGAATTTTTCTTACCTTCGCAAATTTGGTTTCGAAGTCAACGACGTCGCCAACTTCCGTCAATAATTCTTGCCGCCCGCCACTTAAGAGTAAAATCGTGTCTTTCAATAGCGTTTCGTAAGATCGCAGGTATCTCTCATGTTTAGGCTGGGATAGCTGGTACCATTCCTTATCCATAATAGGTTCACCCTTGTAAAACTGTGCCATAAAAACCACATTCTTTTTAGTAATGGTTCACGACAGACTGGGCATATTAAGCAGACGAATACTTGCAAAGTGTACTGTGAAGAATTTTTCTCATCCAGTGTGATATAAATGTCGAAAAAGCTGTGGACTTGGTAAGCAGCTAAGTGTGCAAACAACGACTCCTTCTCCAGTTCATTGTCATCCCAAATATCACCCAAGAGCAAAGGCCAGCGGCCTATTTTCTGGGGCGTTAATAACTGAAAAACGGGATACTCGCTGGGAGAACGGTACATCGAATCTTCTCCTACAACAACACGTCGCAGTCGCAGCGTAAGCTGCTTTAATGCCTCATCGAAAGGCCTTAATGGTATTTACCCAAATTTATGCACGACGCGTAGAGTTTCTTCACTTTGGCCGTCGACTGATTGTCGCTGTCATCCAATCGCTTTTCGACCAGCTCTGCAAAACATTTTCTTTAATTCCGACATCAAGGTATACGTATCGTATCACTATCATTCGATGAAAGGATTACTTCTAATGGAAAGAAGGATTTCGTCTTGCATTTCCTGCAGCGTTGAAAGTTGATTCGAGTCATCGGGAACGTTGCCAGTTTCTAAGAAATGTCCACATGTGAACTGATAGAAATCCTGACACGGATCCACGGTGGTGTCCATGCGGCTTATTAGACGATTTGCAGCTCGGATGCATGCAGGGCTGGAACAAAACTTGGACTGCGCTGAATGCCATACCAACCATCCTGAAATGTACAGAAAACAAAGAAATCAGGCTATCGGAGTTTTATACGGTATTTTCCGATGGCAGCTCAAGACCAGACAGCAAATCCACTACTAAACCCGACGTAACCCCCTTCAATGGAAGGCGGCCAAATGAAAAATCGTCCACGACTCGAAGATCGCAAAGAAAACAGTCTCGGATACAAAATCCCGGACACCATCCAAGAGAATATCAATACAAGTAAGAGGGAGAGCAACGAAGTCGAAGTTGACAGCAAATAGTAGGCAATACGATTGGAATCAGGCAAGAACGAAAGCCAATAACTTCAGTGAGTCGGGCAGGACGAAAAAAAGGTAAAAGATGTACTTACCGTAATAATTAAGTAACCATAATACGAATGCTGTCCCGCTCAGGAAGACAAACACCAGGAGACTATTTAACCAGCAGTAATTGGAGCTTCGAATGCTCACATAACTTCAGAGAAGGTGTAAACGCAGAAAGTGTTAGGATTAGTACATATGAAACGGAAAAATACAAACAAGGTTATTTCAAGCTAGTGTTCCTCGCAAAGCTATTGCTCCCCAAGAGCCAGCCATAAATTGCACCAGGAATTGGTAAAAAGCTCCGACAATTTAAGTGAACTGGTAAGGAAAAAAATCAAAAAGCACCTCTACGTGACAGATTTAAGACTCGCATGTGCTCGGTTGGGTTGAAAAAGCCAAGTTGTTTGCCCTTTCTGCCGATCTCATATTTTAAAAAACAAAGAATGTGAGTTTGCATACTTGTCGGGCATCCGGAAATGCTGTTCCCCGTCTGGGCCGCTGGTGACACTGTTGGCACTCAAGGGTGGCTTCCCATCCGGGTTCCGCAGCAATTCCACTCGGGAACTTTGACTACGAACAACTCGGCGATGCGGACGCGCGACAAGCCCGTTTTCGGTGGCTGCAGTGATCACATCACCCCGCGGACGCAAAGGTTTCAGTAGCATTCGCGCCAATTGCAAACGCTTATTAGGCGGATTGGAGCGCGTCTCGATATCCAAGTCTGCAACTTCAGCATCAGGGTCAGGTTCGATAACCGAAGTCATGTAATGGGTTCCCATCGTAGGCTGCAAAAAATTTCGAAGCGAAAGCGCCGCAGACTTGAACAAACTGCTTCGAATTCTTCACGCCAAAACGACCCTCACAGGAATTGGTGGACAGCAAGCTTGGCGAAGAGCACCCCAAGTTTCCGTGTTCGATTCCCCAGCAACGGAAGACCAAAAGATTTAACAGAGTCAATCAAGCTGGCTGGTGGCCCACTTCATCGGGATGCCCGTACACTTGTCTGTACCCTACAATAAAAAGACGCTCTTCATTACCAATTGGAAAGCAATCGTAATCATTTGCTTGTGCAGATTGATACGGAGACTCACTTGGAACAGTCGAACCTCGTGCCGCGGTTTCTAAAGCAGTTATACAGAGCTGTCCCTACAGGACCATAAGAATTAAATACACGTGAGAACGACACTGTTGCAAGTTATGCACTGGTACCGTCAAGACTTTGATGTTACGGTAATATACACTACTGTGAGGCGAGCGCATGCCCAAGCGCCAAAGAAAGCGAGCTCGTAGAAATCACCATAACTGCGTTCCTCCTCTTTCCTTTCCTTCACAGTCTTTCGAACACAGCGCTACACTACAACCTAAAGCCCTAATTACCATTCACACACTCCAGTTCACTTCAGTTGACGCACGAGGAAGGAAACACGCAAGTGCTCAACTCAGAAAAAGTAAGAGAACAAAATTATTGCTGCGCCTCCGTTAAACCTTACGGGATATTCATAACTATACGGCTACGGGTTCCGTAAAACGAACTTAACGAGTATTGTGGCCGTGATTTTTCAAATTTGGCCTTTCTAGGGAACTTTGAGCTAAAAAAACCCCGCTAATTTTGATATGGGTCAAATCGCTTTGAGGTCTGGCAATAAAGCGTAAATGATTAAGGTTGATTCAATTTCGTAATAAGAAACGAAATTTTCGTTGTTCTATTAAGCTGCAAGCTCACAAACCAATTTCCTTCTCGCACAAACAAGCAAATTTTACAGATAGCTCAAACCAGCTCCCTCGACCCGAATATTCAAATGAAGCAGATGAAAAGATGGGGTAGGGTCGGGGAATGGGTCCTATACCCCCTTTTTTCTTAAAACTTACTAACCGAAAAAAAGTTGCAATATACGTTCGCAAACATGCTCGCAGCCTTCATTTCACATGTGGATGGAATGCTTCGGTGGAATTTTCTGTTCGGTCCTTTGGTTGTGAGATAAATGCAAGAATGGAATCAAAGCAGTAATATACTTATTGATAATCGGCAAAGCTTTCTGGCAGAAAAGCCTATACTTGATCTTCTTTCATAGGTTGGTACAAGAGGTTCTTCAAGCTCTCTTATGCTTCAATCGCCAGTATCCATAGGGCAAGTAGAGAAATAAGGGGCAAAAGGAACAAACCCTTGTCAAAGCACAATCAACAAGCACAAGTCCTGCCCCAGTGATTGACGCTTTTATGGAATTATTTTCTCGCAGAAGGTACAAAAGCAGCCCGAGAAGTTTTCGTCAGCATCCCATCACTCACTACACGACTTACATGGCCTCATTCCTTCAGCTCCCCGTTCTTTCACTCTTTCGCAGCCCTTCTGATGCGGCCTTAGACTAACGAAAGAAATAGCTCGCTTCAATTACCTGTCTTGCAGCTTCGACGACATATCGACAATCAAGATGCAGTCCTAGCATCCTGCGTTACAGATGCTTACAGAACCAGGAAGGCTCGTCTAGTCTCGAGTTTAAGCCACGTCTTATCGCATCAGAATTGCATTTCTCGCACGTATATTTTCCCAGAATCATTTTATCATAACCGCGATTGCCACCGCTTGCGACAAGCAACAGAAGGATGAACGCCGAACAATGAAGCGAGTTTTTTATTAGATTAAATCTGCATCCCATTACACGGGTATTCCAAAGAGACGGCTTCTGTCATTGACGAACGTCTAAAGTACCGTTAAAATTTTTCAACATCCTAGATTTTTTAAAAACAAAGCTTGAGAAGCAGTCTAAAGTATTACTCAAAAGCAAGTTCAACACCAGTAAGCCCAGATTTGGTCGCCTTGAGAAGAAAGGCAAACAAAAACAGCGTCCAGACACTTACAAGCTTTTCCGCTCTTCTTTTCGAATGTTGTACTTTATTTTTCCTTTCTTAAATCCTAACCTAATTCGCAGAAAGTGCTGCACCTTTTGAGGTACAGATGCAAGTCTACAACTTTTGTCCGTCTTCAACTCAGAAGCTCTGATCCCAACACAGAAGTCGATCGATTGACCAGCTGTCCCTTCTGTTTCTCTACAGATCCCAACTTCCCAGCTTTCGGCATTCTTTTCACGACCACTCGAATATTGAGTACCAACGAGCAAACCACTTTAGTTGCGCGGAATGCTTGCCTTTCTTTCTGCATTCGTAAAGTAAAGGTAATCCTAGTGATCAATGTGGCGTTTGTTGCTAACCTCTCACCTTGGAGCTCTTCGTCTAAGTCGGAACCCATGTCCCTGCACTCAACGGATCTTGACGCGTGTAACAACTGGTGATCACATGCAGAAAACCTTGGCGTTTTGTTCTTTCAAAACGAAAACTTCAAGGAAGTGTAACATTGCATATTCACCCAAAATGCTTAATATCTAGAGATAATTAGTATTTAGAAATTATAATAACCCAGTTACTGCACGAACGAACTAGCCGTCAAATTTTGTACTCTTAACGCATTTCAGTTCGGTTGTATAAGCGTCCCACTCCGCGAACACAACACAAGCCTGTGAGCGTGCCGACAGCAACCTGAAACAATAATATTTCGCACCCAGAACAAATATTCCATTTCACCTGTCCAGTTCATTTGGATGTGGCCCTACAAAAAGCTATCTAGTCAACCTCACAACTAAACGATGCGAGAAATAAAATGCAATAAAAAAAACATCACATTATTCGTGCTAAAGAATAAGTAGGATCTTGCACACTAACCTGCAAGATTAGATGCGAGAAACAAGCCCAAGTGTGAACTATAACGGCTGCACTATTTTAGTGATAAAAGCCGACCTATAATCGCCCTACAAAGCGTCATCTTGTTGGATTAAAAAACCCGTGATTAAAACCATCTAGGTTAACTCGATAAAGTATAAAAGCCGTAGCTCCTTTTAACCACTAAACTGTGCGCATTGCACTGAAGACAGGGCTCAAATACTCATGAAAGATTAAAACAAGTAGAGCGTGTGGTTTGGAATTCATGTACAACGTTGCTTGTTTCTTTGCACTACAGTTTCCCCACTATGAGAGCTTCACTGGTAAAAGCTACTTGCGTGCATTTTTTAAACGATGGGGAAGATAACTTTCTTTTCAAGATGGAAAAAGTTGGGCCGAAAGAAAGAGAAAAAAAATAGTTTTGTACGCACCCTGCATCCCGGATTCAGAGACGCATAGTGCAGCAAGACGTCTTTTTTTCTATACATATAAACTAATCATGGGTGGACAGCTGTTTACGACTGTGATTCGGCCAATCGTTCAGCTTTGGCTACGACTTCTTCAATCGGACCCACCATGTAGAAAGCGGCTTCGGGCAAGTGATCCAACTCACCGTTCAAGATCATTTTGAATCCCTGTTAAAATTATTCGTGAGAATTATACGCATTTTTAGGAACAACACAAGCATACTCGGATGGTTTCCTTAATGGGGACCAATTTGCCGGCGTGACCAGTGAACACTTCAGCCACTTGGAAGGGTTGCGACAAGAAACGTTGGATCTTACGGGCACGGGATACGGTCAATTTATCTTCTTCAGACAATTCATCCATACCCAAAATGGCAATAATATCTTGCAAGGATTTGTAATCCTAATTTAAGTAAAGAATGGCTTATTTAGTAAAACTACGTAAAAGCAATTACAAAAAAATATCAACATTAAAAGAACGTCGTATATTACCTGCAGGATCTTCTGTACACCACGAGCGATGTTGTAGTGCTCCTCTCCAATAATGTTGGGATCCAAAATACGGGAAGTGGAATCGAGGGGATCGACAGCGGGGTAGATGGCCAACTCGGCGATGGCACGAGATAAGACAGTGGTGGCGTCCAAGTGAGCGAAAGTGGTAGCAGGGGCGGGATCCGTCAAGTCATCAGCGGGCACGTAAATAGCCTGCACGGAGGTGATAGAGCCTTTCTTGGTGGTGGTAATACGTTCCTGCATAGAACCCATATCAGTGGCCAAAGTTGGTTGGTAACCTACAGCGGAGGGGATACGACCCAATAAGGCAGACACCTATGACAACAACAAAAGTTAATATTTCCAGTATCCCATTGAATAGACCAAACAGTGAGAGAATTTACCTCAGAGCCGGCCTGGGTGAATCTGAAAATGTTGTCAATGAAGAGCAACACATCTTGACCTTCCTGATCACGGAAATATTCTGCAACCGTCAAACCAGTCAAGGCGACACGGGCACGAGCACCAGGGGGTTCGTTCATCTGGCCGTAGACCAACGCCACCTAGGAAGTGCAGAACATGGCTCGTTAAACTGTAAACAAACCAGCCTAAAAACGTTACCTTGGAAGTCTTATCCTTCAAGGAAATGACACCAGATTCAATCATTTCATGGTACAAATCGTTACCCTCACGAGTACGTTCGCCTACACCAGCAAACACGGAGTAACCACCATGAGCTTTAGCAACGTTGTTGATGAGCTCCATAATCAGCACAGTTTTGCCGACTCCAGCACCGCCGAAAAGACCTGAAATATGCAAAACCAAGCCGTTAGTAGGCAGTAAAATGAATGAAAATGAGGTATTACCAATCTTGCCTCCCTTGGCATAAGGGGCCAACAAGTCTACGACCTTGATGCCAGTAACCAAAATTTCTTGGGTGACATTCATTTCCACGAATTCGGGGGCTTCAGCGTGGATAGAAGCGAATGTGTTGCTTTCAATGGGGCCGCGTTCGTCAATAGGTTCACCTGCGCAACAAGACAAATTGGTATGAAGGTACTGTACGGAAAGCGGAATGCTAATATTTCTATGCTGCTAAGAACTAGTGTCAGAAGGGACCGTAGTTTCGAAAGATTTAAATAACGAAACCTAAACGATTGATCTTCTTTTACTATCCCTCCTAGATTTCTTCCAGCTTTACTACATAGTTAAGCTGGGGTAAGCGTGAGGAGGATTTTAGCCTAGGAAAAAGCAGAGGGAACTTACCAATGACGTTCATAATGCGACCAAGAGTTCCGGGTCCGACTGGGATCCTGATGGGAGAACCGGTATCAATTACGGGCTGACCACGTACTAAACCCTCAGTACCATCCATAGCAATGGTGCGGACGGTGTTTTCACCTAAGCAAAGGAGAATCGTTTAGCAAGTCCGGATTCATGGTTAAGGAAGCTAATTACCAAGATGTTGAGCGACTTCCAGTACCAAACGTGGGCTGCGGTTGGCTACTTCCAAAGCACTCAAAATGGGTGGAAGTTGGTCTTCGAACTGAACGTCCACAACGGCACCAATGACGGCAACAATTCTGCCATTACTGACACCGACCTTCGCGGCAGTTTTTGGAGCAGCAGCAGCATTTTGCTCAGCTGAATGAATTCTTCCTACAAAAAAAAGACAAGTTAGAGTTTCTTTGCCTACTGGGGATCTTCGTATAAGATCAGCTGCAGTTGTGCAATGTTATCAATAACATTTTGAAAAAAATCTTTAATACCCCAAAATTTATATTTCAGTTCAGCGATTCGAACACAACTAAATGGCTAAAAGGGTTCTGAGAAGATGGCTGGCCCTGCGTGACCAAGCTACGCCCGGCAGTCGCTATTGGGGAATGCATACTTTATACATCATTAGTACCAAAATGAATACTTACGGTTTTGAACGAGTGCAGGGAGAGTTCGAGCGGTTTCGTTAGAAGCCTGGGAAAAAGAAAGGGCAGGCTTGGCCGACCTTAAAAGGCCAGCAGATGCACGAGCAACAGCATTCAACATGATGGCGGCCGGAGAACAGGAAGAAAGTGAACTAGTCACGTGATCACCGGAACAGCGTTGCCGGGCTTAGGTAGCCTTCGGAATATTTAATAATGCTTTATTTTAACGTCTAAGAGAAAACATTCGAAGTTTATTTAATATTGAGAGACCTTGAGAATTATAATAATATTTTTTAAAATAATTGTTCAGTTTTAATGTGTTCTTTCACTTGCTTGGCGACATTGCAAGGAAATTGCAAAAAAATTCATTTCTATATTTAGAAATATAACCTGGACAGATTCCAAAGCAGGCTCTTGCTACTTATAGTTATTCCCAGACATGCCTACTCAACAAACAGCAATCTTCCCAACCGAAGCTTTATCTCTCTATATAATTTTACCCTATTATCAATACACAACAAATAGCAAAACACATAAAGCAGTGAGCTATATTTTTTCCTGTCTTGTTTTTTTAAAGAAACTTAAGTTATCTTATTTTTATATTAAGTTCTTAAATTCAAAAATGCTCAATGCGCTAACCTGTCTCTTATTGAACAGCTTTTTCAAACCCCCGCGCGTCCGCAACCTCAAGTACCGAAAAGATGGCCCCTAGGCGTGCTGGTCCTTTAAATCGTGCAAGCCGGCCGAGTTGGAAAAAGAAGTTTAAGTATTACATTCGGGAATATTGTAATTTAGATTTTCCTAAACGTCTCATCTTCGATCCAGAATGTATCTGGTTGACAGCAATAATCCTGCTGTTAGCGGAAATAGTAGTGAATGTCCTGGTTATCCAGAGGATTCCTTGTAAAAATTTAAAAATATAATGTTTAAGAGTCTGTATTTTACATATATATTTTTTTCTAGACACGGAAATCGATTGGAAAACTTACATGCAACAAGTTGAAGGAGTTATCAATGGAACGTGGGACTATACCCAGTTAAAAGGAGATACGGGACCTCTAGTTTATCCTGCTGGTTTTCTGTATTTCTTTGGAATCCTGTATTATATCACTGGTCATGGCCAGAACGTTCCTCTGGCACAGTACATATTCGCTGGCCTTTACTTGGCTAGTCTAGTTTTGGTCTTCCGAATATATTCAAAATCGAAGAAGGTATATTACTTTAGCATGTTGCTGTCAATTTAAGATTAAATTATTATAATTTTCTTGTTAGGTTCCGCCGTACGTTCTCGTGTTTCTCTGCTGCACGTCATACAGGATACACTCAATCTACACATTGAGGCTGTTTAACGACCCAGTTGCTATGTTTTTTTTGCTACTCGCCGTTAATTTATTCATTTCCGACTTCTGGAGCATAGGCAGCCTTTGTTTCAGGTTAGCTAGCAACATTAAGTTAGTAGCATATTTTTTGCTAAATTTCTCCTTTCTAGCTTAGCTGTTTCAATCAAAATGAATATTCTCCTCTTTTCACCAGCGCTGCTTCTAGCCTACTTGTACGTGCAAGGCATAAAGGGTACGGTCTTCCAGTTGGGAATCTGCGCTTCTGTGCAGGTAAATGCGCGTATCATTCTAAAGCGCAAAGAAATGGTACCATAACAACATTCTTTACAGGTTGCCGTAGCGCTGCCGTTTTTGTGGACCAACCCGTTGGGGTATGTCGAGCGAGCGTTTGATTTACGTCGTGTGTTTCTTTATGAGTGGACTGTGAACTGGAGATTCCTGCCCGAAGATATCTTCGTGAGCCCTTACTTCCATATATCTTTACTCGTTTTACACCTTCTACTTTTAATTGCGTTTGTAAAACCGTGGATAAGGTAATGTCCGCATAACTGCAATCGGACTGGTTTCCAGTTAATTTGTTGTTTCTTTTCGTCTTTTTCAGATTTCTAACCAGCTACGAAAAGTTGCGGAATATGGGCGTTGACCTGATTTCTCAGTTATTTCTTCTACCACTTTTCACCTGTAATTTTATTGGCATAGTCTGCAGTCGATCTTTGCATTACCAGTTCTATGTCTGGTACTTTCACACTTTGCCTTACTTGTTATGGTCAACTCCGTATTCCATACCAAAACGGTATTATTTCTGAATATTTCTTTATAGATCAGTCTTACAGTCTTCATTTTTTTTTAGGTTGGCTATCCTTGGAGTTATTGAGATGTGTTGGAATACGTTTCCTTCTACTGTGTTCAGTAGTGTAGCTCTTCACGTTTGTCACGTCCTAATCCTAGCGGGCTTGCTGAGAAACTCAACACCCTCACAAAGCCAACGAGCTTTATTGGATAAATCCAAGTGAAACGTATGCTGTGCCTTTCCCCATGCCGAATGCTTTTTGGCTTGTTCTCGTGTAATGGTTTGGATTGGAGGGTGAATAATATAACATCGCGTGCTGTGCTCAACTCCACAGGCTCATTATATATATCTTTCGTTGTTGGACACGGTATTAGTCTTTGGTTACAGGTCTTAACGAGACGTTGTACTATACAACGCGGTATTTCCCTGCAAGGTAATTTTAGTGCTCTTAATTCGGTACTTTCCATTTCAGTGAATTTTGGTAACTCCCGTTCAGATGTGGAAAAGCATAAGTTTTCGTATTTTCTTGGCCTCGGCATTTTTCCTATATCCCTCCTTGAGTGAGGACTTACAGCGCAAAGAGTACGGCTACGCACTGGAATCTTGCGAAGATTTCCATCCTAGAAAGCTTCAGGCTACAAAACAAGATAATGGGAACGATCTCAGCAGCAGTAATTTCAAACCAATTGGCACTGGGTCGGTCACGTTCATCTCGGGTGGTCCCGGCGATATTCTAGAACCCCAGCTTATCACTACATTGAGCCCGTTTCGGATTGTGCCCAAAGAAACTCGCTACCGTAAAGGCCGGATCATTGAAAGTAAGCATCTTTAGTATTTCGATATTTCGCATGAATTATGGTTCGTCGTCCTCTTACATCGAGTACGTTGCTCCTTCGTGACTTTTCATGCATGCAGCCAGTTGCTTATGAATGAAGTTGGGGTGAAGGTTGCCATAGAGATGCACGCAATGTGGATGCAGGGAACTTCACCTTAAAAAAAAAGATCTTTGTGGCATTTCATTCTTTGAACTCGCGCTCTTAGTTCGAGTAGAGGGCCGGGATTTTTTCGATGCCTTCTTGATGGAAGCTCGATCCTTGGGTGGAACTTCTGGCACGACAACGTCAACAGTAAGCGAAGTTGGTGGTAATAAGGCTAAAGGACAACTCCCACATGTTGTTATGTTTTAGTTCGGGGCTGCCAATGGCATCGGACGTTGGCTGGATGTTCCTGAGCCGGGGCGGTTTCTGTCCTGCCGTGGCAAACCCTTCAGTGCCGTGGTAGACGGAGGCTTGTATCCAATTCGAATGTCTAATCTAACTTTCTTGTGGGAAGCCCCGGAATTTGATGTCGGCGATATATTTTTCATAGCTAGTATTATATCTGGCGGTCGTTATTGGATTTTTACCTCAGATCGATTACGGATGAACCCTTTGCGTAAACATTCGATCATTAAGCACGAAAGCTCTATAATCAAGTTGGGGTTTTGATATAGCTGGCGACCTGAAAGGCTGTGGTAATTTTCGTTCCTGTTTCCGTCTGTGTCGCTGGGATCCGACCTGCCCTGCAGACTTGGCCGAATATATTGTCATGTTAGAAATGGATCCGTTAGAGCCACGCGAAGTCGTCATTACGCTAGGTGGTCGCGTTACTGACAACAACGTAAATACCTAGCCCCCTTGTTTATCACGAAATTTTTGGTTTGACTCATCGACAGACGGCTTTTTCTCTCTTGTTTTTCTAGTCCTACGTGGCAATAGGGTTTGCCCCGGATAGAAAGGATGTTCAAGGAATGGATATCAATGCTTGTTTGAAAACTGACGGACTTGTCTTGTTGGGTCATTACGTTTTGGAATCTGTTCGGTTACCTCCTTTTCTGCACAGCGGAGTAACTATAAATTGAACACTCGAGATGACGTCTTTAACGGAGCTTCAAATGGATTAGGTTATTGTGCCAGACGCCACAGATTCAGACGAAGATTACCTTTGGTGTCGGTTTCGGAGACCTGTGCGGGGCAGATCAAGTGCCGTCTTGGATTTCACCGCACCCTTGTACCATTTCTATTTCCGGGGTACTAAAAACGATTCGGGTACGGGTTCGTTTAGCTATCTTGCTCCAAAATTAAACTCTTTCTGCTTATGTTAAAAGGACTTTATTTGCCGCCTTGGAAGACAATTAAAGTCTCGGACTTTGCACGCAACTTAACCGAAGCTTATACAGACGTTCAGCTAAGCGCTGGAGGGAGATTCAAAGGCGATATGTGGGGAATGATAATTAGCGTACTTCTAGTCCTCCAGTGCTGATATTTTGTAATCAGGCTTCTTTCGTAAAACCGTGAGCGCGGTTTTCACGTACCTTTATAGCGCTACGTTCGCAGCTACTTGTCTTGCATATATCTGCTTTCATGGAAATTTACGATGAGGAACTTTTTGTTTGTGCATTTCGTCATACAAAACTTGACGCTGCGGTTCAGACTGCTATCACCTGTGCAGAATTTTGATTCACTGAAACTCATTTGCTTCTGGTTGCCAGGAGTCTTTTCCACTTTTCTCGTCATATAAGCCGGGTTCGAATCATGCGAAGAAAAGCACATCAGGGAGCTTCTAAAACTTGTCTAAGAACTGGGTAGACGTCTAGCAATGTAAATTGGCTAGTAATTAAATGTTTTGTGAAAAATAAGTGCTGCATGAATCACAGAGCGCAAGATTTTGCTACTGGCAAAGATCATCAGACTACCACACGAACAAAAATTTGACGGAGTTAAAAAGACCGATCGTTTACCGAGTTCCGAGGAATAAGCTGCCAGCTTTTGAGATTCAACCGAGTCGGATAATTCTCAAGGTGCATTGGACTCGCCGTACGGTATAAGAAATCTAAATCTGAGCGAGAGATAAGGACTCTAGCACACCTGGAATCTCAAGTGTTGTAATGAATGGAGAAAAATAACCGCGACCTTAGAAGTAATCACGTGACCCTGGCTGACGTGTGTGTGTGGTCGTATGAATTGCTGAGCTGGTTTTAATGAGTGCGAGAGATGCCAGGTGTTTTGCCCAAAGCTGAGGGCGGTTTCTTTGCTCTCTTCAATCGTCTGTTTTACTCTTCTTTTTTTTTCCTTTCTGTCCCCGACGCAAATGCTCGTGTTCTTTGGAGAAGCAATAAGCCTTGCATTCTTGAAAGTTCGCGTTCTAAAAAGGCCGACATCTCGCTTCCAGGATTGATTGGACTTCTTGTTTCAAAAATCAATCAAATACGTTGGCTAACATGGCTCCTTTTTAGCCGAAAGGACTAGCAGCCTTTCGGACACTCTTTTACGCCTCGTAATAGGAATCAAGTGGACAAGAAATGCAGTTAAACACGGACACGATGGAGATTGATTCCATGTAGTTTGGATCATGCCGCAGATCCGAGGGAAGTCCCGGTGCTGTCCCCCTAGACAGGGACTTTTCCTGTGTCATTGCCGCGTTTCTTGGGCATGCGAGAGCTTTGCCCATAATGTCCTAGACAAACTATACACAAAGCGAAAACAAACCCCGAAATTTCGCCAGACACGTTTTGGCTATCAGTCGGGTAACACACTTGCATGCAAAATGGATATTTATCTTTGGGGAACTGCTCGCTTAACAGACTCCAGAATGTTCAGGTTATTAAGAAAGAGAAGTGGTTTTGTACCGCGGTTTACCAAAAGGTCCTCAACATTTGACGTCCATTACAATTTGACAATCATTTCCAGTATAGTTCCAGTATCATTTCCAGTATAGCAAATTACGTAGATCAATAACTATATTGCTAAATGCTCGGTATTTAATTCAATACATCTTGTGTAAAGTAGATCCCTAGAGATACGCTTAATTATTATAACAGTCACCAGGGAAATATTGGACAGGAACGTTGTTTGAGCGAAGTTAAGAAATCCGAGGTATGAATCCAGTCTTGCTTTTCATTCATGGTTCAAGCTATTTAGGGATTGGTAGCCACGGGCAATAATAAGAGCTCAAGCATGCTAAGCGAATAAGTAGTGCCAGTTCTAAAATGTTCTCGGCACATAGGTAGAAATCATTACGACTAATGGCGGTTATGTTAAAGCTAGTCTTTCATTAAATTGCAGATCGCTGACAGCAGGAGATGTTTGATTATCACCAAAAAAGCTGACATGACAACAGAAACAGGGGCTATGCTTACGCGCCCGAGTCTATAAAGAGGGGGCAACGAAGATCCGCCTCTTGTCTGCTAATGTACTGAACAAAACGGCAAGGAGCCCTTTTGAATCCTTCTACTGACTTTCGGTGCCTTCAGTCGGACTGGAGCATGGTGGAGTACAACTAGAGCCTGCAAACAAGCCTCCAACTGCTCTAGAAAAAGGGTAACTCATATGTGAGACCGTGTTACAAGATTCCGGTCGTACTCCACCCAATTAGGACCCAAAAGTAGTAAGTTGAAAGACAGGTAAAACTGTATTTTTTTTTCCTTATCGTAGACACCGGGACTTCGGGGCCAGTGGGAGGGAGCGGGCGGCAAGTCAAGAAACATTCGTTTGTTTGTTCGAACTGGCCCTGACAAAGGCAAAGCCTATTAGAGCAAGCAGTTAGTGAACGTAGGCAGCTGTGTTTGATAAGATATAGACATAGACCTCGACTTTGGCATAAAAGATTCGAACAACAGTGTTCTTTCACTCATTAGTAACCATCTTCGAGGACCTTTTGCAGTTAGGATAAGTTTCGAGTTCCTGTCTGTAATTTAAATTGGCTGTCCTAGGTGCCAAGAAGATGACCTACCGGTCAACAAATCGCTCTTTCGCATGGTTGTTAGTGACATGGACAAGTTTGGCCGCAGCAGCGCCTCATGCGCCTTTGGAGGCCTTATCAACAGGTAAGAATTACGGTTATTTTTTTTTCTTGAGCGCCTAACTATGCCTTAGCTTGTAGCGGGGATGCATGCATGAAATAGCTTTGTATATGCAATAATGCCGGTCCATGGAACTTCCATACGACTCGTAGATATGGGAGTCCGACTCTTCCTGTCCGTGGGTTCTTTGGCTGGTACCACAAACGGGTCCATTCATGAACGCCAACTGGAAGTTGCCTGGCCTGGGCTGGCAGACTCGGTACAAACCGGTGATACGATCGGAGTATTTTTACTGAGCGAATCCCCATATTGTATTGCCGATAGCGGGCTTGGTAATCCTATCGAATCCATTGAGCTGACGTCTTCCACACAACAATCCTGGATACGAGCCCGAACCCAGATGCCTTATCTGTCCAACGATGAAATCGGCTACGCAAGCAACCGCTGTCTGGTTTACTGGGTAGGGTACATTCGCGACAGCCAACTTCTGGGCTGTGCTTGTCTTCAACCTCAACCCAACTGGATGTCGGAAAGGAAAACTACCTTAGGTGATTTCAAACTGCGTGAACTATTCCTACCCGGGTCCCATGACGCTGCGGCATACGAGCACTACCAAGGTTTCATTTCGGAAAACCCTGCCACTCGATATTCCATCGCACAAAATGAAAATCTGGGAGCTCAGCTCCAATATGGTATCAGATACCTGGACATGCGAATAACTTACCAACAAAATACGGCAGTGCAGTTTTGGACCCATCATGGAACGTATCGCTTAAGGCCCTTGTTGGAAGATATCGCACTAGTCCAAGAATTCCTGCGAAATACTCAAGAAATCGTAATTTTCGACATCCATGACGTAGTAGGTCTTGACTCGAACCAGACTGTACACGACGCGCTACAAAACCTGCTTTTCCAAGAGTTCGAACCTTGGATGGCCCCAGATTACTTGACCTGGGATGTATCGTTGAACCAGTTATGGGCTGCTAATAAGAGGCTTATCGTGACGTATAACGACGCTCATGGAGATGCCAATCCGTGGCTTTGGGAAGCTGTTCACCACAAGTGGGGTGACGTAGACAAGGTACCCCTTTTGGAGAGCTACTTGGAAGGCGTGATGCAGCAAGCAGCCAATGGCGAATTCAATTATCCGTTTTCCTGTATGGCCGAGCTAACACCGACTGCCATCGACATCGCCGAAGATCGTCTTGGAGGGCTCCGGAAAGCAGCAGACAGTGTTAATCGGAACGTTAGCACCTGGTTTGCGACACGATGGTACGAGTCCGCTGCAATTGTGTCCAATGACTTTATACTTGGGGCTCAAATAATTAACATAGCTCTAGAAGAAAACGACCGCCGTGCGGCTGCTAAGCTTAAAGCACACCTACTTTATACATTGCACTAAATAAACTCACTGCCTATTTTAGAAATAAACGCGCGTGATTTACAAAATGCTTCAATTTAGCCTGCTTTTTTATCTTTTAATCTTCGCTTGCGCACGTTTCGTATTACGCTTATTTACACTTCTAAATTTTTTTTTTTGGGGGGGGGAATTACGGTAAAAAATAAATCCGAATAGTTTTTAATTTTTGGGCTTCACAGATTGTTTAAATGGAAACCTTAACGAACCTACCAAGCCTGTTCAAGTATTCTTAACTCTCTCAGCGCTGGCTGAAACCTTGCCAGATGAGACAATAATTCAGCGCCAGTTTGAATTAAATTGGGTAGCGGATACTACGTATGTGGGAGACTGGATAGGTTTATTTGATCACGATCCGGTCAATAATCCTACCCAACCTGTCCACCGCATACCAGCCAATGAGCACCCCGGCTACTATCGAACCGAAATTCAATTTCCAGATTTAGATCTAAGAAACTGGTCAAATTTCGAGGACTCGTGCCTAGGTTATTGGATTGGATACATCAGACAAGGGTCAACCATTTCTAGCAACTGTTTCAAAGTTCGGCCTTCGTGGATGTGGGCCAACAGGTACTCCGAAACATTATTAACGGACTCCGGCTTAACCATGACATTAATCAGAGAAACACTTGGAAATCTGGAGTTGAAAGAACTTATGATACCTGGTACTCATAATTCGGGGAGCTATCGAAAGTACTTGGGTACTTCGAGCGACAACGTGTTTACGAGGTACCTCATGTGTCAAGACGAAGACATCTGGAACCAATTAATGTACGGCATACGGTATTTCGATATTCGCGTTGGCTATTACCCAGATCTTTCTGATAAATTCTGGCTGAATCATAACTACGCCCGTATTAATCCTCTGCAAGACTTGATAATAAGCTTGAAAAGGTTCTTACAAGGTCCGTTAACATATTTAATACTTGAAAGTTTAGAAAAGGCTTTTTTGAATAGAAACCAAAGAGATCGTAGTATTAGACATCCACCGTTTCCCTGTCGGATTCACTAATGCTCCTCAAGGACATCACGAACTCGTTCAGTTACTACACAGTGAACTCGGAGAATTTATGGCACCAACAAATATGATTAACACTGCAACTTTGAGTAACTTATGGGCTGCTAACAAAACTTTAATAGTAAGTTATGCAGACTATGCAATGAGGGTGGCTTATGACGACCTCTGGCCTGATATTCCCCAGGTAAGGCTTCAGTCAAATAAGTTACTTTCTTCACGTAACTGAGACATCTTAACAGGATTGGGGCGACAAGCAAAGTGTGCAAGATTTACGACTATATTTGGAGGAAGTATTCTTAAAGCGCATAAACTATTCTTATATGTTTGCTGCCATGGCTGAACTAACTCCGTCGACGTTTGACATATTTCTTCGCCCTAACGAGGGACTGCGGAACTTAGCAGATACCAGTAACCGCAACGTAACAGCTTGGTTCCGAGACATGTGGTGGTCTAAAGCGAGTACAGTGGCTGTTGACTTTTTCCACAGCACTGACATCGTGGACGTAGCTTTAGCGTCAAACTTACGAAAAAGCTACTGCAAGACGTTGTCCCGCACATTGTCGGCAACCATAGTCGAAAATGTTGAAGAAAGGACTGCTTTAGAGGAAAACCGCCCAACTTATCAGGGGCCGAGGTCGTTGATGGAAAATTTAACCAGGAAGCCACGGCGTTCCAGAAGATTCCGCACAAGGAAGCCATAAGATATTATTATTATTCGACTTCAATTTAATTACTCCTACGTCACTGTCAAGTAGAGAGCGGCAGTTTCGTTAATTAACTAAGCCCCATTCCGCTGCCATCGCTATACCACAAACCCACCTACACCTACTGCCAAGAATGAAAAGAGGCTATCCAAAACGCATTCCTGTTTCCAATAAATTTTTATCAAATACACAGACTAAGCAAACCTTGTTCTTAAACTTTTTACCGGGGTACGATATCCTGAGTTATAAAAAGCTCAACGGTTGGAGATACGTCATTATCGCTGCTCGAACGAAAGAAAAATCTTGTCTTTTCTTATCCAAGCGACCACTTTGTACTTTTTACTGCTTTTCGAGAAACAACATCAACAAAAATATCAACTGATTTGTATCTTACTTGGTGGTTTGTCACTAAACGTAATAAGAACGCCGAACTACTAACTATAGACTATATGAAGTAGTACTATGGCATACTGATGCGAAATTAAATCTAATAAGTGAAATAAACAAACTCCGATATTTACAACTTTCGTCGCCATCTTCAAAAGATGGCGCCGATACGGATTACCTACGTTTTCAACACGTTCTCCAAAGTCTAGCACAGCGTGGTAGGATGGAAAGGCTGGGCACACGGCTCTGGTGTGCTTTTAGACGTTTCCACGCGTCAGTTTAGTTAAGTTATGTTAGGTTAAGTTAGATTAAGTTAAGTTAGGTAAAACTTAACCTAACCTAACTTAGCCTAACCTAACTTAGCCTAACCTAACTTAATCTAACCTATAACAACCTAATCTAATTTAACTTAACCTAAACTAACTTAACCTAACCTAACTTAGACTAACCTAAACTAACTTAACTCAACTGGTGGAAACGTCTGAAAGCACACCAGAGCCGTGTGCCCAGCCTTTCCATCCTACCACACAAGATAGCTGTGCTAGACTTTGGAGAACGTGTTGTACGTTTTTAGAGAAATGTAACGCTTTTGCGAGCAGTCCAAAGAAATTACCCTCACGGCATACGCTAAGCCACAGACGGAGAAAGAACACCGATGCCAGTTAAAATAAAATTCGTCGCACTTTTCTGTGACTATAGTTAATTTTACTAGCTCATTTAGTTGCATAGACTAAAAGATCTAATACAAAATTACAAAGATCGCGGTTTGGACCTTAATGTTGCGCATTCCTTCGTTAAGTTGTAACCAAAAGCTGTGTCAGTGCGCAGTCTGTTTACAGTTTAGTTTCTGTGTGATTATATTAATTCTGTTTTCTTATCTTACCTGTTTAAAGATGCTGTCTGGATTAGTTAGAGAACACCAGGCAAGACAACAAGTAAAAAAAGAAGACCGAGGTAAATATTCACATTTATCATGCATTGTCCTGTCATGTTTATTTACAAGTTTCCTATATTGCCAAAATTATATTGTTTTCTTCTTAACATGTCGGTAATCCAATGCAAAATTGTTTTCTAGACCACAAAAGGAAGGATGCTTTAGTTGCTGCTTCAAATCTGACAGACGCGCTTGTTGATCATTTAAATGTCGGGTAACTATTTTTCTGTACTGTCACCAGAATACTACATATACTCTTCACTAAACTTCACTGCGTAATCTCTCAGAATTCACGATAAACCGCAGTATATAGGTTAATGTGTTAACCTATAAACTGTAGTATCCCTGTCACCTTCGTCGAATTCATCTACGTGGTCAATTTAAGCAAAACGCAATACTAAAAATAAACAGATTAATATGGACAAAACTTAAGTATTGAAGGTTCAGAATTTGCACTTACGCAATGCTAAATTGTACGTTACAGAGTTGCACAAGCCTATCTGAATGAACGAAGATTGGATTCCGAAGCTCGCCAATTGCAATTGAACGCGTCCAACTTTTCGCGGCAAGCGCAGCAATGGTTGCATTTGGTAGAAAATTTTAGTTCTGCTTTGAAAGAGATTGGCGATGTGGAAAACTGGGCTCGCAGCATTGAAAACGATCTCCAGACGACAGCAACTGCGCTGGAATATGCTTATAAAGGTAAACTCTAATAAAACTGTACGTCCAAGACTTCTTATATCTTGCATTCTAAAATTTAGTTGGTCAAAACGGAAGCTAGGTTTGCACAGCAACAGCCACACACATTTTGTTGTTAAAAACTGTAACTCTTGTCTTTGCTTGCATAATAAATACCATTAGAACTAACATCAACCCTAAAGTGAGTTTTCTAGCTCTTTAATTTCTTGCTCGATTTCCTTTTTTCTGTTGATCTTCTCGAGTTGCTCTTTTTCAGGATTTTTCAGTTCGCCACTGCTAATTTTTGTCTGCAGCATGTCTATGTCTTTTAACTTCTTTTTTAAGGCTTTTAGTTTTTTAGAAGGATCGGCAGCCGATTCGTTAGTATCTGCTGCGTTCACTTCGGATATCTTTACACTCGCTACTTGTGCCGATAAAGCTTTTGTAACGGACTCTTCCTCTGTTGGCTTGCTGGCTTTCTTCTTTTTCTTCTTGCTGACGGAACTGGCTGCTGAAGGAGGTAAGCCAGGAATTGTGGGCTTTGTGTCTTTTGCGGTCAGCAGCTGGGGATTCAAACCAATAGGGTGGCCCAGTTGAGATTTTGCCCACTGCTTTCCTTTACTTTCATACCTAAAACGAGTAACTAGTCATATTAAAATAACTAGAGAAATAACATACTTACACGGGTACTTCATCTTGAGGGATGTAACCGTCCTTCACTCTTCGTGCTTTTCTCCATGTACCATCTGGCCTCTGACTTGCTGGAATAAACGCTTCACCTATATAGACCACAGAGGTATATATGTAATAAAAACTGTAATACGTAGAACAAAAGATGTCATTTATAATACCTGTTTCGTCGTCCTTTACAGTGGTAAATTGTGTTGCGCTTGTCATTTTTCTCTGTTGTATTTACTTAATTACGCGTGTCACAAGTGGCAAAATGCACAGCTTTTAGCTATCGGTGCCTCTTTCAGTCTTCAAATTTGTAACCCCTGGTGCGCTGGCAAATTCGCGACCACGGGTAGGAACCGCCCATGGGATTTACACTGTAATATGGTTATGAGGTCTCTTGGAAAACATAATTCCTATAGTCTTTTTTCGCTTGTTCATGTTAAAAAAAATAAAAAAAATAATTATGTTTATTAAAAACTTTCTAATTAAAATACGGCTTGCATCCAAGAAACGACAAGGTTATTTTAAAATAAATACATTTAACGTGATATGTATTACGTGACGTTTTCTTTCCGTAATACGAGCGGAACACTACTTATTAGGAAGGGTTTAGTTGATGTCGGTTCATGGAAAAGTAACTTTTTGCCCTTTTCGAGGCTGGAACTCGTTTTTCCTGTTAGCTGCAACTGCAGCCTTGAAGGATTTCCGTAAACGCATGTCAGCTAATCAGAATGCGTACACTGAGAAAAAGGAGGGAGCATTTGTAAAACCATAGTACTTAAACATTCGTTGAAAAATATACGGTAATGAGAAATTGTATACTAATATTTTACTTCTCTATAAGGTATTAAGCAATAATATATGCTACCAGCTTTTAACAGGATATAATAACTACTATTTATATATTTTAAAACCAGATTCCGCTTTATTTCCGTCTGTAGTATTTCCTAAAATTTGGCTTTTCGTGAAACCACTGGAAGGTGGCACTATCGGAAGATACTGGATGGAATTTCTGCCATTAATCGAGAGGTGATGCCCAACACAGTTAGCAATGACTACAGTATTGCTATTTCACCGCAACTATATTTTTTATGGCACGATAATAAATTGCAGTGAAAACAAATAATTTAAACAGAAAGCAAACGGAAGCATGACCAGGGTTGAGTCTTGCATCGAATGTCCTTTTCGTCTACCCATTACTTTCTTTACTGGTACAAAACAGGTCTGCTATACGCCGAAATCTCAAAGCTGCATTCACGTTCACTTTCACTGTAACAAACATCTAGTCTCTACCTTTCCAAAATCAAGTCAATGTACAGTACGTCTTTGAAGAATTTCAGCTCGACCTTTATTCTCTTACACGATCTCCACAATACGTATACTCATCGTGCCAGACCTACGAAAGGTAAGGAAGAATCGCCTTCCCAATTATTCGTGTGCTTCGCGAATTGCCTTTCCCTTTCACTTCCATTTACTTCGTACCACCAGCAATGACGGGAAAACAAAATGAGGTTACTCTCAAATACATTAAACCCGAGGACGATACAATACTTCCTTCTTGACAACAACAACGTTGAACATGTTCAGACTCCAATAAAGTTTATGCTTACACGTTTGAAACCACACAATTTGCTTACGCCAATTACACAATTGGCCTGTCTAGACCAACATCTAGATTTTATGCATCCTACGTGACCATAATCCTATAGTATCAAACAAATTTGTGCTTAAAATGAAAAACTGCAAGTTATAAAAGACCTTGCTTAAACTGATACCTCCACTGAACTGTATGAATATTCAGCCATTAACACGCCAAGCAAAGTTATTTTTTTAATATTAACAATTATTACGTATGATGCATTTTTTAGAGCATGGTCAAGAACACGCGGCAAGCGAATGTTACTGAACTCACGGACACGCCATAAAATTCTCCATTTTTCCCAAGGCGAAAGCCTGACATTGGACCGTACGGGTGGTACGGGTCTAAACTGAAAAAGTACTTTTTTTTAACAAAAATAGGCTAGTCGTAAAAGAGAAATCATTGTAAGAAAGTTCTCAAAAAGCTGCTCTTCATTTAATTAGGGCGAGAGTGACGTTCAGTATTATTCAGATCACCGAACCACTTTGTTCATCCCGTCTTTTGTGGTTTCATGAGACCGAAACGCAACTGCGAATGATTTCATGACCATGGCAACCACCGGAATGAAAGGTCCGGATGCCGATTTTAGACGAATTTTACAAATAGAAGCGACCTCAATCTAAGGGCAGTTAAGCTATTGATTACGTGAACTAGAACGAAGATTTGGTATTCTGTTACGCACGATTGAAATGCTAATCCTCCGTGGTTTCCCGGTTTAATATCATTCAAGCTCAAAAGGGTTACAATCAGCTAATCTACAAAAGCCTTGATTGTTATTACTTAGACTAATATAAGTCATATTGGAGTTTTTTTTTGCATGGCTTGCATAGCTGCCAACCTTGAGATTTATCACTTGGAATGACCAAATACGATACCGGTACTAACCAGAAGTGGATGACATTAGGAACGGAAACCGTGTAAAATACCGAGGACAAATAATAAAGTATTGTATATTTCTTGTTTTAATTTCTTGTAACTTTTGCTGCCTCGTAAACTGAAAAGGGCATTATATAGCTTACTTAGTGATAATTATAGTTAAAAGACGTAAGCTTCCCAGGGCAGAAGTAGAGCATTGTAAAAGGGGGCATGACTTCCAGCTACATAACTGACTTCCAGCTGATCCTTGATTACAGGTAAACATTCACTTTTCCTTACCTTTCGGTTTCTGAAGCAAAACTTCCTTTCAGTCAAATAAGCCGTGCACCCCTCCCCTCCTTCCAGTCTAATATGGGTCAGTATAAAAGGGATGGACGCCACTTCTGCGCAGCCCCCAGTGTTGTTGGACGCAGCTTTTCGGCTTTGCAACAACTAGACCTTCTCGTTTTCGTTCCAACTGAGAGTGAATCTTGTGAAAATTAACGTGAAATTCGTGCCTAAAATCAAACCCGATAGCCATGCAACTCTTGTAAGTACTCATCCTCGATAACCTTTATGGGAGTAATAAAAACCTCCACTGGAACGTTCATCCTGGACTGTTTTACTCGTTTTAAGAGTACACCATTAATAGTACATTTAGGTATCAGTTCATTGACTGGGAAATTGAACGAAAAGTCTGTCTATTGGAAACTCCGGCCTTTTCTGTTGTAGACATACATTTAATTGTCCAAAAACGCGATAAAACTTTTTCTTTCGCTACATCGTTCTGTTTGCGGGGCCCGCGTTGAAAGTGAAAGGTGACTAGCACATGTTAGTCCTGTAGGTCACAAATCAAGTGGGACACGCCCTGGGTGTAAGCCGGTCCTGTGTAAGCCTTACCTTACCAGATGTAATCAGCCTTCTGGAGTACCTGTTCCTGTAAAAAGGCACCTGTATTCCAACAAGAAAATGACAACGAAATTTCCAAAAGAAAATGTCAATGCTTCTTGCAATAGCAACTAAAAAGTAACATTTACTTTGAAGTCCAATCTAGAAAAACACGATTCTTACCATAAATACAATCCCTTTAAAAGGCACCTACATTCCAACAAAGAAAGTAACAATGAACGTTAAAAAAGAAAAGGAAAGGTCGATTTCAATAACCACTTGGGAAAAAAATCATTTTGAAACCCGATCTGTAAAATGCGATTTTTATCAAGCTTTTTAGAGGTAAGGAAAATGCATTGCCTGTCTGCGAGCATGGAAACAAAACCCTTTACCTAACGGCTGTGAGTATAGAATGGAAAGTATCTGAGCATCTGAAACCGTTGCCATTCACTTTTCATTTCTATACTTGAAGTGATAACCGGTTACCCCTTTCACAATGTCAGCAACCATTTGGCAGCGAATTCAGCCACGATTATCTCTCTCATTTCTTTCCAGATGGTTGGTGATGCTGGCAGTTTGCTTACCAGCTTGCAGTCATGCCAAACCCTCAAGGCTCAGACCTGATGATGTTGACGTAGAACATGGAATTGCGCCGGAGGCACATAAATTGCCAGGGGCTCCTGTGGACGACGATGAGGCCCCAGTCCTGTTTATCAAAGGTATCGGCCCAATTCCCGTAACGGTCCTCGATGGTCCTTTGCCTACGCCAGCCACCGATGTCAGGGTAACAACTGAAGGCCTACCTACACAATCCACGGACTCGGCTCCCGAACCCCAAATTCCAGCCACAGAAAAAACCACTCCAGTACCTACTACAGAGAAGGTTGTTACCACCGTCGCGCCAGCTTCTTCCGGTCGGAGCAGACAATCCGGAGGCGCAGCTAAAAATAACGTAGCTCGCCGTAACAAAGAAACTACAACCACCACCGAAGCCACCACAACTGCAGCATCAGGATTCCGCGGACGTAATCGCAAACAAAGTCCGGTCGCAGCCGCGTCCAGTCCTGCTCGAAGTTTCTCGCCCACGCCTAAAAGCTCTGTTGCCACCACCACTTCCACCACGCAGGCAACTAAAGTGGCAGAGAAAAGCTCGGGTGGATCGCGATCTGCGGATGGACTGTCGGAATTCCTGACAGCCCGCCGTCGTCAACGCATTGAATCTACCACCGAAGCCGACCCCATTGCACCAATCTTGGCTAAAGCCAAAGCCAACACCGAAAACGCGTAAACAAACATTGACAACATTTCTTTTTGCTTTCCTATTGAGATAAACCATGGAAACTAAGACAAATTACCCTTTTAGAGCTGCCACACGAGGAGGAAGTCGAAGAACTACCACCCGGAAGAACGAAGCAACTCCTACCACATCCACAACGACCGAAGCAATGGAAACCGCACCAGAGAACAAAAACGGTCGCAACCGCTTCTCCGCGCCGAAGACTACCAAGAACAGTCGCAGTGCAGCTTCCACCACCAGCAAGCCTGTAGCTGTAGAGCCACCTACTGCCGTGGACTCAAACTCGAAACCCCGTCTTCTCCCCAAAAAGTAGACTAATCCTGCCCGCTTCTCAGATAAAATAAGCCTTTAAATGTTTCCTTCTTAGACCCCTCGTTTTCAAGCCGGCGGGTCCCAGCCCACTCCTGCGTAAATCTGCGCAAACTACCACAGAGCCACCCACGAATGCTTTGGATGATCTCGAAGGCAACCATCCAGAAACCTTGGATGAATCTGCGGTAGTTGAGCAAGAAGCTCCCGCACCGATTACTGCTGCCCCCAAACCTACTCGAGGTGGCGCGCGAGGTGGCCTGCGTGTCGGTAGCCGAGCTTGAATGAGACTTTTCTTGCTTTAAGTAATTGTCACTAATTAGTATGCATAGCATAAGCGTAAATACGAACGCAGCTGTATATAAAACTTGCTACGCCTAAAAACTCTTATTTTTGAAACAATACATCCATAGCCAATGGAAAAGACAACGAATGATATGGAAACTCTTCCAACCGTAGCCGAACAAAATACATCACATACCTGACACAAACCACCACCCTACGTTCTTTAGTTATATAGTATATACGTACTGTCCAACCCTTTCCCATTCCAAAGGTGACCTACTGGCATTACACGCAGCAGTGGGCTATGGGCTCATGATCATCAGTACCCGCCCCATGAAAAAAGGGACTTTGGTGTTGTATTCGCTGTAGAAATGATTATAAGAAAAGAGAAAACTGTCGATGGACTTGGCGACCTCGCCGATGGGCGACGATGCCAACTGGGTCGCTTTCTCGGAACGGATTCTCCGTAAATTCAAAGCTTCAGCATTCCAGCTTTTCGTTCACCCGGACCCGAGTCCGGCATTAAGGCACCCGCTATGTTGTTACGATGACGAACACCCTCAAAACAGAGAAAAGTTTAGGAAATCCCGATCTCCAATCTGGCCTTCTAAAAGAATCCGCGTCTCTGAATAATGTTTACCTAAAGGAGGGAAAAAGAGTCCCTTTTTTCCTTCGGGGGCATCGGTAGACTGGTACGCCAGGGTACAAAATTGGACCCACCATTTGGCAAGGCGGGATTTTTCCTTCGTAAACGTGATCTACCACAACGACCTTGGTATATAGACGCTCCTTTTTTTACCAATTACTTTTCGAGACGCCAAGAATGGAAAGGTGAGCGCTACTTTTTAGCTAATTTATGCCAAATGCCGGTTGTGCTTTTGCATAATGGACGACGAAAAACTGGTATCTAGAAAAACACAAAACGGGTCTCCTATCTGGCGACACCTATACCAGAATATGCCACTGTTGTAGCTGGGAGAGTGGTGCGCGTATTCTATTACTGAAGGATGAAATCCAGGCCAGGACCAGGAAAAGTGACCCGTCCAGTAACCAGAAACAGTTTTCTCCTGGAGCAGATTGCTCTAATTTGTACAGTTTTCTCCTGTGATGCCTCCTTTTTTACGCATATGACACAGTTGAGTAAGAGCCAAAAGTTCAGAGAGGCGATGCCTTGAGTCGAACCGTCCATGATTTTGGTTACCGCACCACTCACTGGTAAAGTCTCACATTGCGTTTCTTTCACGAGCCATTGAGAATAAATGCGAAGCCAAGATAGTACACGTTGCATCGACTTATTAGCATGCACACCTGGAAGGATGGTGGGAAGTTCAATTTCAATCATATGCCCCACGAGGAAGTGCAGTAACGTCCTGCTTTCCAATCTGGCAATGCTTCCCAAGCCCGAACACCGTGGAGCAAACCGAATTAGGTGACTCTTGGCACGCTATTTGCAGATATAAATAAAAATAATGGCTCTGAGGAGGCTGTTGAAACGAAACGATTCATATAATCCCCATTGTTGGCTGCACTCGTGACACCCAAAACAAAAGGAGCGAAAGGCACGATGTGACTCCTTCTTTACTTTGCCAAATTCAAAAACATCCTTTTTAACCTAACCTTTGGGCGGTATCACGAAGAACGGCATACTCTACCGAAAAAGCTTACCACCTTCTTGCCATCGTTCGCAGTTTTTGTTCCCTACCGCGCTAAATTCGTGACGTGCGAGACGACGAGACAAAAGCGCTACCGAATAAAAGGACCTTGAATGTCCAGTGGAAACGACCAAGTTTGAGGGTTTTCTTAGTCGTGTTTAAGGATGCAATCCGATGTCGACACAGTTTCCGTTTTAATCATCACCTAACCTTGCTTTTCTTTTGCGCTGAAACACGACTACCTGGAAGTGTGTCACCACGGGAATGCCATGAGCAACATCTTGGAATGTGGGCGAAAATGCGAAAATCTACGTATCATCAAGGATGCAGCGGCTGTTAGCAACACTCTGCGGTTATCGTCTGCGGAGCTATATACTCAATTAAGCTGAAAGCTATTCGTTGTACTCCAAGGTCGTATCTGAAAACCAAAACTAAGGGAATGGGGTTGGATCTTTAGTTCCGTCAGAATTGGCAGATTTTAATTAATTGAAGAGGTGTATAGGGCGTGGTTGACAAATAAAAGTTTTGATTCACGTTGAGAAAAGAAAACCTGCCTAAACCACTCACGCCGTAGACTTAAAAACGTGGCAATATCTGTCTTCCAACAGAGATTGGGGTCGCTGTGGCTATTCTGTCAGGGGAGCTTAGAACGGAGAGTGTTGGGAAGTACGAAAGTGAAGGGATTGTTGCAGCGGGGCAAAGGATGCAGCCTCATGCGTAATCCTTTGACCGGATACCGAATTGCTGCAAGAGTAAAAACCACTTGACTAGCCATTGTAATATGTAACAGCCAAGGCCGTTACTCCATAAGGCAAGGTTCGTACTGCCCATGATTGAGTGAAAAGGTAGAAATTAACTGCCAATCATGAAGTTGAATAGACAATAGTTATGGGGGTTGATTAGATAGCCTATGCAAGTTTCTCAAGGTTTTTGAAGGTTTCGTCGGTTGCGAAGGCTACTACTATTAACCGGCAAAGCAGGTAAAGGTGTCTAATATAAACGGAGGACCTTTCTCCTTAGCATCTTGCCCGGCACCAAGTTTAGCGTAGAGGGCCAGCGAAAGGAAAATTCTTCCTGCCGTTCCTGGCATATCGTATGCCGGCCTCCATGGCAGCGTAGTTTCTTCCATACGCAAGAAAGTAACTTGACGTTCTTCTGCATCACAAGGGGGCGGAGACAGGCCAGGTGAGGAAGATTCACTTGGTAGTCACTACTAACTTGGGGAGTTTTCCATGGGAGAAATGAGAGGAAGGGCAATTTAGGTCAGGAGGCCGCCTTATAAAAGCAACAGCATCGGGTGAGCCTGGCTCAGAACTAGCAACCGACACAACAGGCGGACAGTGAAGGGAGTCCCGTCTCGCCTTATTGTAGAAATCTTTGAGACACCTACTTCCCTTCTTTTTGGGGATCGTTAGTTGAAAGACCAGGTTTGCGCGAAGTTTCTACATAAACGTGAAACAACCACGCCTCTGCGTAGTGGATCCGGCGACTGTCCCAGGAATTGCCAAAGTCGACCTGGCTGGGTCCTGAGTAGTATCCCGTAGGAACTTCAATGCAGTGTTGGAGCTAAAAGGATTCTGTGGTCTGAAAAAACACTTACACTTTGTGATCCCGTTTCTTGGAATAAGTGAACCCCCTTTCACTATGTGGAATAACGGGTAAATATTGCACATTTAAGCTGTATTTTATCCGCACCTGTATTCAGGCGAAAACCTCTTTTGTTGTAACTCTCGTTACAACGGCGGTATGTTCAAACACCGTTGATCAAGCTTGATCAAATTTCTTTTCTCGGAGAAAGTTTAAAAAGGGGAGAAAACCATACCGTCCCGCTTGCTCTAGATTAAGCTGGTTATAACTTCCTCGAGTTTTAAAACGAGGCTTTGCGATTTAGCCGCGCTTTCTTTTGCAATAAAGACAACTCTGGCTTCGTTTCTGACTCAAATGGGTTATAGGCCCTATACCGAGACTGAAAATCGAAAGTAAGCTTTGGCAAGTAACTAAACGAGTTACGCGACATTTGAATCGCAGAAAGAATTTTAACGCGCCAACATTGGTAGGAAAGCAGGATGGAGTGCAACACTTTCTTTGATTTTTGTTAACGTGTCACGTTCACCAACCCGTCCATCAGACGGATGGTCTTCCGAATGCCAAAGTATGCTTGGAGAAAGGCTGCTGCTGCCAATGCCCAAAAATGCGAAAAAGTGAAAGTAAGCTTGAACACACCACCGAAAAATACGCGGCGAACAATTAAGATTTACATCTGCGCAATATATTCTTCTCAACACAAGCCAGAGTTAGGACTTGTAAAGTTTGGGGGAATTACCAGTAGCCATCTCGTTGTCAGACCGTTTTTTGGATTTGCACCACAGAACATCGGAGCATTCCGTTCCGGCGTAAGCTTGACGTTCGCTTTCGTTCATAGTAGTTAAACATCGAATAATTTTTTTTAGCCCTACAAGTGTATGCACCATAGACTTGTCACTTTAAAGACTTTCGACTAGGTAATATTCCGAGCATAGCCGGTTGCTCATAAAAGAGAAAGGTATTAGAAAACTTGCACTCTTGCCCTGTTACCCAGTGCCCCACATAAGCTAACTCACCCGTTAGAAAAACTTCCTTTTCCTTGAATAATCTTACCAACAAAAAAAGCAACAACACGTTAATGTTTACGTATATTTCTTTGTTTAATTTTAGGGGCCTATTCCTCGTCGTGTGCTTGTTGGTGGTCAATCAAGTAATAGCCAAAGACTTCAATACAGGAACTCTGCGAATTATTGAGGCTCCTTCGGGCGACGATGAGCTCAAGATTATTACAGTGGCTCAACCCGGGCAAGAGGAAGTCAGCTTCTTTAGCGGAGCCGCTTCGTCGAGGAAACTTGACCCGCTTCCCGATACCCCGGTAACAGTAGTGCGGATCCAAAATCCTAGCCAGGCAGTCTTCCAAGATGGAATTTGGCTCGCTGCCGGAAACGATGATTCACAACTACGAGTCGACACCTCGGGAGAAGCAGATTCGGGACTGGACTCCGCTGCTGCCTCTCAAGCTAAAGTGGTTCGGAGAGGCCGGCAATTCTTCGCCGGCAACGATGAAGTAGTAGCTCAACAACCTGAGCTCTTTAATGCCCCAGCCGAAGTTTCTGCTTTCCCGAGTCACCCAACAGAGACTCATGACCAAGCCGCATGGATCCCGATACTGAATATTCCTAGCGGTTTACCAGAGGCTCTTCTGCGTCCAGATGATACCCTACCGGTTGTTCCCGCCGAAGTGCTTAACGGTGAATCAACTGGCGAGCACGTAGCAAAAGTACCCACTACTCCAGTAGAAAGGCAAAGAAGTCTGGACCTGTCCAGCGGCCCACAAGTTCTGCAGTTTGGTCTGGAAGACGCCCTCGTTTACAACGATAAGGAGGAACCAGTAGCCGGAGAATTGGCGGAAAGTGTCCCTGAACCCATTCCTACCAGGCAGTCCAGTGAAAGTCTGCTAAACAATAATGCAGGAAAGGATTCAGAAAAACCCAACACTTTACTGGTCGATATCGTCCAGCGTCAACCCGTTTCTTTGCAAGAGAAAATCGAAGGACGCGCTTACACGCCCGAAGAAGACGATATCAACCTTATACCCGCTGAATCTGCCGTCTCGTCGCGAACCGTCATCAAGAAAGGCGAAAACGGCCAAGATTACGAATACGAATACTTGTATTATTACGAAGATGATGTGTCAGATTTGACAGAAAGTGACCAAGTCCAGGACAACAAGCTCTTTGCCGGCAGCGATGTCACCTTCCTGCAAAGCGAACAAATGATTCCGGTTCCTACCAACCGGACGACTACAGCGGCTGAGCAAGAACTTTCTTCCAGCACGGACGATATCCTCCTCTTGGACCTGTCGTCCACCGAAGACTTCGAACCTGTAATCACGTCGACATCGGCCCCAACGACAACGACCACAACGACAACTACTACGACTCAACCCACCACAGCCCGAGCTACTGAGGCCGCCCGTGCCCGTAGCACTAGACTCCCAAGCCGTAACCGTTTTGGCTTATCAACAACGACCACTACCGAAGCAACAGAACGCCGAGTAACTGGTTCCGATACCACCACTGGCAGTACCAGGTCCAGTTTCCGAGGTAAAGTTCGCTTCACCGGTTCCGACCGAAGCACCCAAAAGCCTATCTCTGCGCCTAGAGAGAACGCTCTTCCTAGCACTCGTACTCCTGCCCAACCTGGATCGCGAGTATCTGGGCGCCGCACAACGACTACAACTTCTACCACTACCGCTGCTCCTATAAGCAGGGCTACCCGGCCTTCTCGTAACTTCCGAATTTCTTCGAGAACTGGATTAGGTGCTTCGCAGGAAGCTGCGGCCCAAGAATCAGACTCGGTTGATCAAGAGGAAGGAGTTTTGGCTCAAGACCAAGTCGATGCACCTAAAGAATCTGGACGGATTCTTAATGGGAACCAGTTGACTCTTCCGGAACTTTTATCAGGAGGCGCTCTGCCGTTGCCTATCGAAGACGACAGGTTACCCCTCAGGACTCGCTTCCCACCCCGCTCCTTTACAACTGAGACGCCGGAAGAGGGACAGGAAGACCATGACAATGAAGACGGTGGAGACGCTAGCGAGGATGAAGAAAACTCCGATAAACCTTCGACCTCTCGCGGAAAGCCAGCTTTGCGAGTTGTGGACAGTAGTTCCTTCCGAGGGGCTTCAGCTGAGGAGGCCGATGAGGCCGCTAAACCTCCGACCCCTGTTCGCACTCGAGGTCGATTGACGTTCGTTTCAGGGCCTACGCCACCACCCGAAACGGAAACTGAACCGCCAGTTGAAAGCTCTACTAAACGAGAACGTCCTCGCCGACCTCAGAACGTCGACGCCCCCCAAGATGCAGCCAATTTGTATGCTCTTTCTCGAGCTTTGTCTATGGATAGTATGGAAGACAGTCCGCCAGCTACCGAAGCGCAGAACGAGGTGGTGGAAGTTAGTTCTGCTCCTCACGTCCCCGAAGAAGTCTCCGCTGGTACTACCGAACTACCGCGAACGACCGACGAACTCTCCCGAGAACAACATGCGCTCCCAGACTCCGTTGTCGAAGCCTTGGGCGTCCCCAGATCCGAACTGATCATAACAGACCTAGGAGCTCCGACCGCAAGTCCGGACCTTAGCACTGTAGACGTAGGAGTCCAGACAACTACTTCAGAGCTCCTTACGTCCAATCCAACTACTGAAACCTTGATCGAAAGTACTACTCTGGCCCAAACCAGCGAGTTGCCAACCGAAGCAGTCCAGGAAACGACCACTACATCGGCCCCGGTTACAAGACGCAGTACAACTGTCTCATCACGAAGAACAACAACTACTACTACGACAGCAGCTCCCAGTACCCCAGAGCAAACGTTGAGTACCACTAGAGGAAGGGGACGCTTCCAAGGAAACGTCAATCCTAACGGCAGGTTCCGTCCAAGCACGACTACCGAGCCTACGAGTAACAACGTCATTGAAACTACCACCGCTAAGCGCTCTAGCTTCCGTCGTGGCTCGACTGCCCAAGCCGAACAAGTTACCAAAAGACCCACTGAAGCTTCGTCCGGCAACACCAGCGCCACAGAAAGTACTTCAACAACCCGGAGAGCACGACCTACGTTTACCGCCAATCGTTTCAATTTCAAGAGAGGACCGCAGAACGAAACAGGGCTAGGCGAAAGCGAAACTAGTAGCCAGCCACCTATAGTAGCCACGACTCGCTTGCCGCGCCCTACAGCCACCCCGCGCGCCACCACTGCTAGTGGAGGACTGGTTCGTCCCCGTCCCAACATTCTCCAACGAGGTCGCGCCACTACAACAACTACGGAGGCCTCGGAGATGTCGCAAGGCGAAGAAAACCCAGAGGACGGCACAGGAACTGTCGCGCCAGCCGTGAAGGCTAACGACGCTGAAGTCGAGGGAAACAAAGCGGATCCGGATACAGCAACCATGGAGTCAACTGCACCTCCCTCTACGACCACAGGTTCTATAATAGGCCGCTTGAGAAGCCGCCCTGCCTTGACGGTAAGCGAGAAACCGAAGACGACGAAACCTGCGGTCAACGTCATGGACCGCCGTAAGGTTCTCCGTCCTCGACTCAACACCGTAGAAGAGGTAAAAAATAACGAAGCTACGCCCGAAGAAGTCGCTGATATTCCGGCCGAACAAACCACACCGACGAAAGTCAGGGAAGAGCAGAAGGAAGATTTAAATTCCGGTGATACGGAGGCTCCTACGACCAAACCGAATTCGCTCCTCCAAAACCGCCTCCGGGCTCGTAAACCCGGACAGCTCTTGGCACGAAGACCAGCAGGGACGCAGCAGGAAGAAGAATGAAGGCCACAGCGTGTGCACAAAATAGGAGCAACGTCTGCCACCAAAATGAAAACAGACAAGAGGAAAAAAAAATAAATTTCTCGGACAGAACCCATAACTTGTTGATTGTTTTTATTTATAGAGAAAAAGACCAAACATGTAACGCTCAAAGGCACGCAATTCTTTTACTCTGCCGATAGACCCTTTTCTTTTGTAAAGTGAATTGTAATGTTACGCGACCATAACGTGCCCGTGACTTGAGTCCAAAAGAGAAAGGGAAAAGAAATACTATACGGTGTTAGACACGCATATTACGGTACTCCTCTTCTGTGTATATAGAGCGTGAATACAGAAAACCTCTTCCTTTTCGCTTTAATTTTTATCCGTTCCTCGTTTACATGTGAAAATCCTGTATTCGCATGTATCCATCAGAGAACCCATTCAGCCCCAGCAATAGCGAGTTATACCATTCAATGTTCGGCCCATCAATCTGTCACCTGCTTTCTATAGACACGTACGCAAGTGCTGTAGTAAGAATGGGGTGTAATCAGACCGACCTTCCTCGGCCATCCGCCACACAATAGCCTGGTGCCGAGATGCAAATCAGAACCACTTTGCTTCAGTAGCAGTAGTAGCCTCCCATAACGTTCCATACTTTAGTTGCCCTGTTCGCAGTAAGAAAAGACGCTACGGAGTCTTCCCGATCTTCTCAAGACGAAGCCAATTAGTTAGGATCGACTACAGAACAAGGAAACCTTTTCGAGCCTCCCTGTCCCCAAGTGGCCTTCCGTCACGAAGCGGCTAATGCAATTGCCTTCAGGGAAGACATGCTGCATGGAACGAAAGCACAAATATACCAACGCAAGTTCGAAGGCGATAATTCCATCGATACATCGCATGGAAGAACTCGTTCCAACTTTTCTTTACCGTCTCAAAGGCCCCCGACACCATTGTAAACAAGTAGCGTGACAATGACGTTAAAAAGGTGCAGCGTTGTTTTCGTTCATAAATACGCGGGAATGGCAGGGAGCATATTGAGAAGGTTTAGAACTGGTAGTAAGCAGCGTAAGGAAGTGATATTGCGTCATTTACGATGCGGGGCGATATAATTTGTACTATATCTGTGTAGACGAGAACCTTTACGAGTATAGGTAATATACGTAACGCGTATTGTTACCCTGCCCCCCAGCCTTCGTGTATTGATCCCCAACGATTTCGATACAGGCAGGCCATGAAACGATAGACGTATGTTTATGTAGCGAAGATAATTGCCCCATGCACCTTGGTCTTCACTCACAAAGACTATAAGTTTCTCGTACTTTGGCCGATACAAACACGTGCTTTATCCGATATGAAATTACCCATTTTGTCGCACTCCTTGAGGTTTGAGGGTGAGATTACAGCCAGGCAAAATCAATAGCCGCAGAAAAACGGTTATTCTGTGTAACTCCGTGCCACAAACATACTAAGAATCTTCGCTATTTCTGTTCCTTCAACTGAGACCGCTACTGTTTTTCACTGCAAACTGAGACATTTCCACGTGGAGCGCTAGTCTACATATTCCCTTTCCAATCACCCAGCACACGGAGTTATTACTGCTTTCAAAGATTAAAACTGATGCCAGTTTCTTTTGTTTATAGCTAATCAGTTTAAAAGTCCAGACGAGAATCTGCTGTTGTGAAATCATAAAAGACAAGTGCCCCAGCGAAGTATTTGCAGGTCAGAAAGCTTTAGAGGCTGCGATGGGTAAGATACAGCCAGATCGCCACTTTCTACCGGTGTTTATTTCCCTCGCCACGTCTTCGTAAATGGGCACGAGAAAAGGTACAACTTTTGAACCTTGCGCTACCTCTCCTAACCAACAACAAAACCCCACTATCACCCCCAGACGAAAACAGAAATGGCAACGGGTTAACGTAAACAGGCGTTCGCAGCATCATAGCATATTTCCAGCATGTGTTTCCGAAATGAACCTTCCTTCCAGGGTGAGGTTAAGAAATGATACTGTGGGGGGGTCACTAGAGGATCTAATGCATGATTTCCTTTCCCAGTTTGGCCCCGTGCCCGAAGTCGTTGTTTGAAGGGGCCATGCACTTCGCACCCTGGAACCCATTATGTCATTCACCATTTTCCTCTTTTGCTCCCATACTACTTTGCATAGCAGAGCTAGAACCCATGCATACTTTGTCTGGAATTCCATATCAATTTCTAAGTTACGATCACCGATCCTCACAAGATCCCAGTTTGAGAGTTATACGTCGCTCCTCATAAATCTGTTCGCAAACCCCTCGGCAGCACGAAAGCTTTTCCTTTTGGGTTACACACAGCTTTAAGACGCCTGCTGCCAAGGAAAACTGTCCCGGAAAGTAAACCAAGCCCGCGAATAGGTATTAAGTACGGAATTCGGAAACAACTGAAGAGAATTATCAGTACATTTAGACAAACTCTGGAGCTCTTAATTTTGGTTTTCGAGAGTCCGAGGTGAGCTCCCAAGATCTGCTAACTGGCCGCTTCCGCGACATCAAGTATCTGACGCCAGCAATTCTTCGAGCTGCAGCCTCTCCACTTGAAAGCAGATAAAAGGATTCGGGGGAAAAAGCCAGGCTATCGAAAAATATGGCTCTGAGTCCCGAAAAGAAATAGAACACTCTTGGGCTTAGACTGCTTCCACCGTTTTCATTGCTCCCCTTAATTTCCCCGACACTCGGTGAGCAGCTTTGGCACACGTCATGTCAGATCTGTTCCTTTCAGAGACAAAACTCACGAGCGACCCCCGAGTTACTTTACGGACTCTAGCCAATGCGGCCTGTCAGGAGTCCATTCTTCTTCAGTGTTAGTCTTTTGGCCTTCCAGAGAAAAACAATCCCTGTTACCCCAATAAATTGCCACATAAACTTATTTGCTTGACATCCGTATACAAGCTCCACTTTCTCTCCCCCAGGCTAAGGGGAAGATGAGACGAAAGTTCTCCCATCGAGTCAGAGTTTAATACCATTTGCATGTGGCGACCAGATCCCTTCTAGAGTAGTATATAGTGGGCGCAATTTCTTCGGTCCCGGGACAAGAGACAAATTCAGCTCTTACTGCGTCACATATATTGTCGTCAAAACGACGCAAGAAGATATGCTTTGAGCCGTAACATAAAGCATGTCTTTTCGTAACGGTCTCCAGGTTCTGTACGCAAGTGACACATTCAAACGTGCCAAATCAAAGATTTGGCTGGTAAAAAAAAGGAAAAAGTTGCAATGGATTCGCTTTGACAAACAAAGCGACACGCATAGTTGACAGCGCGCGAAAGTTAGTCAGTATGCCAAGCAACCAGAGTTGCTCTTCAGTTAAGCTTAACCAGGCGTAGAATGACATAACGACAAGTACTATGACCTATGTCAAGCTAAACATTGACTTGCTGCAAAGGAGTCGGCCAGAAATTCCGAACTTTGAAAATTACTATCCATTTTCTAGCGACAAGGGAGCCATTAATTATTATAGGAAAAATTCCAGGAGCAGACTGCTCACAAATTCAAAGATTTAGAGATTGTGGCACTATTCTGTCCTAAATGAAAAACAACATTATTTATAGTACAAAAATACAGTTACAAAAAACAATGGACATGGCTTGAGGAATGACCTTGCATTAGCATGAGCTTTTACTCTGACTGATTCGTGTGCGTGTTGATGTGCTTTGCTTAATTTCGCAAGGAATTTAGGTCTGGCGTGTTTTCACCTCTCGTTGCTCGTTTGATTGGGCGTTTTTGTGAAAGGTGCTTCAAATTGGGTGCGGGGGCTCTTTTTTTCTTTGATCGGTTTACTTCTTTTTCGATAGGGCGGATCCGTCCCCGTTTGCGCTTGATAGGAGTTCAAAAACCCCGCTAAACCTGTGACGAATACGAATGACGTTTCAAGGGAAACCTGAGTTTCCATTTGACACATACACAAGCCCCCGCAATAATGCCACAGGTCTCAGGAACCAGTCGTATACGGAGCCCACTGCATTGCTAATCGGCCTGCAATGAAGCCACAGAGAGATAGCACGAGACAGAAAAGAAGAGTCAACAAAAACTCGCCCATGTCCCCAGGTATCACAACTTCCCTTGCGGCAAAAAGGATGACGTGCTTCGCCGAGGTTTCCCACTTTGCATGGGCCTTTTGATTTCCCATTCTCTTCTCTTTCTTTTCCAAAGCGGTCATTGCCTCTTCAGGCTACGTTGTCGGATGTCGATCAACAATCTGTTGGCTTCGCTGCTAACCAGACGTTCAAGTACACAATTCAGGCTAAAATTACCACCGCTTCGTTAGTGTGCATCATAGAAGTATCGACTAAATATAGTTAGGAACCTTCCATAAAAAAATACACCAGAACACGTCTAACGCTGAGTCCTGACCGTACCAAACGTGGTATTGAATTCCAGACATCGATTCGACAACGTTGGATTTAAATACCGGTGCACCGACCCAACTGCCCCATGCTTTTTAACCGGTCTTCTTACGAAGAATAGCACAGATCAGACCAACGTTCAGGCGCAAACCTATAATTTTCGAACGATCTCTGTAAACTTGTCACTGGCGTCTAAACAACCGTGTGACGAAATCGTTGTTTACACCGAGAACGTCGCATTTACATTTCCGTCATCCCGTAAACGTGGAGTGAATCCAATTGATCGGAACCGGTAGGGATACATATCCATTCGTCAGTGGGAACGCAGCAAAAACTGAAACAGGTACAACTCATCTTACATATGAATTTTGACTGGAATTTTTAAACGCCAAACCATTCTCTTTGTGTCAAAACGATAGTTCATGGGATTTTATAAACGCCTGTGATCGTCGTATTTTAAAAAAAAAGTGTCCCCGTATTCCTGCCAAAAATGGCGCCAAAATATGAACGAAATTCCATTCTGGCTTTCAACCACCTGTCTTGAAAATTCCAACAGGTGAAGATCACGGTTAACATGGATAATGAGAGCTAATTAACTCGTGCTAAGGAAGCTGCGTGCCAGAACAGAAGTATACCACGTTGCTTAAAAGAAAACCACCCATTTTTTTTAGATCCGCAGGGTACGTGCTACCAACTCTTTTAACGCGCGCTTAAACACCGAGCAAAGATAACCGAAAGAACTAACGGGGGAATTTAAAGAGTGCACTGAAGCTCCTAAATTAAGTTAAAGCGAGACTTTAGGGCAAGTACGTAAAGCTCCTCGACTTGCAAACTCTTAATTAGGAATGGCTAAATATTTCTTTCACACGGGCGTCCAAGTTTTCTTCCCGGTTTTCCTTAAATGAAGCAGCCTGGTGAAATGTTTCGCCGCGAACGCTTCAGCTTCCCAAACCAAACGATACCGAAAACTTTCCACTCGGATTAAATGGAAGTAAAGTTCGTAAAACTAGAACAGCTGCACAGCCTTGCGGGGTTCTTTTTCTTTGGGCCTAGTGCATTCTAAAAATTCTATTTGATCTCGAAAAGATCAATCTGGGACTTGCTCATTTTCACGCTTAGCTCCCCAACTTCCTTATTTACCTTTTATTTTCTTGCTTGGCTGACCTGGGCCTGCCAGATATGCACCATTTTCGGACCAGTACCGTCCAGAAGCCCACTGATTATTTTTTACTTTTTTTTACGTATTATATCCTTGCTTTATGGTCGTTCTCTCTTTTTCTTTTGGCTGGTAGAGATTACTTGCTTCTTAGTGGTATCTTCTACGGTAACCATAGGATTTAAATTAGAAGTCTCAAGTTGAAGCCGTTTATTGCACGTGCTTATGCGTAAGTTTCGTTTGGAGAGCAACACTTCACAAGGACAAGTTTCTATTGACGTCATGCATGCGCTTTGGCAGGCATCAGGCTACGGGGATTTAACGCGTTATACGCCGAAGGAGCCAGCCGTGTTTGCCACACGACACGAGTCGTTTGACGGACTTCTGGGAGACTAGCGCATCGTCGAGGTCCGCATCCCGAACAGCAGAGGCTCGACAGCTTCCGCAGGGTGAACACACATTCACGTTGAACTCGGAAAGGCCCACTTTCCACGGACCAGTCTTCGCTTTCCTATAAGCCTTGCTGCGAGTGTGGGTGAATGGTGCGAGCGCATCGAACATAGCTCTTAAAATCACATCGTTTATCGTGTTGGTCTTGGAACAGTTACCAGCTTGGTACACACAGGCTGGTTTTAACCTTATCAGAGACGTTAACAAGGGCGGAAACCGAGAAGGAGACCACGCCAGCGTAAGAAAAGGCATCAGCGGTCTATGGGTGCGGAATTTGGTTAAGTGTTTCCTCCCTTAGCGAAATGCTGTTATCTCTGTGACTGTAGCTTGCATCTTTGGGGAGCTTGGCGTGACTTGTTCTTCTGCCATGTGCATATGCCTGCGTTCAAGCTTGTGCTCCTTTTCACTCTGCAATGCCAGCGTGACAAATGCTCGCATCTCCGCCCACCAAGAGGGGAATACTTCTTATTGAGAACTAGCGTCGTTTGCAAACGACTACAAGAAGACAGTCGCGGTATTGGAATTCCATTTGACTTGAAGAGAAAAGGGGGAAAAGGCCACCAAATTCGCCCCACTGTAAACCGGTAAACCTACAGTACCGGGCATCTTCGCCTTTAAAAAGCCGCAAAAAAAACGATAGGAAAAAATCTACTATGGCCCTTCAGCACGCAAGTTTTTGAAAAGTAACGCGAATTTTTCCCCAGAGCCAATAAGAGAGTTTCCGTTTTTAGAAAATAAACTTTTCGGGAGATTACGGGGCCGAGAAAGTAATACTGTGGTCCATAAATTGCCAATGAAACAAAGCAAGCGTGGCATCCGGAAACGCATCGCTTAACACAAAGGATGCTTCCTTCAAAAACACTTTAGCCTTTTCAGTATCAGCCGCATACCATGCTCTAGCCTTCTCTGGTGCTAATTTTGGCCAACGTCGAATCACGTGGAATCTGTTCTGTTCCGGATAATTGCGTTGTTTTATTATTTAAAGCTGTCCTTAGCCCAGGAATGTTTTTCTGAAAATTGTTGCCCGGGATTTTCTTGGGAGGGAGGAGGAGGCAAAGAGCAGAAGAATCCTCTGAATATGTACAGTGTGCTGGCGATGTTGTGATCGAAAAGAAAAGGATGCCAACGACTGTCGGCCCTTCCAAGGTCTTCATGGCTTCCCTGTTTTTATTGCCATGAATTTAACCCAAGTTGTAAGTCCCCAGCGGCATACTGAAAAGGCCTGAAAATTCTCTCAGCAAACAGAAAACAATTGAAAAACAGCCAAGGTGCCGTATGTCCTCGCTTTTTCCCAGACTCTCAACTGTCACTTGTCCGTTTATTATAGACCGCTTAAGCGGCGTCACCGAACACGGTATTGCATCATAACAGCCAAGCATCAAGCCGAGTAATTGCTAATAACGTTTGGACCGTTTTGGGAGTATTAAAGAGCTCAATAAATGTCTCAGATACGCTTCCCGGCAGACGGCATATTTTTTTTATTTTATTTTTGGCTTAAAAGAGTTAGTTTGATACTTTCTGCGATGTTACTAGTCTGTTTTCATAAACAAAAGTACTTTTTAAGAGTTGCTGGGACGCAAACAGCTGCGCAAACTTGATTGCTATAACGAAGGGAAAATAACTGCAAGACTCGCCAACGCGTTTTTGTTTCTTTTCACGAGTTAACGTCAATAAGCATGGACAAAAAGTTTCCGTTTCACTTAACCAAGTCGGGAGCTATCCATCTGGGCTGGGCGTGACTTTTATCGCGATATCGCAAGCCCCTGCTGCTATCACAGCAACTTCCAAACCTACTCCATGCTCTCATTTTAATTAAACGTACGCCCTCCCCCTTTAAACCTCCTCTCTCTCTCGTCCCACAACTTGGAAAGACTTTGGGGAAGGAGGAACTTTAAGTTAAGGACCGATGAATCTCGCAATCATGTAAATGTTGCAGTCTGCGGTGGCGAAGGGAACTCCGGAGCTCCCTTTTAAGTTCCGAATGTTATCTCGGGAGTGACAGACGGTTAAGACCTAACTTCTTAATTGAAAGTAAATCTCCCTGGGCTTAAAGCTTGGCGTTTTCGGGTAGATCTCTTACAAACTATTGATAAGGCGAATATGCTTACAGACTAAGGTCATTGGGGGGGATTCCGTTTGGAAAAAGAAAACAGTTAAAGAAGTTAAGTCTGTTTTTTCTTTCGTGTGTGTATGAGAAAGGAGCGGTCCACATTAGTTATTCATGGTGTACATTTTTGTCTGCTTTCCATTCCAGAGTGTGGTCACAGTCCAGCCTGACGCGTTTTTCCACCGTTCCATTCAATGTGGAGTGAAAAAAAGTAGGACTGCCTTTCCCAGTGGCGAAAAGAGTCCAGATCAACAGCGTGAATAATTGGGGCAAAGAGGTGCGGGTGGCGTGAGATAGTGTTGCACTGGTGATAACCTGCGACAGCTTCAAGGAATTGAAACTTTCGGGAGCGAGAAAAAGGCTGGTTATCGCTGGCCAATAGCCGTGTGCGATGGATCCACACGGATATCCGCACTACAAGGAAAACGGCGAGGAACAATGGGAGCCTTGCCTATCCACGCCGTTGCAACCGCTTCCTTCACCTGATCAAATGGACATTGAAAGAGCCGAATTTCCCGTGCCTCCGCCACCGCCTGCCTCGAAACGACGTAAGGAAGCGGGCCACGGCAAACGGAAACCTCGGACCAGTCCAAAGAATCGGGGTGAATTCAGGGGCGATGACGTCGAGCAAAGCAATAAAAGCCAGCCCCACGTTTTCCAGAAACGTATGAATCAATGGAGTGATAAAATGGGCGTTTCCGGCAGAGGACTCAAACTCCTGCTCTTACTCTTAATCTTACTGCTTGTTTGTTTCATCATCATCATCATCCTCGCCGCTCTATGGCCCCGACAACCTTACGAAGAACCTTCGGAAGTCTGTTCCACTCCTCCGTGCCTTCGTGCAGCAGCACAGGTAATGTATTTTTTTTAATGGTAACAGGCGTAGGTAATGAAACTTTAAAAACCAGAAAAGAAATCGAGTACCAAGTTGGAGCGGGTTGGGGGGCTTCCCTTGTCGATACTAGTGTGTAAAGGTCTACGTAGGCGAACACTGAAATGTCTCCGAGATCTATATAGCAAATCTTCGAGCGTGCCTATGGAGCGCTGGCTCCTCTCTGGCCTCGTTAACAAACGCCAGTCTATTGCCATTCATGTATGCACACTGTCGTGGGCTATTTAACTCTGGCATAATCAGGCTGCCCTAGTGTAGTAGCACGGGGAAAAGGCGTCAATGTGACGATCGCGTGCCGCTGTTTGCACCCACAACCCCAGCACTGCATTTCCGAGAGTTACCTCTACAACAATTTTTAGTACCTGCATTACAGCAACACCACTTTATTTCAGACCTTCATTAGCGGAGGAGAAGAATTAAAATTTACGCAGAAATAAAGACGTAGCAGTTTTACGTAGTGGTAATTACATGCTATCAATTAGCGCCAGAACGGTTTATTTACACCTTTTCATTTATCTTAAGAATTTTAATGGAAAATCTCAAGTCCTTTGACGCAGCGCAGTGTCCGTTTTTGTAGCCAGTTCTTTGGACCAAAATGAAACCGAAAATGTCCAAAAGAATCCAATGAATTTAAAAAATACAAAAATTTAAGGAGAAAAAAGTCCAGTAAATGTTGAAAAATTTGCGTAAAAAACATTTCTTGTCATCTCGAGATTGCGTTGCCTGGTTTCTTCTTGAATTACTGGTTCATAGGACATATAGCATTCATTTCGACTCGATGACACGCGAGACTCTTGTTTTCCGTCAGCCAAGCAAAAAGAGACAAGGCCGTGTCTTTGAATAAACCAAGACCCAGCCGTTAGATATTATACGCACACACTCACAAAAAAAATCTTTTTTTTTCTTTTTTGGGAGGGGGTGGGGGTGGTTGTGGCAAATGTATACGGAGACGGCTATTCTATATCTACGCGTAAATGATGCCAACACGAGACAAACTCAGGCTTGCATTAAGAATTGTAAGCTCACCTTTGCGAAGCGTGACACGAGATCATACAGCGTAATTGGTTGAGTGGCAACTTTATCCAAATCACGTTCCGCTCCCAACTTTCTCTACTAACCTCAACGCGAAACTTAACCCTACTGGTTTGTGTTTGCTGCACAGCACTGCACGGGTTTATCTAAGCGTTGCAAAAAAGACGCCAACACCATAACTTATATGTGCTCTCATGCTTAGAATTCCCGTAATCTCGTTCGTTTTTTATTTATTTATTTTTTATATAACGCTAGCGACACTCGCAAGTCTTAATTTACTTCCGTAGCAAAACACTGGACAAAAACTAGTCCCGAGTATCATTCAGTGACCGACCATGCACACAACATCCTTCCGATCATACGATCCCACCTTGGGCTGAAAATATATGATCGCCCGTTGAGCCCTAGTACCAACATTTTTACCATCGAGGCGTGCGTACAGGTCTGGTAGTGTCTACGACACCATTCATGAGCGTAACGGCCGCTATACTAAATATGACGGACATAAAATCAAGTCCTGGCACAACAAGGAAAAAACTGGGAAAACTTCACGACAAGGCAACCACGCACCCAAAGAGAGCCAGTATTGAAAGCAGCTTATAGTTTCATCTCCTGCGAGTTTCAAGACTTGTAGACGTTCTAGGGTCCGGAGTACAACGTAATCCGGAAAGACGTCTGTCGTCGCAGGGAGGAATCAGCATGGGAAATCAAGGACCCCTCAGGATCTTTTTCAAAAATTAAGTGACGGATGGCAGGTCACATGTTTTCTGCCTCTGTAGTCTGACGTATCCTCTGAACCCTAAGGTACCGAAGAGGAAAACCTCGCTCGGCAGAAAACTCGCCCAATTTTTAGAATGTCATACTTTTAACGATGACAAATGTCATGTTCCATCGAGCGATTGGGTTAGCTGCGTGTCACATTTACACATGAACAACTTTAAAAGCCATTGGTGGCTTCCGAATCTCCATGTTTAAGTAGGGCTTAATCCATTTTGCCAAACGCCAGCGGCACGAGGGGTGACACACTGGAAGGAAGACAATAGTATTGGCACCTAGCCACCACCTTTTCCACACAGCCGGAAGATTTGCGAAACTGTTTTTTACCACTTACAAGAATTTCCCGTTGGTTACGTCCAGAGAACGAAACCTCATCTGCATCTTTTCACCACACACTTCCATCTGCTTCTAGGTTTATCCAACATTGATCTTAGCTTATTTCCTTTCCTTTTGGTAAGCGTTTCACAAGGAATAGCTGCGGATCCGTAATTGCATCATGGAAGACGGAGCAGGTCGCACGTACAGTGCTGGTTAATGTAATAAAACCCGTGTAATCCTGATGCTTTGTGACTGAGGCAGCAGGTGTGGAAAGGATCTCCCATTTCAATAGACCATTATATCCGGGCTCTTGGGCCCAAAATCCTAATAGCGTAAAACTACGCCAGTGATCTAGCATTCTGCGACATCTTTTCTGAATGGTTAAAACCTATATACAGTAAAAAAAAAAGAAACGGTGATGGCTAATGCATGCATGAAAGCCACGACCAAAGTGCGCAAATAATGTGTCTTCAAATGCAGTCATTTAGACAAACGCCTAACTACCATAAACACCCGAGTAGAAAAGAAACAATGGTTTGCAAGAAAGGCTCCAGCAAGCGTGTTGGGACTATTTTTAAGCCCCCAACGAAAACCTCATCCTACTACACAATACCAAAAGACACATTCGTCCGCGCGTTAACTTCCTAGTTAGCAAAACATTTAAATGAACAGACGGCCCAACTGTCCTTCTAAACAATCCCAAAACTTTTCGGAAAAGCCCCTAAAAAAAAGTCTTGAGAAAAACCCACTTGGGATGCTGTCGGTTTTTTTGCTTCGATTTCGGGGCAACAGCAAGCCACATATGCGATATTGCAAGCTTAACGACAGGAAATCGGGCCATATGGGGTTAGGTAGATGAGCGAAAAAGACTCTTAGTTTTTGAATTAAGACTTGCTGAGAAGTTGAGAAGAAAAGTCGTTAGCGGCTCTTCAGTGATTACGAGCGTTAACGACCGCAGCAACCTTTTCCCTTGGCAATATCTCGCATCAGCAACGCATAAGTAAAAGGCTTAAGAGCTATCTTCCAGGCTTATCGGTTAATGTCGTTTTCAGTTTTATCCTTGGACCCTCAAAGCTATTGCCCACGTCGCATCCCAACCCCAGCCTAATCAATAAGTTATTTTCTAAAAATAAAAGAATACCTATACTCGCAGCAGAGTCTCCATGCCGGTGTAACATTCTCCATTCATTGCACAATGAAGAGGGTATCGGTGTACGTTCCGAGTCTGGTCCCGTGTGAAACGGAAAGTTAAGAACAGATTGGGTACAAGTGGCTGTCATTCACGGTAGGGACTTGGGTCGGATTACGGTAAGGGCTTGCTTCCCTTGAAGTTATAGAGCATTTACGGTATGCAGGGCACATTCCCCACGCCACATCCTATGTACGGACTGCCGACAGCCATACATCAAACGCCCTGACAAGAGAAGGGCAACATCATTAGAACGAGACATGAATACTAAATCAAGAAGCATTCCGCGGGTATACTGGGGTGAAAAGGACCATGTTGTCCACAGTAAATGCTATCTCGTCCAAGCACAGAACGTCCCACAGCAACAATCAAAAATCCCCTCAGAATGCTACTTGGCCCGCAGAACATGAGGGGGTGCATTGGGAGCCGGGTGCTAATCCCAAGTCGACGCATAATTAAAGCGTAATTAAAGCACTGGTGTGCTTTTGAGTTAGCTACATGACAAGCGGGACGTTTGCCCACTTTTCTTTCCGTTTTATTGGCTTTTTCTTGGCCCTTTCCTGTTTATTTGTTCTTAAATTCCACTTGTGGCAGATTTACGAATCCTCCCAAGCACACATGTCAGCGTTTCAATTACAGGTTAAGTGTTTCGTTGTCCCTCCTCACCCAACTGCGTTTTAACGTACGGTGTAATGAGCGGTTGGGCAACGTGGCAGCTTGAGGAATTCCTGCATCGATCGTAAGTTGATGAAATGCGGAGTGAGTGAGTTCTTTCCCGCGTTCAAACACACTAAGAATCCCTCAAAGTTGAAGGGTGGTGCCGTTTACCCCGTCAGTAAAGGACAGGACATGAGTAGGGTCCTTTTGGAATTCTAAATGTAGCCATACGAGCTGAGGACGCTATACACTGTCGTAGAAGACATCCCTAGACTTTTCGTTTCAAGTCTTTCTTACATGTGCCATGCATCCTCGCCACATTCACTTGAGATCGTTTTCTTACGAAACGGCAACCAAGCCTGGGTTCCTCTTCTAACGCTACAGTAGCGACACAACAAGCATATACCGTGGCACGCAAGCATCCTAACTGGATGTTGGCCCAGCGAAAACTCCCCGTGTCCGCTAGAATGAGCAAATAACTGCTCATGAACGAACTGTCACCATAGGACCGAAAAAAAAACTCGTTGGGACGAGATAGCGAATTATCTTACTGCGAGAAATGTCGTAAAGAAACCCCATTTCTACGTTCTACCCGTGGTAGTAAAACCCAATTTAGAAAAAACGGGAAATTAGAAAAAGAGGGGAATGCTGATGTTCTTTATCTTTGGTGCCGCGCTGAGCGGCAACGGCAACATTAAATATTGCATGTATGACTGACGCTATAGGGCGATGTCTGTCGGAAAGATAGCCGGGAAAACCGACTACGGACCACGAAGCGTGTGGCACCGTCCATTTTAAAGTGCTTTTTCCGTCCGAAAAGTTATCAATAGGTTCCCTTGTAAGAAAAGTGCACGGCCATAGGCAACAGCTGGGAGCATTTGGGGTTATATTCAGGAAAATCTCGATAGACCTCTGTGCCTGGTATCTGGAAAACGGGGGCGTATACAAACTTGGAGCGGGGAAAAATAAAGAAACTCCAAAACCTAAGTGGCTTATATTATGGAACAGAATGAGGGTAGTTTGAGTGGTTTATTTTAAACGAACGCTGTAAGTCTACGATTTATTTTCTTTGATAAAAACCGCAGGCCTGGCAAATTTCTTCAAAAAGCACCTGGTGCGTGTGGTCGGCGATATTACTTAATTGATCCAATATTTATGTAGGTACTCGGGAGCCTTAATGGATCCACGCCAGCTTGCCAGAACTTTTGGGGATTTTCATGCGGCGGCTGGTTTGCTTCCAATCCCTTGCCCCCTTCGTCAAGCAAGTGGGGCATCATAGAAGAATTAACCCATCAAGGTATACCTTTGTTGCAGCGAAGGCTTGAACGTTTTTTAACAGCTTAATCACGTTTCCTTTATTTTTTAACTATATTTGCTCTATTTTGTGTTAAGTTGGTTTGGTCTGTGAAAATAACTGGCAGGATTTCATCTGTCTTTGTTCAAAGAAAAAAATAATAATAATAAATAAAAATGCCTGCGGAGATTGCAACAGTTGCACTTGACACTCCCTGTGCTATGCGACTGTTGAGTAAAATCTGGGGTCTTGTTATTACAGCCTTGGACAGACTTCGTCGCCTGCTTGTTACACGACCTTACCCGACACGAGTGGATTCTGTGGCTTGGAAACTCAAGTACTTTTACGAGTCCTGCACAGCCTTAGAGCACATAGTCGTTCCCGAACAAAAACTCATCCGAGCCATCGATCAAATAGGTAAGAAATCAAAGCTTAGGCTCACAAGGGGAGGGTAAAAAGTACGCCAAAAAATGTGGCGAGCTGCAAAAAAAAGGATTTTTTTTTGGCAATCCATGCCGCGTAGCGTTCCTTCTATAGCACCGAATCTACAATAACTCAGCTATTTACGATAACGTTCGAAGACGTTTTGCGAACGAGCCACTTGGAGCTTGGTAAAGGCACTTTGTGTAAGAGGGTCCTGCCTCAAAAATAGCATGTTGGTTTTCAAAATGTCGGGGAAAAACGTGCTTCGATGCGTTTGAGAAAGAAAAACTTGTCCACAGTCGCCAAGGACGTAAGAACGTAAAGCGGGACCAAAATGTGACAACTGCATAGCTTGTTGTTGAGGAAGAATCTGTCATACGTCATAAAGTTTGATGACAATTTTTTGAAAGGCGGCTGGGATGTTTTGCGCTCCTTTTCCACGTTCATGTGGAACTTCAAAATGGCACTTCGGAGATTACATGCAGAGTATGGCATAAACGCTTTCTTCACCGTCGACGTAGCCCCACATCCTTACAATGTGGAGAAAAGTATCGTACGGGTAAGGACTCAATAAAACCTTTTTTCTCTCTCCTTTTTTTCTGGGGTCCGGGGGAATTTTTATAGGCAACTACATGGCCAGCTAATATATATTCCGTTCAATTTTCATTAGATCTCACCCGGAGGCCTTGGCCTGCCCGATCGAAGCTATTATTACCGGACCCCCGACCATGCGGTAAGTATTATCGGCCCTCTTGGCATATATAGTGCCGGTGTGATGGTGGCTACAATCAAAGGCGAAATAACTTCTTCTATAAACACGACAGCACACCGTTCGTTTTACTGATTACGTGATTTTTAACACCGTTTTTTCATCTCTTCTTGTTTTGGGTCTCTTCCTTTTTCTTCGTGTCCACCATACATATCTCTTCTCTCGCCACACTTGACAACTTTCTTTGCCCTGACACGAATTTTCCACCCCCCAAAAGCCAGAAGTCGCGTGGGCGCGACAATCACCACCACGGGTTGGTAAAACTTGACAAAAACCAAATTCACTAACACGTGACCGTCATTATTATGCATCTTGCACGTGTTAATATGGCGTGGACGTGACTAAAGTAGAGAAAGATTCTTTCGTCTCGATCGCATTGTTTCACATGCATGGCTTTTGATTCCCATTCCGAATCGTAAGAAGATGCGTTGCAGAAAAAAACGCGCTCCACCTCTTTCAAACTTGGGATCTGTGTTAATGATCCTCCAAAGAGAAAGAACTAAAGTGGATCTATATTAAACCTATTCTGGATGGGGGAAAACGCTCCTGAATGCTCTCTGTCTAACATTGCCAGGGCTCAGCAGCTCAGCATCAAGTGTTGTTGAATATGCTTGTGAAATAGATGTTGTATGGTTTACAGCTATTGGCACATTTGCTAAATATGCACCGCTTGATTAGACTTTTTCACCATTCCAGACCATAAACACCTACAAGCAATTCCTCAAAGACGCCGTACAGTTACTCGGAGCTACCAGTCCCGAGGCTTCAAAATTCGCCGAGGAAGTGTTCCATTATGAAAAACGGATAGCGGAACTAACGCCTACCTCCGAGGAGCTCCGTAACCCTTTGAACACGGTCAATTTGTTGACGGTGGCTGAACTTCAAAAGCAATCCTTTTCGGTAAGCCTTAACTAAGTTAGATGCACCACGTGGACTTTGTCGCTTCCGCAATCATAACGCAACAATGATCTGGTCACAGATACCTTGGTTAGAAATACTACGAGCGGTCTACCCCTCGGGCGTGATCGATGACTCCACGGAGTTATGGATCGTGTCACCGCAATATTTGCGCGATGTGTCGGTCATCATTTCCACCAGTGACCGCAGGTATTCACAATTAAAATAACAAGCAAAAGTCAGCCCCACGACGAAACATTAATGATTTCCCATAAACTCTCGTTCGTCGTTTCCTTGCTGCTCAGTACGTTGAACAACTACATGATGTGGCGTCTTGCTAATACCATGCTGCCGTACTTGTCCAAAATTTACTGGGAGCTGGTCGATGTGCACAAAAAGGATATGTTAGGTATGACACGCCAGTGGGTTTAAGGAAAATAGGTAAATTTGACTCCTCTTACTTCTCCAGGATCAAAGGCGCCCGTGGATCGATGGGAGATGTGCTTGGGAACGACACAGAAATATTTTCGTCTGGCTCTAGGGACTCTCTATTCGGGGCATAACGACAAACTGGTTGAAGCCAGGCACACGGTTAGTCAAAATAGCCGAAAGCTCCGAAGAACATTCTCACCCCAATCCGATATTTCACCCCATCTAGATTCAAAACCTGTTCGAATCGCTGAGAAACGAGCTGGGCAAAAACCTGGTGGCCAGCACTTGGTACAACGCTGGTCTACGGAATCGGGCTGTTGAGAAGGTAATTTGGTTAAAATAAGAACTTGAGCCCAAAACGCTCCATTTTCTCTTTGGGTGATTCAGCTGCGCACGTTGACCTTGCAAGTGGGCTATCCGGAGTCGCTGGCCAACACCGTTTACCTTGACGAGTACTATAATGGCATGAGCGTCCAAGTCAATGACTTTTATGCCAACATTCTCTACGGCGTCCACTTTCTTCGTAAGCTGGAAGAGCGACAATTACTTAACCCGACGCCCGAAAGCCGATGGATGGACGCACTACATACACCCTACATGACCTATATTCCCCAGGCTAATAAAGTTGTTATGCCGGAGCACTTACTGGAAAGCCCATTTTACAGTGCCAAATATCCTATGTAAGCTCAACTCATTTTCTATCCTAAGATTTAAAAAAAAAAAATTTAAATCTTTGGCTTATTTATCTGAAGGCCAATATTGTATGGAACTGTTGGGACACAAATGGCGAAAGTTATGCTTAATTCCGTGATGGAGTTTGGAATCCTCTACGACATCCAAGGTTCCTTAGCGGAGAAATATTCTCCGGTAGCTAATGAATCAACGACACTATTGACTATGCAACGGCAATGCTTCGCCGAAAACCTGAATCAGCACAAGATTGACGACTCGGAGTTTTTACAAAGAACGGCCTCTAGTAACTTAATAGAGCTAGCTGCGACTCGACAAGCTATACGGGTAACGAAGTCAACAAAGTTGATACATACGTTAGGAGCAAAGCATTAATATTTTCTTGCAGGCTTTAACTAATAGGATGGAGAGCCAAAGAATTGAATATGCTGGCATGCAGCATTTAAGCCATATGCAACTTTTCTTCTTGTCTTACGCACAGGTGAACCTAACCACGAATTAAGTGTGTTTTAATAAAGTATCTTGTAGTCGCTATGTACCATGAAAACTCCACAGCACAAAGATTTCGAACGCTCTACAACATTCCACATCGGGGAGCAAGAAAAGTGAGTAACTATACATTGTATGAAGAACGGAGCTTTTCAATCCCTTTTTCTTGATTACGTTTAGATTAACCGGCATTTTATTGCAAATGCCCGAGTTTGAGCACGCATTTAAGTGCAACGAAACGTCAATCTATTATAGCAAGAAGAAATGTGGTCAAGTACTCTAACACTGCGAGCTTCACGCGAAACGTCAGTGCAAATAATTGTTAGAATGAAACAAGCACTCAATTCCCTTGTGATACTTGCCTTCCTATCATCATTCGTATAATTTGGGTACGTGACAAGTGTTAGCCGTATGGTCCCTTCGGATTTACGTTCTTGAGACCTCTTGCAAAACTATGACCCAGTGAGACTTAAATTCTACCTGCCTAAATTAGGACGCCAAACAGCAATCAATCTTAGCCACTTTTAGCGTATTCTTCCCATACATCGTAGACCCCTCGGGACTTAGCTTTTTTGGTACATTGGAGTGGGTATAACTAGCCTGTTTGTTTTTGTTCCTATGTTTTTATGGATTATATTTGTTATTTATTGCTTGATGGAAGTAGACTAAACTGTTCGGGCTTCAGGTTTCGGAAGCTTGTGGACGGGGTTTGACGTGTTGGGATTTAGTGCTGTAATAGTTATTAAAAAGATGTTAAAATATGTGCTCCTTACTTAACTCACTCTGCGTATCGGTAAAAATGGAAAAAATAAGGATTCCTTACCTACGCACTCTAGACAATATAGAAGTAAAAGTTCTACAAGTCATTGCGTTGCAGTCGCAGAAGCACGTATAACGCTAACGGTAACTTAACGGCAATGTAAATCAAGCGATTCACTTACTTCAGAAAATAACTGAAAGAAAGGAACAGTGCAGAAAAGGTAAAAAATAAAAAAATATACAACCCCAATAACAAAGAAAGAACGCCCTATATAAGCGTAAACTGTAAACATTCGTTTTGTTTACATTCCGTTGGCAAGGGGAAGGATAACTTTTCTCAGGGAATTCATGGAAGGATGGTCGAAGGTCGTGTAAAATACGCAGTACTTTGTAAAAAATTTTTTTTTTAAAATAACTAGATGCCAGTAATATCTTCTCGCACTATAACGCCACTAAGTTTTTAGCAAACCAAGGCTTTTTCTGTTTTACTTCCACTACACATTTGTAGAGGCGTAAATTAAAATGACGTAGTAATAATGCTGTAATTAGCAAGCATAAACAATTTAAATTACAGCGTATAGTTGCTCAAAATGAGTCGCTGTCGCAAATGTCGGCTATTTTGACGCGCATTTTGGTTCATTATTATGCTCTTGCCATTTAATATCCCCCAAGAATTAAAATGTAACTTTGTGTTCCCCATCGGATAACAGGAGAAATAGCAGAGCCAAACATATTTAATTTTATTAACACCGTGGGTAATAAAATAATCTGAAAATTTTAATCTATCATTTTCGCCGTAGCGAACGTTTCTCCAAGGTGTGTACTTCTTTTTCGAAATTTCGCGAAGCATTTTCAGCGGCATTGTCATCTATTGGATTGCTTAAAAATAGCTTTAAGAAACGTTGCCACCTTTGTTTAAAATTGGAACAAAAGAACGTCTTAAGACAAAACATGCACTTCAAGTGAAGTGTTTGTATACTAGGTCTGTATCTTTCTAATTGTAAGGATGTTTCCGTCGTTTGTTTACACCATTGACACAATATAATGTTAAACACATTTAGCTCGCTTAGTAGATTTGCCAGCACTACTTTTGCCAGTAGTTCATTACTACTGAGAGCTGACGCGACACAGCAAGTAAAGTTTTGTAAGCTCAATATTTTTTTCTTCATTTAACAAATGAATACATATAATTTTCATTTAGATTATCACACTGCAATAACTAGTAACTAGACTGGGTTCTTTAATGGAGAAGTGAGCTAGGAAATTAACTTTTAATGTAGAAATACTTAAAGGCAGGTCAACGAACAGAGAACAATAATTGCAAGCTATAATTATGGTTTGCTTAATTAGAAGGCACCGACCGAAAACTGGAGCGTAAGTACTCACGTAAGTAGTTTTTAACATTTTCCATACGAGTTGGATCACATTTCAGAAGCTGAATCAAAGCTAGCGCGTCTCTTACGTCAAATTGGTAGGCAGCAATAAATTGACTAGCGATTTGATTTCGTTTGTAAGGGGGCATGTCATTCCAAACGTTCATAAGAGACATAAAATCATCTCGATAGATTGTGTAACTTGTTAGTCCACCAAAGGTTCCGCCTATTTATTTTGAAGCAATATAGAAGCTTATTTACACATACAAAAAATATACATACCAATAGCAAGTCCAGGCGGTCCAAATAATAGAGCGCCAACGAAGGCTGAAACAGCGGTAATGCATGCACCGGACACAGATTTCTGAGTCGTGTTCCAAGCTTCTCGGTCGTTTAAAAACAAGTCCAAGAACTTGCAAGTCTCTATAACGTCCAACTAAATGAGAAATGTTAAAGTAAGTAGCCAGCAGCAGTTTTTGCTATATGATATGTATATGTCTGTCATTTGTATTACCATAGTTTTAGTTTGTATACCCAGGAAATAACTTCTAAAGGGATATTTGGCAGGAGCAGAACCATGCAGCCTACGTACGAACTGGACAAAATGAAGGTTAGATGATTTTTGTTGTGTGGTTATTTATATGCTTTTGACGTTTGTACGTCTGTGCTGCCGTTTGACTTGAAATTGTGACAACTTACAATGCTTACTTCCTTGATCCATTGCTAGATGGCATTCCGGTAGAGAAAAGCTACAGGGTTTTGGCCGTGTCATCGTGAAAAGCCCGCGCAAACGAAGTCTGTATATGTGTGAAAGATGCAACTTACGATAAAACTTTTCCCCGTCATAAAAACATTCAAGGTAATATTTTAGATAATTTTATTATAACTCTTTCGCCCACATAAGATGTTACAGAGATATACAATTAACACAACAATGTTAAATACGGCCAGGCACACGTAAATGCTTATCACTGTTGATTCCATAGGAAGCATGCACTTGTCAATCTTGAAATCACTCTGACCAAAAGTTGCCTAAAGTAAAGGACAAAAATATCTAATATCGACTTGTGACTTAAACATATGTGTATGTACGCCACAACAGATCACACAAATCGAGTAAAACCCTACCATGAGAAAACTGGGATTGTTTCGGTTTCTCCAAGAAAAGGATGGTACTGAAATTTCTGAAACATTCCCATGTTTGTACTCACATCCATCATGCGTATGTGCCGACAACACCAATCTTGGTTGAAATTCCGATATTAACTAACGTAAACTTTGTTTAAAAAATATGTTGATTCGAAAAGTCAAACATACCATGTCGCTTGATTCTTTTGACAAACAGTCCCATTTTTCTTTAAATGTCACTAACTTCTCTTCCTCTGACGCAGCATCTTCGCCCGCACAGGAAGAGTCCGAATTGCGGTACATGGGAAAATGCTAATAAAAAACAGTAACTAGTCTTTTCCTTGGTCGTGGTATCGATTTATTACCTGGAGCAAGATTGCGTTACTGTAAGGCTTCAAGTAAGAGACATTTCTCTTACAATTTTTTCGTAAGCATTGTATATCCCCTAGTAAAAAAGGAAATTATTAGACATACATGTACAGTTCATTTATCAACCTGATATAGTCTTCAGCCTCTTTATGGCTGTCGTGCATAATCCGCAATCATCTCCCTCCATAGCCATGCTATTGATGGATAGGAAATGAACGTTACGAATTGTGTCCCACGAAACAGATTGCTTTCCAAAGCTCTCTTCAAACATGCGCACTTTATCCGGAGAGATTCTATAAGAATTTAAAATCTTCGTTAAGGTTTTTGCTTTTCCAGAGAAGTATTCACGCACGCATAGTGGAATCCAATGTCGTGGTTGCCGACAACGACATGGTGAGGCCTGTCTTCCGGAGCTGGAAACACGGAATGGAATCTTTGAACGTAATCGGCAAACGCTTGTTCATCTACCCACATTCCCTCATCAAATATATCCCCTATTTTAAATCATTTAGGTCTTTCCTGATTAGGTACCGTAACGCGTTACCCAAAAATATAACATGGTCCGGCTTATGTAAGGTCACCGCAGTTACGAAGGCTCGGTGCATTTGCCATTCTCTACATTATGCAACACTTCACTAAAGACGTGAGGCGGTTATCAACTTGAATAGTCTTGATTACCTGCGTAATTTGTCAAACCAATGGCCTCTAAACGGCCCCAGCAAATGTGTGTCAGCTAGTACCATAGTTCTGAGAGAACTAGATTCACTTGTAACGGGCCAGGAACACTAAGAAATGAAAGTAAAACGCGTTTAAAACAAGGATAGGGGGGCAAGTAAAAGTAATCAATTTACCTGCGCCAGTGTTAAATAATATATCAAATATTCATTAAACGCCAACGTCAAAATCGGTAGAAGGATAACCAGCGTAGAAAGTTTAGGTTTGCGTTTCAAATATCGTTTCCATAACGGAAACATTGTTTTTTGTTTATTAAAAATTCACTTTCTGTATATATCATATACACTGTTCGTAATCTCTCCCTTATCGTGTATCAACAATGAAATATTCTCCCTGTTTGGAGCGCGACGTCGTACCAAGCTTCGTTTCACAGCAACAGAGGGCTAACGGCAACTCTTCGCTGGAGAAAATTAATCGGCACATACGAAAAAGCTGACGTTCCCCCGAGTTGAAGGACGGACGTATCATTACGGGCAAATGGTAAACAGCTGCAAAACAAAAGTGGCAAAGGAAACTGTTTCGCCGTCCGTACGCGAATAATGCGCAAGTAAGCAAGCAGTATCTCTAGGGAGACCATTTGCCCATAATAGGAAAACTACACGTTACGTATAGTTTCCCTATTACCGGGGATAAGGGGCTGACCTTATTAGCATACATACCGACAACTCAACATTGTAGTTGGCGAGTTTTATGTCCGGCTATGTTTAACCTTGCCTGCAGGCCTCACGCATGCACAGCCAGGGCTAAGGGCGGCTAGCTAAGGCGTACATACAGGCAAAAGCTCCAAGAGAGATCAAGCCAGAAAGTCTGAAGCCAAAGCGTCAAGCATCTTTTTCTTTGACTTGGGTTCGTTTCGTTATTCTTCTCTCTCCCTCTACACTCCTCCGTATATTTACATCTTCTTCCAGCTGGCCATTGGTCAGCTTGCCAGCTTAGGGGCAATTAAAGGGAGGAAAAGAAATGCTCAAGACTCGTATTTCTTACTCTGGTACTGTGGTATATACTGCCAGGGTAAAGGATAGCGGGAAACTTGGGGGGAAGAAACCAGCAAGGAAGGGGCGAGATAGGAGGGGGAGGGGGGTTAATGTCGAAATGTGGAAGAAAAGAAGAATTTCATGGAGGTCAAAGGCCCCTCCAACGACTGCCCCCTTTCCTTTCCTCCCCCCTTATTTCACCACCAGCGTCCGAGTCCCACTTTGATATTGATGGCTTCAACTTCAATTCTGCAACCCCCCCCCCTCTCCCTACGAAAACCACCTGATCTGAAAATCACCCTGGTTTAAATGATAGCCGTCACGAAAAACAAGTTTCAAACTTTTTACGCAGCTTTCCACAGAATCCCTCTCAAAGTCCTGACCGTCCAATAAATAGCAATTGGCTGGCCGTTGTTACAGCCAAGCAGACGCTCAGATGTCCGCTGTTTCTTCCCGTTCGCTGGAACTCGCCTGCAAGACAAACGGAAAATGAGGTTTGGCAGCGCCACCTGACAGGCTGAAAGTAACAAAAAGTCAACCATGAAAGAGTTATTATGGACAGTTCAATTTAAAGAGAGACCCCCCGAGATTAACTTTCGGGTTTTTCTTTTGGCCTTTTGCGCCCCGGTCGGAAATGCCGCTTTCCGGTATCTCGACTGCGGTATGTCCGGTGCATGTCCGGCCAGCATCGGTGTTTAGGGTGTTATTTCCGATTACCTCACTAAACATACCTGCCACCTGCAACGTTCGGCCGGTCACATGATACCGAGTTAACAGGTGTGAGCTCCATCCAAAACTTTCCCGCCTTTTAGCGGCCAGATTGGTAAAACCTTTAAGACACGTCAATCAAAAAGGAAGGGTTTCTTTTTCCTTTCTTCCTTTTTTTATTATTTGCGTCTTACAGCATGCCGTATAGTAATTGTTATTCTGAAGTAATGACGGGAAGCTTCGAATTTTTCTGCCATTTTTTTGGCCAAGTCGATCCGGTTTTCTAGCAGGTTATTGGCGAAAACGCATCTCATTTTTTGTCGGCCTTTGCTCTTTTGATGTGTCGATTGGTTTCTCTTGGTCCAAACCCCCCTTGTGGTACCACTTGCATGGAAAACCACCCTTTATCGTTTCTTCTTCTTTCTCTCTCTTCTTTGGTTCGTTTTCTGGCCTTGGCGGTATGGTAGCAGAGCTATGAAACTCTAAAAACCTGAAACGGTGAAATGTAAAATGGCGATGGCGCTATAAGGTCCCCCCTCATCGCTGCTTTACCTACTTATAAGCCCCACGGCTCTGGCGGTTTTACGACCGGGGCCACGGCCATAGTCATGCTGGCTGGCTGCAGCAAACCAGCAATCGCACCTGGAGCTAGAAGAATATGCAAGCGAAAAGAAAAATAAGTTTTAGGGGGCGAAAGGAAAGAAGTATGAAAACGGAATAGTGGTACCTGGAGGAATCGGGGTTGAGAGGGGTGGTTTTGATGGGGTTAGGATAAAATCTTAGGGAGAAGGTGGTCGTTGTACGTAGTAACATATCGCGGAAACCACTGGACTGGAAGAAAAGGCACAGCCCGAGAAAAACAAGTTAAAAATGGTACTTCTGATGGCTGTCAAACGAAATTAAAACTCGACGATCCCGCTACGTTTGCTTCTGATTCCTGCAAAACGAAATAAAAATGTTATGTCAAGACCACGCGAAGGAGACCTACTAAATGCTGGATCGCAGGGGGAACGCGGACGATCCAAAGTCCGTAGTTTTTGGCCATAAAACGCTGGTCTGAAACATGTATCGTAACGTAACTGCCAAATTTGAAATGATTTACGCAGCGAGAAAGGTTTCTAAGAAGTTGTAACGCAAGGAATATTGATAAGTTGTGAGTACCCAACATATATACTGATGGCAAGCAACGAATGCTGGAACATAAAACGACCATGGACCAAGACAATAAAAACGGGTTTATGGTGCTACGCTCTATACTTGCCAGCGACCTAAGGTTCTATGAGATAGATGCAAAAGAGTTTTCCAACCCAAATTTGTTTACGAGCCTCAGTGCCTCGCCGATTCGAGCTCTGCCTTTTCTGTCGCCCAATTCCGACTTTTTCATAACTTACTACTACGCTTGCTCTAGTGATTTACTTTTAATAGCTAGCAGGGCTTTCAAAATACTGGCTTATGACGTCCTAGGCGTGGAGCTTTTCCAAACGGCACTGTTTTTCAATAGCCTACGCATACGACAGATCGATTCCATTACTAAAGCTCCCCGAAACACCACATTTCAAAAAGGCGAACAGCCCTTTCCCAGTGTTGTAAAATTTCTAAAGCCATTTTATTCATTTATTTACCAGCCTTAAAGCTTCCTCAAAAGTTCAACTCTCATTACTTCCTCACGAGCTCTCTTCGACATGGCCGAGTCCCCAGCCAAACAAACACGACACGTTTTCCTTCATTTTTTTCATTTTTATTTTTGGAGAGTGACTTGGAAATTCCCCAGCTGTGTCAGGTTTACGCGTGAAGAAACCGTAGAGCGGACTAAGGACTTTGCAGTTTTTTCCATCGCCTGCACTTGACGCTGGCTACTTACATAAGCGAGTACGCAGCCAACGCAATGTCTAATCACCGCGCCCGGGCCTCAAACGTCTACCCTGCACACTCCATAGCAATGCACCGGGTGCGTGCGTGTACGGTTCTGGTTCGGTTTTAGTCGGACGCCATCGACGTCGTATCGATCAGCGTCCCTGTATGTGTCCACGTCACTGACGTCGGAATAGATGGATAAAATTGTTCGCCCGATATCTACCCCACTCCTTCAACATACACACATTCTCTCTCTCTCTCGCTCTCTTTAGTCTCTTGTTTCCCATGCACTCATTTCTCTCTCACGACAGTCGTATACACGTACGGCCATACTTTTCTCCCATAACGCACCCCATTTGCCCTTGTTTTGATACCTTGGGTTGTCTCCTGTATGGATACTGCGTAATGTAATTACCAGCGAAGAATGGGCGGCACCGCAGCGACGTTGTTTAAGAACTTGAGCAACAATAATATGTCCTAGCCAGTAAAAACCCTTTGGCAAGTAACGCTATTATTTCTCCGCGCTGGAAGTCAAAGAAGCTGATAAAGGTTTGGGTAACTTTCATGATCTGTAATGTCTTAACCAACCAACGTGGTGAGGTGAATCAAGCTCATTGTCATACAACGGCACCAAGGCATTATGTCAGTAATGGGAAGGGAAAAACCGAAATGGCTTTGCTTAGTCTCTTTTTGGCAGCCTCGCTTTTATTTCTCTGCGCTTGCTGCAACTGCTGCATTCCCAACTTTTGCCCATCTTGCTAAAAATAATAATAATAATAAAAACGAAACTTTTTCGCAGCGGTGGTATTCACGATTCGAAACAGTCACGGGAAAGTCTTTCTGGTTTCGAACAGGGGGAAACGTATTTTAAAAAAAGAAAAAAATAGTTACCTAGGAAACACAGAGTTGGAAATAGATCATGCCAGCATTATAAGGGATTTTGTCATGTGTCTTTTAATTTATATAAAAATGGAAAGAAAAGTAGGGGGCCATACAATGGGGAAAAGGGGAGGCTACACCAAAGGAACTTTAAAAGGAGACAGCACTGGCCTATCCAAAAAGTTAGGATCTTTTATTTTTTTCACAAAATAAAACTTTCCAAATAAAAAAGAGAAGAATGAGGATGAATAGGGGAAAAGGGGGGAGGTAGCTAAAGGCTGTCACTTGTTTCTTACATTTTTTGTTTCGTTTCATCAAAAATGACCCGCACGTAATTCCCTGACGGTCAATACTTGTAACCATTGCATCGATGGCATGGCATAGTGTCCAATCACTTGGTGGGGGGTCCGAGGGTGTCACCTCGTAAGGAATCCATGACACTGCAACTCTCCCTCGTTCACATGTTATGGGGCGCCATTGATTTTGGGAAGCGGAAAAAAAGCTGTTGTTAATTAACTGCAACTCCCCTGGCTCGCCTTTCTAAAACAGACGCACACGTCACATAACATGTGGGTTTATAAGCGTGGACAGGTTTCTTTCCTCTCGTTTCCTTTTCTTTTCCTAGTGCTCTGGACATGAGGTAGACACAAATGGCCGCTAATTCTGCCAGATACAATGGCTAACCATCGCAACAAATTCTAACAATATCATCTATCAACGTTTCTCAATTCGAATGCTCCTGCCTCGCGAAGTCGAACACAAATTCCAACACTTGTAACAAGTCTTGCAAAAATAAAATAAAAATTCGAGCATGAAAAAACTGAAGATTCTTTTTGTTTAAAAAAATAGCGAGACAAGAGATCGTTAATTGGAACCTTCGGCGACGGTATAATTTTTCTTTTGCTTTTGCTCCACACTTACACCTGAAACCCTAGCGTTTGTCCCTAAAAGCTAACAACTTCTCTGGCACTTGTATGGCATAGACCGAAATCCCTAACTATGATTAAAACAGCCCTCCAATTCTTCGTGAAAAACAGTGGGGCTGGTTCGCCCACCACAGAAAAAAACGCTAAAAATCTGCCATACTTCAACAAGACCTACCCTAGCTCTAACTTTTGCTTGTTTTGAAAACCTTTCTCAGGTATTTTATGCCTAAAAATGACTAAACAAACGAGGAAAAAATTCACCTTCATGGTTCATGCGCTAAAGAATGATAAACTAACATGTTCAATTAAAAAAAAATAAACGAGAAAAATTTTCACTCATTGGAATGCCATTCGTCACTCAAAACATTGCAAATTTTTTTAAGAATCAAGTAACAACAAATTCATGGGTGAGAAAAAGTCCTGAGGTAGAACAACGCCGATGTTGTATAGAAACATCACCCAAAAAACGCCAAGGGAGGGAGATAATACTTCTGAACCTAAAAAACCATGTTACTTCGCATGGGACACACTTGCTAAAAACGTCTCCCTCCCTTCGCCCCAAAATTTTGTAGGAACCAATTCAGGATTTTTTTGATCCATTGCAAAAACAATTCGGAATCGAAAGCAATAATACTCCTGTTGTTTTTCGCTTTTGTGTTAGGGATGTGTGCGAAAAGCTGTACCAGCATTATGTAGCATGGGCTTTGTTGGCGCGGTTGTGCGTTTGCACATGCTTCATCATATGATCTTTGCGAATAAACCCTTTGCGACACACCTCACACCGAAACGGTTTTTCGCCGGTATGCAAGCACATGTGCCGGCGTAGATCCGTTTTGTGATTGAACTGCTTGGGACACAACTCGCACTTGTATGGTTTTTCCCCGGCGTGCTTACTCTGATGCTCTCGGAACAGATCGGCGTCCGGAAAACGCTTCCCGCAGGTTTTGCATTTAAAGGGTTTCTCGCCGGCATGGAAGCTATTGTTGTGCTGGGTGAGATAACACACGCGGTTAAACGCTTTATCACACTCCGTACACTTGAACGTACCATCTTCGCCTCGTTTCACAGGCGCTTCGTTCTCGTGCTCGTGCTCCGGTTCGGTCGCGGCCGGCAAGGGTGGCGGGGGCTCATCCAGGACATCCCCGACGATATTGCTCCCATCGTCCCCTTCACGCTCTTCGAGCAGCATGTCTTCTTCAGCGGAGCCGTGCAAATCCCCGCTTTCAGGGTGCTGCAGCGGCTCCAGCTGGAGCTCTTTTTTGATTTTTTCCGCCGTCACCATTTCGGACTCGTCTTCTTCGTTGTTGTTGTTGTTATTATTGTTGTGGAGGTGGTGAGGTAAGATGGAATGTGTTTGCGAGGCTGACTGCCCCGCCCCAGAGTAGATCTCGTGCTCCGTGGAACCCAAGTTCGACGGGCCGCTACTCAGGAGCGGGGCCATAGGGTTTGGGGGGTGCGAGTAACCCCCATTGTTGTGATAACTGTGCTGCTGCTGATGATACGGTGGCATACTCATGGCTAAGCCGGGATGGTGGGACGGCGACGGGGGCAAGGTAGCCCCGGCTCCTGTCCGCGGCGGATGCATCATGCCCATGTGGCCCATGGCCGACGAGGGAGGCGGAGGTGCCGTTTGGTAATAAGGATGCTGCCCAACGTGGTGTTGTAAAGGAGCCATGGGGTAAGGGGAGCCCGTGGACACCACCGCTCCTCCGGGTCCCGCATGCATCAACCGAGAGACAAGTCCCGGACCGGGTCCCGGTCCAGGTCCGGAACCTTGCACAGGTAACGGAAATGGAGCATTACCTAAAGGTCCCGCGCCCATAGGGGGCAGCGGTGGGCCGTAGGAGTGAACCGGTGGGGGTGGGATATGGCCAGCAAACGCGAGTGGCGAGCTGACAGGTGGGTGCGAGGTCATATGGGGACTGTGCATGGGGGGCATCCCGGGTAGGGGTTGGGGATGCTGCCCTTGCCCGGTCAGCGAAGAACTTAGAGAAGAAGAGACAGACGAGGACAAATCCGACATGTTGATAGTATGCTGAAGAGGGCGGGGACTTGGTTGACTTGATTTGCTGGGATCTTCCATTCCTAAAAATTGAACATGACCTCAGTTGACGACACTTTGACACGCAAAATTTTCATCTTCGTTACAGTCGTTGTCAAATTGCATGGTCAAATTGCATTACTAAAAGTCCATCAGTACTGAATTTTTTTTCTTTTTTTTTAAAGCTCGGGAGAATCGGGAGACAAGTCCCGGTCGAGACATCGTATTTTTGAAAGGAAAGTTTGAAAATAAGCTTAGTGGAAAATCAAGTGGCTTTTACCTCGACTATTGCTAGCACTGCTCGAGCTTTGACTGTCATCTTGGCTGTTAACCGGACTGGACGGGCCGGATCCGTCCTCGGGCGCAGGTGGCGCTGAAACTTGGCTGCTTTTTTTGCCGCGACCTGTGGCTCGCAACGCGGGATCCGGCGCTCCTGCCTTGACGGCATTCTTGTGCAACGTCGTGTTATAATGGCGCTTGAGGTGACCACTGGAAGTGAACCATTTATTACACGCTTCGCAATTGTACGTCTTCGGGCGCTTGGCTTCCGATCCCCCTTGCCCGCCCGAATTGGCTTTCCAGCTCGCGGTGTTGGGCGCTGGACTGTTGCGGGAATTCGGGGCTAGCGTGGGCGACGGACTCGGGTACGGAGGGGTGCCGTGCGTGGAAGGCACAACGGACCCGGTCGGACCGGGTCCAGGGGACATGGCGTAACCCGAAAACGCGTGCAAGTTATTAGGATTGTACCCGGAGTCTTCCGGGCGACGGTAGTTTTGAGGGGTCGGGGGCTGCTGCGGATGAACCAGGGGTGGAGGCGTCATCCAACCCACCGAACTGCCAGAGGTGGCAGGGGTGTAAGGTGGCGTGGGCGCTAAGGGTCGGTTGGAGTGATGCAAGGAAAGGGATTGCGGCGCGAGGCCGCTGCCTGGCGGCTGGTACACGTGAACTTTATGCGAGTCCAAGTCCAGTATTTCCGCAGCTTCATTGCCACCTTCGGCTTTGGGCGTGGGTGTCGAGGTCGGGGTATTAGTCGTGGTGAGAGTATCCGCGCTGTTGCCGCTCAAGCCCACTAATCCCGGCTGGGCCCAATAGGACTCCGTGGCCGGGTAGCCGACCGTGGAACTATGGGAGGTTGGTGTGGAAGCATGGTGTGTGTGCATGTGATCCATAAGCGCGGGCATGGAATCAAACACGCCACCACATTTGTCACACTGGGGATGATTGCCGCCCGGTCCGCCGCCGCCATTCAAGGCTTCAGTGGGATGGAAGGGAGTGCCCGGCCCGGCGTACGGATGATAGCGTCGCGGTGGGTTCACCCCCACGAAGGCGTCGTAACGCGGTTCCCCATAGTACGCCTGGGCCATGGGAGGAACGCTGTGATTAAAAGGATCCGGCCCGGACTCATAGGCACTCGAGTACAAGCGCGTGTCCTGGGCCCCGTTCGAGTACTCCATTTTGTGGAGAGGCTGTACTCCGGGTGGCTGTGCTCCGTTTACGTCGAGAGCCCACTGGTTCGCCAGTTGATCGTGTTGATACGCTAGGTGAACATCGAGGGACTTGGGACTGTCGAAGACAATGTTGCACAAGGGGCAGTGCAGAGACGAAGAACAAGAAGGGGGGGGTGTTGACTGATAGGGAGAGGTAGTTTGTAAAGGAGGGGGAGGCAGACTGGCCATGCCAGGCCATGGAAGGCCCTCACCGAACTCAAAGCACCCTGAGGTCACACAGTGCCCGGCCGCCTGTACAGAGGTGGACTGCTATATGGTCGCGTACAGGCAAAAGGCAAAAGAGAATATGAGGAAAAAAACGGCCCCAACACAACCCACAGGTCACTGTTGTATAGTGGCCTGCCCAACACAAGGGGAAAGCGATGTGAAAATACCCGTAGCCGCAGCTTACACACCTCGACGTGTATAGGATGTGCAGAGGAAAGGACACAAGTCCACCGACAAGAAGGGGCGGAGGCCAAAAAGCACGTGGAACCGTCCCTTGCCTTCTTTTTTGCCCACCCGTATGTTGTGTAAATTGACACTACACACACACTCACAGACACGCTGTTATCGTTTTTAAAAATCCACGCTGCGAGTTGCCCACGAACAACCTCACACGAAAAACGCACTCGTTTCGTTCCACCAACGTTTTACTTTTAGCAAGACAAGAAAGAGAGAGCCAATTTGGCCCTGACAATGTGTGTCGGCACTTGTGCTCGGCTGGCCTAGACAAAAGGTGCCCGCGCCTTTTTCTTCGCCACTGGGAACTCTTCTTCAAGAGTTAGTCTGCGGGAGTTGACTTGAGCATGGACACCGAGACCGGGCCAGAAGGATGGGAGACGGTGAGCGGAGCGTAGATTGCCCGCTGACGCTCACGGCCATCTCATGCCAATCCCGATCGTCGAAGCACTAGCACCAGGAGCAATGGAGAGCTTCAGTACGTCAGCCAAGTCAGAGAAGTAGTAGTGGTGCAAGTATAAACTATGCGAAACGCGACCCAAGGCTGCATATTCCCGTAACGAATGCGCCATTGCTTTTTTTGTATCCTCTTTTTAGCTTGTTTTCATCAACGCACTTGAAACGATTTGCGAGTCACACTTGTGCCACGTCTAGGCCGTTGTGAGCCTCAGTTTTCGTGTTTGTTTTTGCCGTGGCTCGGCTGGGGAAGAGCTGTTTCACGTAGGCTTCCTTTGGGGAAATACTTGGGTGCCTTTGCCCCGTTTCACAACGACACATTCACAACATAGCCACACACGTCTTACACGGGGAGAGGCAAAAAATGGGAGGCTATTTTTTGTGGGTCCGTGCCAGCAACGAAAGCCCGTGGAGATGGACGGAAGGCCGCGGTCAAGGCGACAAGAGGGGGGCTGCGGGTGCTACCCGCTTTTGCTACGACAATGACTCAAGTGGATCTCTGTGTGCTGCGAGAGGGCAAGCGAATGCGCGTTGCACGTTTGCCGGCTTCTCTGTGCTGTCGCTGGGGCTAGAGAGCAGCCAGCGAGCCAAGAGCCCCCCTTGCGACCGTTTTTCCGTTCATCGAAAATCGGTCCCTCGGATTGGCTTGACTACAACGCAGCATAGCGAAAGCAAGGCCGAGGTCTACATTGCCTGCAGCTTGGACAGCTCAAGCTTTGGCTTCCCTCGGGGGAAACTCAAATGGCCAACTTGTCCTTGCGGGAGAACACACCTACACACTCCAGCCAGCGTAGGGACGTAGCAATTCTCACTTTCATCATTAGAGATGCAGGACATCTAGGTAGACGCCAAGGAACTGCGTTGGCTCGAAAATTGAGTGAAGCGGCACGCTCAAAAATTCATTGGCATAGTTCCTCTCATTTGCACGCCATCTCTGAATTTCGTTACAAGTACAATCTCGAGCGCCCTTTTCATTCGTTTTATCGAACGCATGAATGTATTCTCGTGTAGCAAAAATTCCGTTTATACAGTAAAAAAAAGGCACAACCATGTTACATAACAAAGGAAGACAAGTGACATTTCCTGAGATTCTTATACCTAGGCTAGACGGGACAAGTTAATGATCATCAAGCTCCGAGTTAATCCTTATAACTGAGTTAAATACATACAAATTAAATGTCTTTAACTCAGGTAGAAGGACTAACTTAACTTGTCCCGTCTAGCCTAGGTATTAATTTCTTACTGATTAACACTTTTCTTGACTATGCGGCAGTCCTTGATGCCCGAAGCTGTGGGAGTGCATTCAAAGCGTAAGTCATGCAGCTTGGCAATAGACGCAACGCAAGCACGGTCAACCAAGGTCATATCCATGGGAAATGCCATTTCTCTCGCGTTTTCGTCATTTAGAAAGGCTTCGATTTGCTTCTTGGCTGATTCCAGAAAGTCCGAATCGACGACGACATCCGTTTGGAATTCTTTCTTTTCCTCCGCGCAATTATTAGGTTTCTTGAACATATTCTGGCAAAACTGCTTCACTTCCTTTTGCTGTCGTTTGATCTTCTCATTGATCTATAAGAAACGCCTGGGGTACGAAAATGAACGAGAAAGAAATGGAATCCATTCTTACCAGAGTAATGGCATTGTTGATAACAGGGTTGTTTGGTTCAATTTTTTGGGCCTGTATATACTGAGTCTTGGCCTTATCACACTCACCCAAGAGACGGAAGGCTTCCCCCAACCTATTAAGGGGACCAGCGTATTACAACGAAATTGAGAAAGTACAAAGGTAAAATACCTGTATAATGCCTTCACGTTGTTCGGGTCTATACTCAACGCTTCTCTACATTGCACGATAGCTTGCGGGGGACGCGGTTCTCCCATATCCAGGTACGCTTTGGCTGTGTTCAAATGCAAGAACAGCCTCAACTTGGTCCCTGTCACCTCATCTTCTTCATTGTTGTAGCGGTAATTTTCCAACCAGTTGATGGCTTTTCTGTAGCAACTTACAGCCTAGCCACAGCAATGCCCTCATTTCTACGCATGTTGGTGATTTTGTAGATCTTACTGTTGGAAATCTTTTGGATTTAAAAGCTTCATTTCCCAAAGTACGCTGGGACTTTACGGCTTCACAAAGAACGGCGAAAGGTGCCTTCTGACGTTCTGCCTTCGGGAGTACTTCGTAAGCTTCAGCGGAATTACTGTCTATCCAATTGAGGACCTCTACCTCAAGAAGCACACTTGCATCTATATGGCATTTCTTTTAATGTCGGTTTCTCAATTATTTTTAAATGTTTACTTCGTGGGACGCGGGGCGGAACACCTTCACGTAAATTGTAGAGGGGGTCCACAAGAAATAAAGCTTTCTCGCGTTTACGCATGGATTGAACCGCAATATCCAACCCCAGTACTACTTCGCCGTGATCCGTACGAAACTTTTTGGGACGATTCTGAAGGGCAGTGGAATCGTACGGCTCATCTACATCTTCCAAATACGCGCTATAATGGACTGTAACGACCGAGCCCTTCGGTATTAAAACTCCTTCCCCTTCTTTTACAATCTTTTTGAGTACGCCCTTGTTTGGAAGTACTGGAACCATCTTCTTCTTCAAAGAGTCAAACTGACCCAAGGTCTCGTCAGAATCTTCTTGATTGCCGTCTCCGAACGCGGTCTCTATCAAAGCAGATGCCATTTCTTCGCGGAAAGACTCGAAGGCATCACTTTCGTCCTTTTCAGTTCCTTCTTCGATCTGTTCAGCCTCGAAAACGTCATCCATATTCAAGCTTTTCCCTTCCAATAATTCTTTCACCATTTGCCTGCAAAGACGCAAGTGAGTTAGTCAGACCAGAGATAGCATAATAATATTATTCTATTGTGCGGTATTATTCATTGTTACTTCTTTTTATCCTCGTCGAAACCATCTTTCAACTGCAGTTTAACGCTGCCGGTACTTCCTGCCATGGTGGTAACAATGAATATTTCCTGAGCGGTTGTTTTCAATCCACCAAATTTCAATTCCCAAGTTTGTAGTCTCAGGTTACCGTTTTTCCCCGTAAGTTGTCAGCACTTTCTAGGGAGGGGATTTTCCAAGAAGACAATAATTGGCTCGAAATCCCGCAGCGGTGGAGCGGCGAGCGGCGGACAACTGTCAATGTCGTCATCAACTGAAAATAGCGAGAAAATAAGCCACAAGGTTTTGCAGTTAGATTTTCCTGCTACAACAAAGTGTTGAACTTTTATGGTATATATAAATATCCACATTTCTTTTTGCTTCATTTCGTCTACCAGTCTCTTCATTAGCTATGTTACCGCTTTGCTGCCTCCTCAGAATTCATATTGATTTGTCACTTCTCAGAAAGACCTACGTTTTTGTCAGCTTTTCAGAACTGGCTTAAATGTTTCTTTTCTGCGCTGTAGTTTATTCTATTCCTGAGTGTGTTTAATCACAATCAGTATGTCCTCGACCTTTAGTGCGCTCTGTTCCTGTATTCTAATAAAACCTATGTACGTGTTTTTAGTCTAATCTATTTACTTCTTACAGGATAGAGCATATTTTGGGTTATCGCATATCACAGTTGGATTTGACAAGTTTATGTGATGGGGATTATGCAAGTTGAAGAAGATTTTGCCCGTTTCGACGCGAAAGGAAACAACGGATGGAATACACTCTTTGCAGTAGGTTAAACCACACTTGCACGGAAAACAGATTTTAAAAGAAATTTGTTTAACCGTCTGTAATTTGTAGGAGATTCGACGGACTTCCGCCGGATACAACTATTCCCTAACGGAATCTCGAAAGGCTCTTAATAGCAATCTTAATCGGTACAAAGACGTCAGCCCGTATGATCACAGTCGGATCATTCTGTCTGGAGGAAAGTGTGATTACATCAATGCAAGTTTAGTGAAAGTCCCCGAAGCGGGACGTACCTACATTTTAACGCAAGGCCCATTGGCCGATACGACTGGCCATCTTTGGCTTATGGTTTGGGAACAGCGGACCCACGCTATTATTATGTTGAACAAGATTATTGAAAAAAACCAGATCAAGTGTCACGAATATTGGCCATCGGGTAACAAACAGTTACTTCTAAACGACGTTGGTCTTTCCGTGATCCTACTTAAAGAAGAGCCAGGCGATCACTATATCAAGCGAACGTTTAAGTCAGAACTTTTTAAGTTTACTTAGCTTGGTCCACGCCTAATTCGCCGTTTTTCTATACCTTTAGATTGGAAGACCTAGAGTCCGGTGCTAGTAGAGAAGTCGTACAGTTTCACTACGTTGCCTGGCCAGACTTTGGTGTTCCCCATTCGGCTAAAGCGTTCTTGGATTTCCTGTTAGCTGTTCGCGAAACAGGGGGTTTGGGACTGCCTGATGGACCAGCTGAAGTAGGACCCTCTGTGGTTCATTGTTCAGCCGGAATTGGTCGTTCAGGAACATTTTGTCTAGCCGATTCGTGTCTTTTAATGGTAATTTGAAAAAAAAAATGAAGTCGCCAGCGTTAGAAGGTCTTATAAAACTCTTTCTAGATGGGAAAAGGAAACTACCAAGTTTCCGTTCAGCAAGTATTATTGGATATGCGTCGGTATCGCATGGGCCTTATCCAAACCCCCGAACAGTTAAGGTTTTCGTATTTGGCTATTATTGAAGGGGCAAAAAGGCTAAGCCTGCCCGACAAAGTAAGTTTGGGTTCAGTCGTTGAAAAGTGTAATGAAAACTACTCCCTTTTTTAGATTGACTTAACCAATGGCATTGGTGCAGAAAATAAAGGAATTCCTCAAGAGGACGAAAGCAGTTCGGAATCAGAAATCAGCGAAGAAGATGTGGAATCTGAGTCCACCGAAGATGACAGTGATGAAGACGGGGTCAGTCCATCCAAAATACCATGTCGAGTGGAAGGAATCAAGCAGATTGCTCCAGAAACAGCTCGTTTACCAACACAAGACCCTCCCCCTATTCCCCCTAGAGGTGAATCGCTTCACAAGATGACTAGACAAGAAAGTATGTCTTTCGCTTATATTGTCTGGTTTCTTATAGACGTCTGTGATCTTATAATTTTTTATCACCGTTTCTTAATATCCTTTTAGGTGACGATGAAGGAAAGCCACCACCTTTGCCACCCAGGCCGCCTATTTTTCCTCCCCGGTCCAGCGTATCGAATGGACCACCAGATAGGCCTTTACCATCCATTCCTCAAGACGAACAAGCATCGGAATCCTCTGAAATGGGGAGCTCGGCTGACGAGCTAGAAGAGGAAAGTGTTTCTCAGACTGAAACAGAAGAGCCTGGAGAGGTGAAGGAACCGCATCTGCTGGCGGAAGTAAAGAAACCTGAAGAAAATGAAGTGCAACCGGAAAGCTGGTCAAGTATAGAGCCCATCCAGCCTGATAGGTAAGAAACTTGTTTACAATCATTACTATTTTGTTTTTAACGCTGGGAAAACATTATTCATTTAAATTATTATTTTTTATTGTTTTTAACGGGAAAAAAGTGATAAAAGAAAAAAAATTACGCATAACCTCTTGTCTAATGAGAGGTCACGTGACATCCGACATCGGCGGGCCCCAAACAAAGGCTACTGGAGGTTTATAGTTTTGGTTAGGCCCGGTTTTGCTCATTACGGCTTACAAGTATGCTAGCATGCTTGGTCGATTTTTTTTTCACAGTTCTACACAATGGAGCTTTTGTTTGGAGCCGGTCTTGCAGTCACGCTTCGCTAGTTCATTGTTTAATCCTATTAAATGCATGGAATTGCGTGTAACCGGTGCTGTAATCTTCGGTTGCAGTGGCAATGCCTTGAGGGAGCGCCGCGGAGCCGAGCGCCGCGAACGGTTAGCCCGCACTGCTGCCATCGTTTCGGATCTGAAAGAAAAACAGAGGAACACCGAGGTGTGGCAACGACGCAAGAGGTGGATTCTTTCACCGCTGCCTTTGGGCGTGGGACTTGGTGTAGCCATCGTGGCGGCTGCCTTGATATACCGGAGTTTCTTGGACGGAGGAGGCGGAACTATGGCATAAAATGTCGACCACAAAAAGCAGAATCATGCAGATGAAAACGCATTAGAGCCTCGTTCTTTAGTTTTGGGTCACGTGACGTTAGCAAGCGTGGATTTTCCAGCCTCCTGACGCCGTTTTTTTTCTCCATTATTTGTTGTTTTTGCCGTTGGTTTGGATGTTACGTGACCTAACTATTGGGACTTTTTCCCCCCCAGGTTACCCTTCTCAGTGCATTGCCTAATTAGCCACCTTCGTTATCCATTTGCATGTAGGAGTGGTTGTACACACCACCAGCGTTTACCTGAACGAGTCCAGTGTTTGAGAGCAATAGGGGAAGAAATGCGAAGTCAAACTAAGCCATTTTTTTTGTTTTCTTGAATTTATCGGCAAAAAAATTACATGCTAGTTTAAAACGGGACGCTATGATTATAATTTACCCTCTGACGCGTGTGTAGACTGGCCACATCATTTACCCAGAACATATAAAACATTTACATTTTCATTAAAAGCTGTACATTTGGCAGGCATAATCTTTTGAGTGCATGACGTGGGCTCATCATTTTCATTGTTTTAATGTGTTGCAGAGATCGGGATGACAGCGAACCACAACGGAAACGGGCACGAACTGGGTTCAACTAATCTGCCGAAATCTTTCGTAACAGTATAAGTTAATACTTTTTACTCATGGCGGAGTTTTTACAAAGACAGTGTACATTCCTTAGTTTATTTCTACTCCGCGTTCGTAGCTAATGGACTCTGTGGTGTAATATTAATGAATGCCTATTAGTGAGTTGGGGCTTGGGTTCTTTTGTCAAGCAGAATGATGACGTCTTTTTAGACTACTCATAGTATGACCCAATTTAGTACAGATTTGTGCAAATTGTAAGTGGGATGATTTTGATCCTTAACCTCGACTACCGTTTTCTCACTAGTTCCCTTGTTTTCAAAAGTCGCGGGCTTGGCGAATAGCATGGAATCGGCTTGAGTCATTTGCGTTTCCGCCGTTTGTGCATTGCTGTCTACGATGATACTTGTAAACAAACGAAAGCTGAAGTGGAATGTTTGCCCTTGTTATGTTCATAGGATTTATATATTAAAAGGGTAGAAATAACGATATGGCCAATAGTGACGTTCCAAAAGTCAAATTTCACCCTTCTTGTGGTTCGTTAATTGCACTTTCTGTCGATAATTTAACAGCAAGTCGGTGTGCTGCGGGGCAAGAATTCAACAATGGATTAGTTTTTAGCGAGACACCATTGGAGGACGATTTTGTCTTCAGCGTTCGGATAGATGAGAGAGTAAGTATAAGTAATTCTTAAACTATATTTACAGCTTTAAAAAATCACACAGAGTTTCGAAAATTTCGAAACTGTGATTTTTTATAGCTGTATATCATCTTATCTTGAAAAGTCAGCCGTGAATATAATCTTAATAAATCATTAAATGGATAGAGAATTCCACGACTCACTGCAATCTTGTATCATATCGTTTTTTACTTATGGCAGATTGTCTCCTGGACTGGTAGTATAGAAATTGGACTTATTGGAGTTGATCCTCAAACGCTTAGTATTCCGACAAGTACTTCTGAACTTACAGAATCAGTTTGGGTAACCTTTTAAAACGCATTAAATCACTTTAATATTAAGCAATTTGTGCCAAATGACAGATTGTTTCTGGTTCAAACGTTCTCAAAGATGGAGTTACAATTAAGGAGTTGTATGGCCCTGACTTGGACAGTCTGAAGGAAGGGGACAGCGTTGGAATCATGCGCACAAAAGAAGTAAAACCAGCCATTATAATTGACTGAGCCAGTAAATTGTACTTGAATTAAACTTGTAGGGTGACCTAGTACTTTACGTAAATGAACGAGGACAAGGAATTGGGGCATCCAATTTACCACAGTCTCTCTATGCCATAATTAATTTGTATGGAAAGTGCACTCGAGTGACCATTTTGCCAGCGCAGCAATTACGCTTCAGAGCTCCAATTGGTAAAAACGGTATTTATTTTCTGGCTCCATTACCAAAAGATTCATACTCTAGTTGATTTTGCGACTTTAACCTTCGTTTCGTCTCCTTCGACGCCTCCTGACAATGTTAACCATGGCCTGCTTGCCGGCCCGTCACTTTTATTGCCAGATAATGAATCTCCACAAAACGACTTGCATGAATTGAACGTTACTCGTCCTCGCAACCCTGTGTCTACTTCCGAAAACATCCATCGCACTTTTCCGTCCTTTCCTGGCACGGATCGGCTGAAATTCCATGCACGGTGCGGTTCCCTGATCAAACTATCCTCTAATGGAAGAACTGCTGAACGGCGGCGGCCAATGGATGAATTTAACCATGGAGTGGTCATGAGCCACAGGGCCATTAAAGATAACGAGCTTTTCCATATTCGGATTGACCGCTTAGTGGATAAGTGGTCCGGTTCCATCGAAGTAGGCGTTACCACTCATGACCCCGCTACCTTGGATTTCCCGGCTACAATGACTAACCTGAGGTCTGGTACCGTTATCATGTCCGGCTGCGGGATCTTAACAAACGGGAAAGGAAGTCGAAGGGAATATGGGGAAGTCAATCTGGATCAGTTAACGGTACGTAGTTAACGTCTTTAGTGTAAGCTTAACCTTTCCGTATCGGTGCGAGCTAGGAAGGCGATACAATTGGTTTGATCAGAAAACCTTGCGGTTCATTGCACTTTTTTGTCAATGGCCAAGATCAAGGCTTGGCAGCTACGTTGTCTCCAGAGCCAGTTTGGGCCGTAGTGGATTTATACGGCATGGCTGTGAAAGTAACCATTCTTGACTCGGACCGAAGTCCCCGCGAAGAGCACAATATTGCCGTGCAAAGAGGTTTAGTCCCTTGCGCCATTCCCAACGAGTTATGGCGGCCACTCACGTTTAGCACGCGGTGTGGAACACGAGCTGCTGTAGTAAACGCGGGCAAAACGGCTCATCGGCCCAAGTAAGTGATACTTTCGGAAAGTCTTTATTGGAACTCAGCTCTACTTATTTACTGTACTTCCATGTCCTGTAGCGCCTTGGAGGATTTCAATCATGGCGTTGTGTTAACCGCCAGACCGTTACGACCGGGGGAAATTTTTGAAGTGAGGCTGGATAAAGTCGTAACCAAGTGGGCAGGATCTATAGAAATTGGAGTTACTTCGCACGAACCTTCCTCGCTCGAGTTTCCCACTACGATGACCAACGTACGGTCCGGTACATGGATGATGACTGGCAATGGGGTCATGCATAACGGAGTCACGGTGCTGGATGATTATGGGCGGAGTCTGGATAGGCTTAAAGTGAGACTAATTTGTTGGTCTTTAGGTTTTTTTATTTTTACAAAATAAAATAAAATCTTGTATTAGGTGGGAGATCGAGTAGCAGTGCAGCGATTATTGAATGGTGTGCTGCATTTTTACGTCAACGGAGAAGATCAAGGTCCGGCAGCCTATAATGTTCCTTATCCGGTATATGGAGTGATTGACTTGTACGGCCAAGCTGCGGAGGCTACTATTGTGGATCGAGCTCCGTTATATAGTCCTGAAACTGAAGCAGAAACAGAAAGCCCTGATCACGCCCCGTCTTTACCTATCACTCCTCCGCTGTCATCTCCTTCGCCGTCCTCTTCGTCTCTTACGTTGAACCGACCTGCCCATCAACGACGGATTCATTCGTAAAAGATTTAAAACTTTAACGAGCGTGATACAGGTTACCTATTTTAACAGGGATTTAGCCTTTCATCATCTACATGGCAGAAATGCCTTAGTGTCAAACGGTGGATTGACGGCATCCAGGCCCAACGCACATGGCGAGTTTAATGATGCAATAGTTATTACCCAAAGACCTTTAAAGGCCGGGGAACTTTTCGAAATAGTCATTGAGCGAATCGTGGACAGGTAAAAATATATAATAATAATAATGAAGAGCTAAAAAAATGCTTTGTAACTTTCATTTCGCTTTTTTGTTTGTTGTGTGGTATTAAATGGGAATTTTGCTAACAAGTACATTGCTTTTAGGTGGTCCGGCTCCTTGGAATTAGGAGTAACTATCATACGCCCAGAGGATTTGGATTTCCCGGCCACCATGACAGATATCGGCTATGATACCTGGATGTTGAGCGGAGCCGCAGTGATGCAAGATGGAATAGCTCTCCGTCATGGTTATCCTTTGGATCTGGACACTTTGACTGTGGGTTCCAAAGTCGGACTTCTGAGGCATGCCAACGGCTCTTTGCACTATTACTTGAATGGGCAGGATCAAGGAAAAGCTTTCGATTTCGTGCCACCCAGTAATATTCAATATCTAAAACCAAAGCTGTGTCTGATCTTAACGTTCTTCTACCTTTCAAGGTGTATACGCTGTGATTGATTTATACGGTCAGTGCGCTCAAATATCCCTAGTCCATAGTCCTTTACGTGAAACCGGAGGTTTGGAGGCAGACAGCAGCCCAGTTTGTGTTCCGCTCATAGCTACCTCGCCACTCATGGCCGAAACTGTACCCTCAAACTGTCATCGCTTCCATGCCCATACGGGGAAAGCCATCTATCTTTCCAAAGAAGGACGAAGCGCACAGCGCGTCACCGGGGAGTTTGAGAACGGTTTACTGTTTAGCGCCATGCCATTACGTCCTGACGAGGTTTTCGAGGTATATATATATTCAAACACGGTATCTTATTGTGTCTACTAACCAGCGCTTTGATCTCAGGTTGAATTGGAGGAAGTGGAAGGAATTTGGTGTGGTGGGCTTGCCATTGGAGTCACGTCACGTGACCCGGACGAGTTGAGCACGACCGATTTGCCAGCGAGGATTAGCGAGTTGCAGTCTCCTGTATGGTTTGGTGCAGGTAACACACTTAGGATATTAAAAAGGCATGTGTAATAGCTAAAGCAACGCTTCAGGCTTGGATTGCAGTAAACTTCATAGTCAAGTCAGACACGCCTTCTTGCCATTGTTGACGAATCTAGTTCCCGGTGACCGTGTAGCATTATGGCGAACTGGTGATGGATGTTTGAAGCTTAGCGTGAATGGCAAGGAATCAGTCAAACTTTTCCAGCACTTGCCGAGGGTAAGTTTCAAGTGCTTACTATGGATTATTGATCAAGACGTACACTATTTGTGTGCCGCAGCGAGTCTATGCTGTCTTGGATCTATTTGGAGCCGCAACACATGTGTCAATCCAAAGCATACGAACTTACCATTTGGAGGTTACTCCAGACGGGGAAGGGGAAGAAGCCATGCTAGTGACACCTCTGCCGTCATCTATATCGCAGTTAGCGTTACGAGAAGCAATGCAAGGTATTACGGCAGCGCTGGGAGAAACACGATTGGCGCAAGGTAATATCACGTAATTCTGTCTAGTTTGTGTCTAGTTTATGTGTCCCTTTTTTAACCTCATCTTGAATGGAGAATTGTTTTAGATGTATGCTTACATGTTGTTTTCCTTGTTTTAGGTATAAATCATGCATGTTTCCATGACTATCATGGGCGGAATATTCTATTGAGTATGGGAAACGCGAAAGCGACGCGCCAAGACGGTTACAATCATGGTTTAGTGTTTTCGCAAGAGCCACTAAAGAACGACATGCTTTATCACGTCAGGATAGATAAGCTAGAACCCAAATGGACGGGATCCATTAAAATTGGAATAGTTTCGACTCGATCTGAAAAGCTTCCGTTGCTTACTTGCTCGCTCGACATCAAGCGCGCATGGATTTTAAGCGAGAATTGGGTCTACCGAGACGGAGTTAAGTTTAAGCGTTGCCATTTCAATTTAGACAAATTGCAAGTGGGACAAAATGTGGGCGTGCGACTGAGTCAGAATCAGTTCCATGTGTACATTGATGGGTTGGATCAGGGTGCGTTCACTGCTGATATTTCCCAGCCGGTGTATGCAGTCATGGATTTGTACGGCCAATGTGAGCAAGTTACGGTTTTGTCGAGCAAAGACATAGAAACTGACCAAGAAAAAGCCAATCAAGACAACAGCGAAAAACTAGAAGTGGCTATCCAGCTACATACTCCCATACTGGACGTCGTGGATACTCATCTGTGTAGTTACAGAGCTGCCTGTTTGCGGTTCCGAGATTATTTAGGGTTACCAACCGCGTTCTTCGTCGCTGATGCCATTAAATGCTACTGCAGTAATTGCACTAGAGGACAAGCTTCTGATTCGAAATCTCTACAACTTCAGGTATAGCTCCGTAATTAAGCGTGTACATTGGTTATTTATTTAAATTTTGTATTAGGGCTTCTGCCGTCTTCCTTTGCGTTTTTATTCCAAAAACTCACTCGTGGATGGCGATAAATGGGCGGCAGCATTTTATACCGTAAAATGGACACTGCTGCGGAATGTTTTGGACAAAGGAACACTGCAAGTTCAACCAGCATTGTCGGGTTGCCAACCAGGTACTTCGTCGGAGAAGAACCGAGACGCAAGCGGTCTACAGATGCGGTTCTATCCGTCGCTGCTCTCAGCCATTCCATCCGCGCCAACCATGGACTATCCCGATCATGTGCTGAATCGAAATCTCAAAGGACAAGCTATCTTGCAGGTGGCGGTGAAACCGGGTTCGTATACCGTTGAAAGAAGCACCGTCGAAGGACACGACTTGTCTACGCTAAGTCGATCAGCTCTCCCCGCGGATGATAACGGAGGGGTGTGGGTAAGCAAGGAGGAAGGAGCAGCGGTGGCTCATGCGATATTACTTCGCTTCCAAGCTATTTAAGTTAATTTGTTTAATTGCACACTTTTATTGCGTGAAGTATTGGTTGATTCGCATTGTTACCTATAATGTGAGACAAGAACACGAAAAAATTTAGCAACTTTTACGGGTATTATTTTTTGAAAGAATCAAATTTTTATTAGTTATTATGTCATTAATATTTTGTTTTTAAAAGATAATCTCTATACCTAGGTCCGGTTGCACAAGTCATCGTAAGGGCGTTACTTCCCTTGTCCTTACACTCGAGTGGACTTTCTACCCTTCAGGGGGTTGCCGTCACCTAGCAATTTTCTAATGATTTGGCAAAGATCGATTATAGTTGAACATATAACGTATCTTCACATTTTTGATTATTTGCGGCAGTACCACAACATCCACTGTATTTTGAAGTCTGTCGAAGTTCATTTGCAGGATTCGTAACCCCTTTCAAGAGAGACGCTGGAGGTGCTGCGACGTCTAACAGTGTCCTTGTGTTGTACGATTTGTAATATTTGAAATAAAAGCTTTGAAAATTTTGAAATTTTTGCGAGATTTTTCAGTATTGAGGCCAAAAAAGGTTATTATTTCGTGAACCTCAGCTAGTCTTACCTGACTCCAGATAACCTTCGAATAACCTTCAAATGACCTCTGAGTAACCTTCAATAACCTCAATAGCCTTCCCGGGCTCCAGATAACCTTCAATGACCTTCAAATAACCTTCAAATGACCTCTAAATAACCTTCAATAACCTCAACAGTCTTCCCGGGCTCCAGATAACCTTCAATGACCTTCAAATGACCTCTAAATAACCTTTCCCAGGCTCCAGATAACCTTCAATGACCTTCGAGTAACCTTCAAGTGACCTCTAAATAACCTTCAATCTAAATAACCTTCAATAACCTCAACAGCCTTCTCCAGATTACCTTCAATGACCTTCAAATAACCTCAACAGCTTTCCCTGGCTCCAGATAACCTTCAAATGACCTCTAAATAACCTTCAATGACCTTCAAATGACCTCTAAATAACCTTCAATGATCTTGACAGCCTTTCCTTGGCTCAGGATAACCTTCAAATGACCTCTAAATAACCTTGAATGGTCATTGTGTCACCAAGATTTGTGTCAATACGTCTTGTCAATAAGCCCAACGCAGTATATTCAGTAATTTATGTTACAAGTGCATTGGCAAGCAAAATCACGTAACAAAACTGAACTTATAAAACAAAGCAAAAAACAAACCCAAACAACTTACAAAAAATAAACCCAAGCCGTTGTTATTAATTCACAATTCAGCTCTTTCTTACTAAATTTTATTTGATACACCTTGTATTTATCTTATCGCAAAGAATTCTTCATCCATAAAAACGCATATCTTTAAGAATGCACAATATTTCATCAGTCATTAAGAAATGTCTACGATCTCATCTACGCCCATTTCCTCTAGCTCCTTTCGTAAACAAGCTGCAATAAGCTCGCACTTCGCGCTCCTGCACTTGCACGGCAAAGGATGTTCTTCAATTGAAGGGTCCAACAAGGCCAAGGAAATGGTGTATTGCCTTTTATTAGTCTCGCTCTGAGCGAGATGTAAATCCCAGCCAACAATCTCACCCTCTTCAATGTCCGCAGAGTTGGGAAGAACGATTACACTCTGTTTCCAATGTGTCGGTGGAGAGTGCGGCGAGGTCGACAAGGTTATTACTTGGTCATCGGTATCATTAGTTTCGAACCTGGCATCAAACCATAAACATACACCTTGAAATTTGCCTGCCTTGTCAGCAGACAAGAACACTTTTTTCTGCATGGACTGAACGTCTTCGATCCCCGTCCAAGCTAGTTCAAATGTGGCCACTTCCGATAGTTCTGTAAGAAGCTCTTGTGCCTCAAGAACAAGAATTTCGGGTTTGGCAGCTTTTGATGCTAAATAGTAGTCCTTGGCTGGGCTCATATCAAAACCGTAAACTTGATTCCAGAAATTCAACTTGGATTGATAGAAACCATCCAAACTGCAAGCCGCGGCGTACAGCGTCACATGGGATGGCCAGATAATTCCATCCGCCTTCAAGTGTTGCTCGCGAGCCAAAAGAACTGAATCCAACATTGATTCGTGAAAGAGGTAAAACCCCATCCACTCCGATATTATGACGTCCACTTGCTCGGGCAAAACAAGTTCTTCCGCTTTGGCTTGAATAACCTACAATAAATTGAAAGTTGAAACTCCTCGCTTACTATGTTTCTAGTTCTAAGTATACACGCATTAAGCAAAATTCCGTACATACATTAAGTAAAAGGAAAACTCACTTCGATCACGGAAGAAAAGTTATTCTTCTCTACAATATCTCTGGCAACCTCTGCCATGTTACTGGCTTCAACTGCATATACTTTCGATGCACCAGCCTGGGCACAGAACATGGACAAAATACCTGTTAGAGTGAGGATCACAAGCACATTGAATTCTAACGCTGTCGTTTTATATGCTATCTTACCTGTCCCAGCTCCTACATCTAGAACAACTTTATCGCGGAAAATGTGACTATTAGTCATGATAGCATTTTTGTAGGCTTCAGTTCGGGGGGCATCTTGCAGCATCAGCATATGAATCTATAAGCATTTTATTGAGCTTGTCATCTTATAAATTACGACAAAAAGTTACCTCTAAATCCTCATAGCTTTTGAAATACTCGGCATCATCTTTATCCATTCTGAATGCAGCAGTTTACTACACACAAAACCACGTGTTCTTTCGCTGCAGCACGCTAGATACCAAACTTCGGCGTCGAAGGCGTGGCCAAACGATAACAAACATGAGCGCCACCTGTGATTATTCGCAACAGTAAGGTAAGTATACGGGAGCCACTGAAACACGAAGTCTAAAAGCGACAAATGATACGAAAGTTCGCGATGTATCGAATTTTTGAAAACGCGGAAGTTTTTTCGAGTCAGGTAGTTTGTTGTCTATTTCACAAATGGTCTGCACAGATCTAGACCAAAATATAGCACCACGCACATTTATGAGGTTCGGGACTTTCTTAGTTTTTTTAGGAGGAGCGGTTTAGTATTTTATATGTGTTTCACAAAAGACGATGAGCTCTTTTAGAATACGTAGATTATAAACCTATTCCAAAGGGCAGGAATTGAGTAAGACATTATTAAGTTTGACCATGTCCGTCCAATCTCGAATCTCTCCCCGAATTACCACGTTACGAATGCATCCTTTGAAGTTGTCCCGGATTCCTAGTGCTCCTTGAAGTGCACCGTCTAAATCCATTGATTAAGAATTTAAGTTTACCTTTCTCTCCAATTCTCCTATAAAGCTATACCTGGTATTCCTCCAATGTACAACGGCCGATCGCGCTTGCCCTCGAAAACATTCCCGTTCCCGGAAAACCCATACTGCTCGCTTCGTCCATCGACTTTTAAGGTTAACGCATTCTCCACATAGCTTGCTTTGATTAAATGCCACCGGTTGTCACATATGTAGTAGTGGGAAGGAAACGTTTGTCGAGCAGAGAATGTTTGATTGTCTCCCATGTCCACCGACAGGACAATCTAGACAATTGCGTTTATCTTTGATCAAAAGGGCAGCAAATTCCGTTAACTTACATCTCCTTCATCCAAGTACAGCGACAAAGCGGGCGATCCTCCTTCGTTCGATACACTCAGAAGAATGCCTGACAGTTCTGTACTGCGGAATTCCATTTCAATATCCGCCATAGCCCCTACTTTGAAATTATTGCCTAAAAAAACAACAAATGAAGTTGATTTCTTTTTCTGATACTCCATCAAATTACTGTAAACGGCGTACGCATCTCCTGCAAAATACGATCCCCGCTCTACATGCGCAAAACACTGACCCACGCGGTGAACCATATTTTTGCCACCAGCCAAATCGTACTTTCTTCCGTTGATTGCCAAATCTTTTAGACAGCCTTTTAAGGGCTCGTTGGGCTGCACAATAATTTTTCGCTTTAGTGAAGATATATGATAACTTCCGCTGTTAACCTACCATATTCTCTGCAATTGCTATGCCATTTTCTGGTAGCCCTCCCACAAACAGTTGGTTATCCAAGTTGAGTCTATTAGGTGCTTTGCCGCGCACTGGCGCTAATTCATCAACTGTTATGGATAGCTTGCGTTTATCCTTATTCACAGCCACTTTGTGCCAGTTCCCGTCGTTTAAGCCTCCTATGGACATGACTTCTTCTTTGCGACGACCTCCTAATGTAGCAGTCAATCTGCCATCGCGAAGACTTACAAGCATGAAATTCATGTGCTTAGTCTTGTTGAGCTAATTTCAAGAAAATCCATTAAAAACCTTTCTCGATCCCACAGAAGGTTAAAAAGAAAAGCACTTACATAAGTGTAAAAGAAAATGCCATTGGGGTAATGTGTCCGGAAACTGAAAGTGAGGTTAAACTGCGTGTTGAAATCTTTGCGATTATGTGGCACAACGATATGACTATGGGGCGAATCGCCGAACTTGACAGCTCTGCCTTCGATGGTATATTGCGGCACTTCCCGGCAAGCAGCTGGAGCGTCTTCGTTAGCTAGCATTTTGTCTTCGATGGTTCTAGGAGAGCGGGTTTCTTGACATCGGCCAATGGCAGCGCGGTTGAAACGAAGGGGCTCGTCCAGTCTTAGAAATTCGTTGTTAAATACGGCATCAACGATACAACCATGAAAGCCGATCGTAGTGGCTAGTAACTCAAAATGTGGAACATCAGCTTTAAGACCACCGAGATACAAACTGCCCGTCTCGGACGAAACATGGCCCGAGTTTATTCGAGCTAAGCGCACAGTACCAATCGTCTCATCATCCACCAAAACGTCCACCCTGAAATTCCCAATCATAGCAAAAGAATTAGAAATTCACTCCTAAACTCAGTTCAAAGCTTGTGTATATTTACTTCCGTCCTGACCGCAGGATGACGACAGTGTGAAATTCCCCATCATTATAGGTATCCGATGACGACAAGCTAATAACTTCCCCAGAAGTACCAGACTTGAACCTGGCTACCAGTTTCCCTCCAACGATTGCCAACGCGTAAGATTCGCTGTCTTTATCACCTCTCAACTGCAAATTCATTAACGTTAGGTGGTTAAAAAAAAGTTTTTTTTTAAGATTTGAAAGCACTTACAGCTGAATTAATGAAATTTGACTCTTCTTCACCACGTTCCCCAGGAACCAGCTCATTGGAATCATCAGGCTCATCTTTAGGGTCCTATTACGCAAAACAATTTTATGAAATAGGAACGATTCTATTTTACTACTCGTCAGGAAATAACGTACCGTTCCGAAAGGCGTGGAGAAAAGAATTACACCATGAGGACTGATGGTTTGGAAACTAAGACCAAAACTGCCGTCCTTTTTCCATGTCTGCGATTTAAGTTCGATGTATCCCCGTCCATCAAACCCAACTTTCCTCTCAGGCTACTCAAAAAAAAAAAAAAAAACATTTTTAAAAGGTTAACATTCTTTCAGCACGACAGCCAAACATTTACCTTATCTGGACAAGAAGCTTCCACACCATAGTAGCTTTTTTGTAAGGGATTCAATCCGAATGCTACCACCTGTAAGTCTTTCATACATCCGCGATACGCACCGGGAATTGACTGCAGCAATGGCATGGGCATACGGAAATCTGGCGGAATACCTCCCACGTAAAGGCGTGCGACTTCCAGGTTCAGTGTAGGTACGTTAGAATGGGAAGGAGCTCCTGTCAACTCCTCATCTCCCACTTTGAGCAATGCTAAAAACACACACAAAAGACCACCTGATTAATTGAACCCTTAGAAATAAATTTTAAAACGCACCTGTTTCTACGCTTTTCCAAAAGACGCGAGAAGCTTCCACCTTAATCCACTGCCCGATGTTATACTTTTTCCGACTCTTCAAAGCCAATTCTTCACCCAAACGCGGTCCGTACCGTACTTCGTAATGAAGTTTGCCTTCGCTGAGCTCTAAGCTAATGTACTGGCCCTATAATACAAGGAAATGAACCATAATTATACATCTGGCTTATCAGAATGCTAGATTTGGAGTCTTACATTGGTTTCGTTCACGGCGAGGAAAAGTAAGGCATTTTCGTCAAACGTCTTAAAGCTTAGTGTTACACTGTACTGGCGTGAGTCGTAGCGAGGGATTTGCTGTAATTCTGCATACCCGCTCCCCGTGAAATGATAGGATGACTCGTCTTTGACTTCTTGAGCCCTAAAGGAAAAGATAAAAAGGCCTCTTTGCTTCGTAAGAATCATTCGGACTCACCCTTCTATGCACGCCAAGCAACGGGCACTTGTTTGGAAGTCCCAAAGACCAATGGGCTTTCCATCGAGCCACACTTCGTGTAAACAACCCGACAAACGTTTAGATTTCATAGCCACGGATGCATTTGATGGCAAACCTCCCACCCACAAAGTGTCGCCGACATTGTAATCGAGTTTACTGTAGCGAGCAGGTGAAACACCGCTTATTGGAGCCCCGTCAGAAGGCTTATAATTATCAAGGGGTTTAATGGGTTTGACTGAAAGTGTCCCAATATTGCCAATTCTGTTATAAAGACAATGTGGAAAAAAAATAACAAAAACTAAACAATAATAATAATAAAAAAAATTCCGATTAATCTTTACCTTTCAGCTTCGATACGGAACCACTGAGTATCGTCCAGTAAATCACCACTATTGGATAATTGCTGAGGATGGGTAATTACTTCCATCCCACCTCCCAAGTCCCACAGGAATCGAATACGTCTATCGATCATCTCAATGGCCATAAATTCCACCTAAATACAAAGTTGTAATTACAATATGCAATGATTATTTCATTCTTTTAAAATGTTGGCTTACGTTGGACAAAGAAGAAGGCTATAATGTTGTCCACAAAAACAAACAAGATCAAATTAGGGATGGTCAGATTAAGCGAAAGTAAATGGAAACAAACTTACCTTGGACGAAGGAAGGTAAAATAACATAGCATCTTTCTCTTTACTAGCAGCATAGGTTAGGACGATGTTGTTCATAGTGCCTGGTGTGACTTCGGGCTTGTAAGTTCGTACGCAACCCGGCGTTCTACCCGACAATGATACGCGGATCTGTTAAACACCAAAAACGTGAATTCTTTTCACTCTTGTGTAAAGCAAAATAAGAAATTCCTTACGCTAGAAGCGGCTTGACGCGCTTTTAGGATTTTCCCCCGTAATTCGTCCAACTTGAGACTGACTGTTGTATTGAGAGTACGTAATTCTGCAGTCCGCTTTTTTAGAACGGACGACCGACTATCTGCTTGCTTCATATTCAGGCGCGCTTCTTCAACTAAATAAATGCAAATATAAATATTTTAGTATAAAATGATAAAAAGTGATAAATAAATAATAAAATAATGTATAATAATAAATAAAAGAATAATATACAGACGACTTACTTAGTTTGCCGATTCTCTTGTGATCGGTAGACTTGCCGGCTTGCAAGTTTTGTAACCGCACTTGCAAATCCTTATCGATCATGGAACGCAATTCCACAACTCGTTTTAGGGTGGCAGATGTCTTGCTATGCGCGTCAGCCGATCTTTCCACAGCCGCTTTTCCCTTCTCTCGGACTAGTGAAAAGATTTAGTTAAGACACACGTCCAGGGAAGCGAATGTTTTACCTTTTGTTAGTTTATCTAACTGACGGTTAATTGCGTCATTCTCATTCCGAACATCTGTCAGCTGGACTTCAACGTATCGCAAAGCTGCACTTTCCCCTTTTAACCTTTCGCTATGGTTTCTCACACTGTGCTGTAAACGGTCGGCGTCATTCTGGTAACTGCGACTTTTCTGAAGGGCTAAACGAGCCTTTTCAATAAGCGAAAGTTCTCCGTCTTCAGGATAGACCTTGAGTTGTCAAGAAAAAGCTTTTAGCTGAGATACCACCCCACGTATGCTACAACTCAAACTTACATCCAAATAAGCCAAGCTCGACGCTTGCTTAGCACTCTGCGCTGCATCTTTGGCTCCTTGAAGTTCGTCTACGATTTTCTGGTAGGCATTGGCTGCTTGTAACGGCAAATCAGCCACATCTCGCGTGGCATTGAATTGACTATTATTTAATTTTATTATTTATTCTAATTATTAATTGAATTATTAATTAATTTATTAAATTTTATTCTTTATTTGTTAAAAAATTACTTAAAACTTTTAACAGATTAAAGCATAAGCTTACTCAAACAATGCCGAAGCCTGTCGCGTGAGTTGATTCGCATGAACTTGGGACGGAATGACATGTTTTGTTTTGTATTCCGGTATCAAGCGTGACAAGCTACTCTCCTTCTTTTCGCATTCCCGGCTTACATTAATGAGTCTCTTCAACGTGCCGCGCAAATCCTAAAAATAAACGTTAGAAATAAAATAAAAGAATAATCCTTACAAAATAAAAAACGTTAATAAACTTGAGCTAATAATAACTAATTTCTTGCCTTGTAGTGTGTCGTTGCCTCGAAAAGAATGATTGAAGTGTTGGCATTAGTCTCTACCGCATTCTTGGTCAGCATCTTGGCTTTATTGGACTTGGTGCTTATTTCCGTAATAATAACTCTGCCAAGGGCTAAGCTGCTGTTACCATTGTTAAGGATTTGCCTTGCCTGTAAAGAAAACCCGTAGAGAAAAGAATGCCAATTGCGAAAAACGTACATCATTGGTGCTCGCTCTGCTTCTCTCAATGTGCGTCATGAGATCGTCGAGACGAAATTTAAGAGCTTCCAAATTATCGCGTACAACTTCAATGAGTGTGTTGTCAAACGTCATTCCTTGAAGCCGTGCCAACAACGCCTGGGCTTTCCTACGTAAACAGTCATACGACCGACATAAATACTTCCCCCCTATAACTCGAGCCGAATTTTCTTTTTAAATGTTATCCTAGCTTCTCCACTTACTCCAGCTCGTATTTGGCTGCCAACTCCTTCGGTTGCAAATTGATCCGGAGAATAAGATTCAGAAGATCCTCGGCTTCGTTCAGCGCCCTGTTACTGTTAATGGAAGGCGTCTCGCCAATTGCGTAATTCCTCAAGTAGGCCACCACGTCTGCGAATATGAAGCGAATCAGCTTCCAAGACCGTAGTTTGTAAAATTAGGTCCAATTTCTACCTTGTGCAAATTGCTTGGCTTGGATCAAATCAGCTTCGTAGCTCTGCGAATCTAAACGTACAGCGAGCGACTCTTGTGCAGCTTTGCGCGCTTCATTTTCAAGCTCCGTCGCCTGGGAAGGCAATAAGTTTTCATGACGAAGCCAGTAATGATTATAATCTTTTCGTCTTTACTCTTTGAATTGTGAGTTGCGCCAACGGAGTCAGACTGGGTCTGCTAATTAAGTCTTGCGCTAGGACCTTCGCGTTTCTGGAGTCGTTCAGACCAGTTTCTAATGCAATCGTATCGTTGGCATGAGCGAAGAGTGCGTTCCAAGGGACGGGTACCAAATTGCTCACATTGAGACGCCGCAGGGAGTCTGTCATGGCATCCACGTCTCGCAGCAACACGCCGGTGCAGCCATCTTCGCAAGCTGGGTAGACAAAGTTAAAAAAGTCACGAATTAAGCACCGCGGTTACCAATTAACTCGGCAAGCGTTTAGAAGAATAATAGCTTTTTAAGTCTCTGCACAGGAGTTTGGAGGTTATGGTTAGGAACTACGTACATGTGCAGCCGTGGTCGGTGATAACATGTCTCGGTGCACAAAACGTGCAGTCGCGCCCAGTGATGCCAGGCTTGCAATTACATTGACCTGTGAGTTCATCGCATTCGTCACTCACGCTTCCATGCGGATCGCACTGGCAAGGCCGGCAAAAGCCCTTCGCAGCCAGCGGGTTGCCATAATATCCGTAGTCACATCTGTGAACCAAGTACATCTAATTGATCTTTAACGGCTTTGCGTGTGTCCTAATTACCGTTCGCAGCGGTCGCCCCTGTAGCCTCGCTGACAAAAGCATTTGGGAGCACCAGACCGAGACACTGTGCAATTGTCTGCAAAGTTTCGCTCCACACTTGGACAAGCACACGGCTGGCACGAGCCTTGCTCAGGATTGCCATAATAACCCGATCCGCATTGTTCGCATCTGGGTCCGGACGTATTCTCCTTGCACGCCTGAAAACGGTTTCGCATTAGTACAGCGTAATTCCTAAGCTAAGCGTGCTGGTTAAGGGCACACATGTGTGTAAAGCATGTAATTTGCTAACTCACGAGACAACGTCCTGTTTCGAGGTCGCAAACTTGGGAACGACCATTGCATTGACACGGTTTGGATTCGCCCACCAAGTCTATAATGACGGTACTGCTTATGTAATCGTTTTTGTGCCACCTGAAAAAGCCGATGCTCGGATCCTGACATGAGCTCGAATTGTATCCGGGAGGACAGTGGCACATTTCAATGCCCTTTGCAACGTTTGGCGTAAAGGCCGGAGCGGGAACTGCTACATCCAAGCTCACGTTCGTTAAACTGCCACCACATTTGGGCAAATTCGGTCATTATAAAACCAGCGTAAAACTTTGGAATAAAAGCTTACTTGGCGCTCTTACTGTCCATGGAATCAGTGGCTCGGATGAGGACGTGTTGGATATTTTGCAGCGCGACCATCATCATTTCGCGCGTTACGCGGGCTTGCGGGTTATTTTTAACCTTCCAGAACATTTCGTGCAATCTTTTCCAGGATAAAATAATAAAAATAAAAAATATATGTCGTGTTGAACCAGACGTCTTTTCTTCTTTTTTCCTTATGCCATAACAAACATGCTTTTGGCCGAGAACTTTTACCTCACTTCATAATGGCCATTGGACGAGGGTTGGGGCGGGAAATACTCGAGAATGATCCGCTGATTGCCTTGAATCTGGACCAAAGGATAGGTTGCAAGAATGTTATTTGGAAACAACGTCTTCCCATCCTGGCTGTGCGTCGTAAACCGCAGAAACCCGTTGTAGGAGAGTATCTGGTTTCCAACACACATAATTAGAGCGGGTAATTTCGAACGAGCATTTTTTCTTGGCAGAAAACTACTTACTTTGTCCTTGAGGAATATATCTGGCAAGCGCCAATACAAGGGAGTGTCAAAGAGATGGCTCACGCCAATCTTAACGTCCCCGGAGACCCCTGGGATAATTCGAAGATTGTTGGTCACATTCAGCTGAGTTTGCCCAGCGCCGAGTCTGAGTTCGCGTTGTCCAGGTAGTGCCAACTATACGGATAACAAGAAAAAAGAAAAAGGCATTATGTTAGGGTTTCAAACTTGCCAGAAGAAAAGGGTTGAGTAGGTGCCAACATTCGACAAAAGCAGAGTAAAACACAGCACATAAGGGCGTGCACGATTCCTTATGTCAAAAAGCCTTAGAAGCAAGCAGCCAAGCCAATTATATGCCTCCCCTGTAGCGCTACCAAGGCAACCAAACGATTTTTTGGTTTTAAATTGGACAGGTAAAGGGTTACCAAACTGAAATTTTACATTGATGTAACATATTTCCTGCGTATTGACCGGGAACTGATTGGCATTGGCGCGAGTCCGAGTTTGGAGATGAGGTTCGTCGTATTCAATACGGAGAGCTCGCGTACCCGGTTCATTACGTAACTGATAGAGAAGAAACATTCAAGAAACGCATGAGTTTTTTTTTACTGAAAATTGTGAAGTAAAGAACTGAAAGAGAAATACGCGAAATATTTCTGTTTAGAAAGAACAGGTAATATTCTGTTCAAAGAAAAATCACGGTGATAGTTTACCTGAGTCCAGATGAAGTTGGCTTGGACACAAGCCGCAGTACGCGTAAAACAGTAACACGGTGTGCAACCATGCGGGTTTTCTAAACCTAGACCAAAAGTCCCTTCTTTGCACTGTTGGCACGAGTTTCCCTCCACGTTGGTCTAAATAGAGAAATCCATAAAACTTAATGTATGTACCTAAGAAAAAAATTCCAAGTCGTTTAAAATTACCCTGCAGGGACATTGACCGGTAGGGCCGCATTGACAAACACCTTGTGGGTTGCAGACTTGCGGGTCGGTTCCTGCCGAGTCACAGGTGCACTTTTTGCAAGCCGGGAATCCGTAATAGCCAAAAGCACATTCATCACATAATGGCCCATCGAAACCTTCTTTACACGTACAGCGACCCCCTTTTCCATCGCACTGGACCGATACCGACCCTTTGGCATGACAATTACACGCCTTTTTATCACCACACATAAAAAAAAAAATTAGTCACAAAAAACTAGCTTTGTTAACTTTAAAAAGCGCTTACCTTGCAGCCTTTCTTGGCATCGTAACCCCAAGACCCGAAAGTACATTTGCCACAAGCGAGTCCTTCCGTAGAAGGAGGACAAACGCATCTTCCCGTATCGGGATCACAAACATGTCCGGGTTTATCGCATTTCTCACAAGCTGTTCCAGGATAAAGAGGGGAAAGAGTCAGTAATTAGTTTTGAAGACTTACAAATCAACAGCAAGCGTTCAACTTGAAGAAGAAACAGTTAGCACACAAACGCTTTGCCTATATTTGTCTGTCTTCGCCTTGAGTATATACCCTCGCTTAGAACAATAGACAAATCCCGTGCGGTTGAAATGATGCTAGACTTCACACTTACGCTGACAGCCCGCGTCCGAAAATCCAAAATAGCCTTCGACGCAGGTTTCGCACCGGTGGCCTTCCACTCCTACTTTGCATCGACAGAGGCCTGTGAGGGCATCGCAACTGCCATTCAATGACCCGATGGGGTCACACTGGCATGATTGACAGCCTTGCCGCGACGCCAGGTTCCAAAAACCCACCTGCAAAAATGGAGGTATATAGCCGACGATAAGTTGGTTTCCTCATCTCGTTTTGAAGAGAGATGACTATAAAAGTAACTGCCAAGTAACAAAAGCCATCGCACCAAAAACCAACCCAAGCAACAGACACTTACTTGACATGCATCGCACGCTCTGCCAACGACATTTGGCTTGCATTGGCATTGACCTGTGACGATATCGCACGTTCGTCCTCGAGAGCCAAACTCGTTGCAACCACAGCCTGTGTAACAGTGTAAGAGTTATCATAAAACAAACTTATAAGGCTTTAATCACAATGCAAGTTTCATGTTCGGATTTGGAAAGTTCTTCTCTTTTTAACACCCCTTAAATAAAAATAACAAAACAAAAAACTGCCATTCCTTTTAACTCACTTTCCAATGGTCTGCAAGGGAGCTTAGGCCCATTCAGAAGGTTGAGGGAGTTCATGCATACAAAGTAAGCAAATAAGCCTTCTCGGTTCTTTTTTAAAGAGAACTACTACTGCCTAACCTGTCTAATGGCACTAATAAAAAGCTACCTGATATTCCACGTATGGAAACATATGCAGACACGTTATACGTCATTAAAAAAAAACTGGTTTGCTCAAGTCAACAGAAGTCATACGAAACTTTTTTTCCCACTCTCGCTTTTTCCCCCCTTATTACGACTTTTTTCTACATGCAAGCTGTTCCTCATCAATGTCAGTTCTCATTAATATTCGCTTGCCCCTTCTTTTTTTTCTTCTCCCCTTCTGCAATCTTATGAAGGCGTTGCGCGTTGTGGTTCAGGGCCAGAGTTCAACTATACGCCTAATGATCCGGACACTGTCTCACATTTCGCTGTTACTAATCCGAAACCATGTAATATTGCGTAGGAAAACCGCAACGTAAAGGTTAGGTGCCCACGAACACTCCTAACCTGTGATAATAGAAAGTCGAACAACCTAGTCTCGGACGAAAGACATTTTACGGATGATTTACAGCCGTATACCATCACACGCAACAATGCAATAACAACCTGGTCCTGTACTACCATCTCACAAACCCGGTATGTTTGAAGTGAAAAAGGACAATGCAATCCGCTTTAATAAATCACAGAAAAATAGACGCTCTACCTTGAGTCAATCCTTTCCACGTTTGGTAATCTTTGGTATATTTATTGTGGTATCGGTTTGAACCCGAAGTCCGTGATTTCGAGTACGTCACTGTCCCTGATTGCACTACATTACCACTAAGGGTCGCATTTTTTCGTACATTTTTCCTGGACTTAATAGCCTGTCCCATTCGCTGGGCCCCAGTTTCTGACAAGAGACAGCAACAGGCGAAAAAGGCCGCCAAACTAACTTGCCACTTCATAGCTTTTTCCTCGGCATGGAAGCCTCACTCCACTCACACGACAACGCAAACTATAACAGGCACTCTTACAGCTTTTAGCGTCTCATGGTGTAATGGACACTGATCCCAGCCCATGAGGCAAAATGACACTTTGCATGTATTGACGCTGATAAAAACCGTGAATACAGGGCAATTTTGGAGCTGCGGTTTTGCATACGCAGCAACCTCAGCTTCCTGGAGCTGAAAGCCAACTAAACCAGTCTTCGACGTAAGCGACTCGGTATAGAGAACCTTGTGTAGTATAATGCTAACGGCTTTCTCGGCTATGTAACGTGTGTGTGCTATGCCACGGTTTTCATTTGCCTGGGAAAAAGATTTTATGCAGCCGAATGGGACTCGGGACGAAAACGAAAACTACCAAAGCGTTAAAAACGGACCCAAAAAAAGGAACGAAAATGAAAAATATACACCTGCATGCCTGCATGGAGCATTCCTATGAGTAGGACTACAGCGTCCCTAATACCGTGACTCGCATACACACTTAATTTACCAACACCACCAAGTTCCCCAGTGTGATACAAGAATTAAAAGAGATTACCGAGAACGGACGGGGCGGAGTTAATAGGCTCCCTGGACGAAGCTCTACATAAAGAGCTTTTTCAAACAATGTCCGGAAGAATAAAACAAAAAAGCTCCCTATGAAAAACTATATGGACGCAGACGGTCCCTTTGTAAGGTGACAACCGCAGCTTTCCTTCAGAATGTTGAGCCATTTCCAAACCTAGTTTCCCGCCAACTCAGGAGTCTAATGAATCAATGACAAGTATTCGACAGCCGGATAATTCAAGTTAAACTACAGCTTTGCTTTACGATTAGCACATGCAGTGGTCAAGGATTTGTTTTTGGAAGCTCGATTCGTAATCAGAGAAGCAGCGGGAGCATGCATACAAATTGCGAAAATCGCTTGAGGATCCAGAGGTCGCAGGTCTGATGTCTAATGGTGCCAGGGAGTCCCTACTCGCGGATAGATGGTCCTCTCCACTTGTCCATCCATAACCGAAAACTTGTCTCCTGGTCAATTACAAGGATAATGTGCCATAGCTCCGACGCCAGCACGCCTCTTATGCAGCCGTTTTATGGGTTTTCCAAGCCCACCCGTACAACTTTTGCCCCGCTTTTAATTCTCTCGTGAAAACACTGGTAGAGCTAGAAAATACAGCATCGGATGCTTGGCCTTTTCCACAGGGGACGCCCGGTGCATGTCAATGATGCCAAACAGCAGCACTTCGGACTCGAGTCGTGAGTCTTTTTCTCAACCCTATACGGATGCGTGCTGGAATTTTATTGATATGCAAGGCAAGTAGGTACGGTATGGGGAGGCCAGCATGTGGGGTCTACTTCATGGCGCTTGTCGAAGAAAGCGACAGGCGACATTCATATGGTTCGCTCCTTTTCCTTTGCTCAAATCCAAACACACTCTCGAGCTCAAAGGCAAGCTCAAAGGTAAAAAAAGGGAGGGAAATAAAACTAAACGCCAGTATTGCACGCTCCAGTAATAGATACTATGGTAAATATCCGTATGCTCGCCCAGCCTATAGCTCACACCGAAGAAAAAGGAAATACAAAAATAAAATTAAACAGAGAGGGGAAAAAAAGGTATGGCCCAGTCAGCACGTGGCTTGAATATGAATGGGTTTCAGCGTGAGTGACTTGGAAAAGGCTAAATCAGACAGAAAGCTACCTGGGCCAGGGCAAAAAAATAAATAAAAACTTCTGTTGCATAGAAAAATATTTAAGAAGTAGGAACAAAAATAATAGCAACGGGAGTGACGCCAGTCTTTTGGCATACATCCTTGGCTTCCTTTGGGATGGACACGGACACACGTGATCGTACCATATGGTGTTTTGAGACTATCTATCTCCCGATGCTGATCCTTTTGGCTCACACTCATAAGTCCAGTCGGATTACATATGCATGCTGATGACAAAAAACCAAAGCCCTTGCTGTCCGCCTTTCGAGTTTCTAATCATCTGTAGCTAATCGTTAATGCGACGAGGGTTTCTTAAAATTAACAGGTTTAACACCTTTCCGAGTTGGGGTCGGGAAAAAAACCAACAAATGAACTTGCTCCATATGTGGGCACAGATTGGCGACTCTTAACCCCAAAGCAAAAAAGACGCTCGCGGAACCACGAATCAGTGTCTGTTGTCGAGTGCTCGAAACCGCCAAAACCGCCATGAAATGGGTATTTTTTTTTCGTGAGGGAAGGAGACACCAACAATGCCAAAAACAGGTTTTTTAAGACGCGAGTTTGGTTACCGGATTTTTTTGTAACCTCGTTATTAGCATATTATTAGCGCTTGGTTCGCTCCTTTGGTTACGGAGCATAAAAAGCGGAAGTCGTCCAGTGCTGCCAAGCCAAGGAAGGGTCCAAGGGTGAGACCGAAGCAACAAAAAGTGCCACATTTGCTTTGCTTTGCCAACTCAGCTTCGTACGAGTGCCAAGACAAACTTCTCCTACAATTATGCATAAGCAAACGAGGGTTCTCATGCAAATTTGGGAGTGTCAAAGTGTCGTCCCCGTTGTCTTTTCATTCAATAAGCGTAGGAGAATGTCAGTGTTGTGGCTTGGTATAGCCCTGTTGTACTCTACGGTGTTCGCTACGAATCTGTGCTAGGTACTATGATTACGCATACTTGTATCTACACCCTGCGGCAAGAATCGAGATTTTGGCACACGTCACGACACACAAGACAAGCCGCTTGGTCGCCTGGTTCACCTATTATTTCTGTCCGCCAAAGGGGACTCCCTCCCAATATACGACCTCGGAGCAGTATAATTACTGTCTCAGTTCACGTTTATCTATATAACGCCACACGCCTGGTTCTGGCAGGGGGAAGAGGAGGCGCCAAAAAGACTTTATACATTGGTCAGTTCTAAACGACGACAAAGAGCTAAACCGCAAGGCTACGGGTTTTTGGAAGCATTCCTGCAGCGATACTGCCATCTTAAATATTACACGATGGGAAATATCTCTTTCTCTTTTTTTTGGCAGCGATTTAAAGGTTCCGAAGAGTTGTCTAGCACGCATCCCTGCAGCTATACACGTGTGTTTAAGAAGAGAAGAGCGTTGAAGGATAACTTGTAATATAAACTTCGCATAAGAATGCGGGAAAAACAATAGCCTGGGCCAAGTCAAAAGATAAATCAATTGCCGCTTGAACATTTTCTTCCGCTCACTCTTGGCAAGCAAACGACGGCAGTTCCAGGTGCTGGGCTTTGGATAAGCAGTTGTTACTACTTCGCTTGGTAAACGGTGAGCGATGGTCACTTTCGAGCAAAATGCAGGACATAAAACGATGCGCTATACAGCGCAAAAGGTTATCGGGGGCATCTTGGAGCAGCAGACCCAGCAAGAGTGCGTATGATAACAGCTTTTCCTCGAGGAGTATTGTAGGCAGTTTCCCAGTCGAGCCAAAGGAGAAAACGTTTGAGCAGGTAGGAACTAATAAGTTACCGGTGAGCTTCAGATGGCTGTTGTTATATACTATACTTGCTCTTGGGTGAACAGGTATAGGGGCACCGAGAGCCGACTGAACGGAAATTTGTATGAAGTGTGCAAGTCTATGGGAGTCCAAAGGTTCCGCAATTTTCGGCAAGGAGTAATTAGGCGAGGTTTTTAAGGAAGACAAAGGGGTAGGGCTTTAAAAAAACGACAGAAAAAAGTGAATTGCAGAGAAGGTGCGGGTTAGGTCTGCTTCCTACTGTTTTTTTTTTTCTAAAACCCCAGCTTTTTGTTCTGGTCGAGCTACTGATGATACACTGCCTCATCGTTTTCCCGAAAAAAGCCAAAGAAACTTGACTGACAAGTAAAGCTTTAGCAAGAGGCCAGAAAGGCTTTAACTAGGGATCTCTACCACCCGGAAAGCAAGAGTAATCCCTATCATCTCTCTTTTTTGTTATTTTTTTATTTTTTACCCCGTCTGGTTGTAATCTTAAGCTTCTCCAAAGTTATCCTCAGCTTTAGAGTCGCTGGGAAATCATTGATTAACCTTGCCCATTTTCTGGGAGAGTTTTAAAGAGCTTGAAGAGCTAAAAACAGATGAAAAAAACGCAACGCGATTAAAGTTCCGTGTCGGCCAGACTCTCAGAGCAAGGAAATAAAAGTGGAGCGTTATCTATGGACTGCGGCTGTACGGTTTGGCTTATGGAGAAGATTCTGAAGTGGAACCCAGATTACAGTTACAGGACTCTGACTTTGGGAAGAAGTTGTGAAGTGGAATGCAAGGAAGGCATAGTTGGCGTGAAAAGGACTCCATTGCATTCTTGAGTATGACCCATCAATCTTACTTTGATATTTGGTAAAAGAAAGACGCTTTGTTCTAGCGAGTGGCGAAAGTTACCGATAGGCCTCCGAGCACATTGGACTTGACACTTGCTATGCCCGGGAGCGCACAATGTAATAAAAAGAGCTCCCTTTACAGCGCTAGCCTTTTCGCGCGCTTTTGGACATGCTTGAACGGAAAGCATGAAAAGGTTTCCGAAAGAGAAAAGGCAACGGGACTTACCTTTACAGCCCTCTGTTGAGAAACCGTAATGGTCCTCCAAGCACTGATTGCAAGTTAGACCGACGACTCCTGGTCGGCATTCGCACTGCCCTGTGGAAGCACTACATACTTCAGTGGTGATAGATCCTACAGCATCGCAATTGCATTGGCGACAGCCTGCCGCCACATTGCCGAAACCATTCTAGGCAAACAAGAATCCTTAAATTACTCGACAATTGGCCAATTTTTTAAATTACCTTGCAGCGATCACAGGCTCTTCCGGTATATTTATTCCGGCATCGGCACTGACCAGTCACGGGGTCACATGTGTTACCATTGGCCCCAAACTGGTTACAATTACATGCTAAAATAAGAAGATAAAAGATAAATATTAACAATAATATAATATTTGTATGTTAAAGTTGGAAACACTTAAGGCTCCCGTATACCTTTGGCCCGTGGTTAATTTCGGAACAGCTTTTCATTAAACCAGCACATTTAATCTTAATGAAAAAAACTCTTTGACAGTTAAGCTTGAGCATAACGAGAAACAACAGACCGTGCACAAACCACCCACCTTTTTTTGCAATGAATAATAAATTAGTAACACACAAATGAAATTTGCAACTATGTGAAATACGTTGCCTGATAATATGTCCTTTGGTTGTGCACTAGTTGCTAAAAAAAGAAAACTTTTGTTCTAGATTGCTGTCAAATTTAACGTAACAAGTCGTTTTCGAACAATCTTGCTCCAGAATGTTCGACGATTTGATCTTGGGGACATTGTACTGCTACGCCAAGCTGTGTGACAAGTTGCATACTTGTCAGGGGCAAAACAAACTATAAGTTTATTTTTTTACTTCCTTATAGCGCGTTTTACTGGCTGCACTGGTGCAATATTTTGGCACTCAAGTGTGCGTACACAGTTTGTAAAGACATACATATTTGACACACTGAGTTCCAAAAATATTACACCAGTGCAGCCAGTGGAACGCGCTATTACGCGACGCTTGCTCACACAAAAATAATAACAAACATTAACGCCATCTGTGACTGTTTCGCATCAATAAGCTAAGGCATACGGGAGCATTAAAAACCCAGATTTTGGTCTTACGTTGACAGTTGCCTTCTAACGCATTGCCATAATGGCCTTCCGTGCATTGCTCGCAATGATATCCCCGCGTGTTCCCCCTACAGCGAAGACATTGGCCTGTCAACTGATCACACCAATCAGTGGCGCTCGTATCTTGATTGTTATTGCAATCACATGGCTGGCAGTAGTTCCCTGGTACCAACGGGTTTCCAAAATACCCCACTGTGCACCTAGAAGACGCACGAGTAACAGAACACGCCCCAATTAGTTTTCTTTTCGATGTCTTAACTACTCAAAAATATAAAAAAAATATGCTTTTACCTCTCGCACTGCTTTCCCTCGTAACCTTTGCGGCACTGATCGCAAACGAACTCCTCATTTGGACCCGCTAATTGACAAGTGGGGCTGAAGTTATTGCTAGCATCAGACAATGGGCAACGGCAAGGTTTGCAGGCGTCAGGAGTGCCTTTGGTTGCATCGCCGTAATAGCCAGTATCACACGACTCACACTTGAGGCCAACTGTGTTGTGCATGCATACCTAATTAGAAAAAATAGGACATTAATGATGTTTACACCAATAAGCCCACTTTCAATCTTACTCCGCATTGTCCAGTACTGAGATCACAGGAATCTACATGGCCATTGCAGTCGCACCGCTGACACTCGGCGTCGCTCGCTGCGTGTGCTTCACGCACGTAACCGAACCCACATTCTTCACATGACAAACCGCGATAACCAGACGGACAAACGCATTCCTCAATCCCGTGCACGCGTGCAATGGTAGACGCATTTTCGGACCCGAGATCTAATTCGACGTCGTGTAACCTAGACGAAGTAAGTGTTTTTGTTTCCAGGTTATCCAAGTCCAAATTCCATATTTTTAAAAAGAATTTCAGAAAGAAACAGGAGGAGGAAAAACTTACGTTCCTTCCACTTGATCCGTGTGGTACTTGGCACGGACCATAAAACGTTGAATGTTAGCCAAAACGCGCAACATTTCCGCCCTCGTAACGGCACCGCCTTTGTATTCCGCCCTGCGCCTCCGCGTTATGTCTTTAACGGAGTCCGGAATGTGATACCATCCTTTTTCGCTCAACGTGACTTTGATAGTGGTGTCTTTGTCGCGGTAAATTCGGTCGCCCAGTCCAATCTTCATACCGTTTCCCTGGAAAAAGCCACAATTTACTTCAGCAGCCGTCCTTTTCTCAAACTGAAAAATTTATTTGTACACACTATATACCTCAAGAATAATGTCAGGTCCTCGTGTAGGTTTCCCACCAGTATCTCCTCGTACAGGAACCCAAGACACGCGAAACTTGAACGTTTGTCCGTAACTCGTCAATTTCTTGCCCAGAAACTGTTGCGAGGCGAGCCAGTAATAACTTTCATAGTCAGCCATATCGTTGTTATCAACCGTAAGTCGGCCTTCTTCTAAACTCGGATCAACGAGTCGTGTTCCTTGGAGATCCGTTATCAGCCACCTCTCCATACCACTGATCTGTTCAAAATCCCAAGCATTAAATCTTCTTCATGGAGATTTGTAGATATATAACTTGTAAATATATAATTAATTTGTAGTTTTGTAAATTAATTTGTAAATATACAACTTCTTTTTCTTACTTTATCTAAGCCCAAGTTTGCCACAATGCAGCGTCCAGTTCTATCGAAGCAGAAGCATTTGGTGCAACCGTCAGGATTCTCTTCGCGTAAATCAAAATAGCCTGCTTTGCAACGGTCACAACGACTTCCTTCTACATTGACCTGAACAGACGTTTCTAGTTTAAACACTGGTCTCAAATAACCGAAAAATATGCTCCGTTACTTTGCACTGGCAGTCCCCTACGCACTCGGAGTCTACCGTACCCGCCAAATGGCAAGGACAAACCTCGCAAAGAGGAAAATTGCGAAATCCGCGAGCACAACGGTCACAACGAGGTCCAGCGAAACCTTCGCGACAGATACAAGAACCAGGCGCCTGAAACCAAAGACATGTTTATTCTCGTTTCAGAAAAAGGGGTAACGTTAACGAATGATATACCAAGCCTTCATGAATCCGAGACTCATCCTTGACGCAAAACCCCGCTGACCCTTCGCCATTGCAATCGCATTTGACACACGGTCGTGGAGCGGCAGGTGAAACACCCGCAGGGCGAAAATATCCATCCAGACATTGCTCGCAGTTTATGCCAGTTGTAAAATCCTGTAAACGACAGGCAAAGTGGTTTTATTAGTTCGTTTGGAAAGAAAGAACGAGAAAGCTGCACGTGATTTATATGCAATTACCGTGCAATTGAGGCACACACCGCCCCCTTCATAACGTCCTTCCATGTTCAAACTTCGCCCGGTCCGATCCACTTGGGGGTCATAAACACAGGCGCTAGCGTGGCCATGGCACTGGCAACTTTCGCAAACACCTCCGTCTGCGTTCGTGCCCGCCCTCCATGCACGCTGATTATAGAGCGGGCAGCACTGCTCACAGGAATCACCGCACGTGTTATGTTCGCATTGACATTTAGGGCGCTATAAAGCCACGCATTGAATTAATGACAGAAAGCATGACAACACAAAAAAACTATCTTTTCTTATTTGTTTTCCCCTTTTTTTCTTTATTTCTTACCCCAGTAAACTGCTCGGTAGGGCAGTTGGACGCATGGCCAAAGCACAGACATTGGCCGCCGATAGATATATCTTTGATGGAGTAAAAAAGACGGCGGAAAATGGACCGATCCAGTTCCTGGCCATCACCTGTAGAGCCTGAGGCGGCGGAGGAACCCGGATGTGTTGCTCCGCTGGAAAGACTCATCAAGTCTGCGTTCAGCGTGCGGATTTTCTGCAAGCGAATGCGCACATAGCGAGCCCGGGTGAAGTCGCGTAGTTCTGCGGAGGGTAATGAAGCTCCTGGTCTGCCATTTACCAGCGACGTATGAATCTAAAACCACAAAGCTTTTAACTGCATACCCCACAACCACACCCACATGGTAATTCGGTGTTCGGAAGGTTTTGGAACCCGAACTCTATTGCTTTCCCATACAAAATGAGTGTACGAATAAAAACCCCGATGCCTCGCATTGCATTAATATCTATAATTATTGGAACGGTTGGTGTGGGCAACCTAAACACTCCTTCGGGTTCAGTATTGTAAGGTTGACGCCCTCACACAAACCCGTTCATAAAGCGAGGAAGGGATGACGTTGAAATGAGCCTTTCACTCTTTTTTTCCCCTTCAATATAATCGTATGTATAATCTTTCTATGTTCGTGCCCACATCAATGGCAGGACTACTCTAAAGAAAAGTTGTAGAAAGGATCCAGTTACAATCCCCACTTAGCTCATATTACTCTCAGCTTAAATTAGTTTACAGTTAATTAGAATGGACTTTTCCTACCTCGCCGTCTTCCAGAGGTTCAAGTCTGGAGTAATACGATGTGCAGATAACCTCGCTGTCATTCCGATATGTTGGTTTTCCTTCTCGAGGTTCGATGCCATACCTGTAAAACAGTATTTACCTTATAAATAAATAAGCAAATAAACGAAAAGACCGCAACGTTCCAAATATCGCGAGTTCTTGTAAAAGCTGTTTGAGGAAACTACCGTTTGTTTTCCCGAAAATTTAGTTTGTTTCGTTAGCTTGTGAAAAAAACTTGACAGTTTCGCTTCAGGCTTTGTGTGAATTCTCCAAAACGCTAGATTCTAATCAAAGCACCAGTTTCGTGATTATGATGAGTCACGTTGTGCAAGCGGTTATGTGCTGTCTCGTGCATATTCACTTACTTGGTCAGACATTCGGCGTCACTTATAGCGTAGTATTGCCATGGTAGAAAGTTTACACCGTCCACGGATCGCTCCAAGATCCAATTGCCCGGACGGGGTGAATTGGCTGCCTTAATGATCACGTAAGCCACTTGAAATATCTAAGGCAGAAATAAAAAAAATAAAAATCCATTAGTGACGGGATTGATTTGGCTGCTTGTATGTTGAACCTTTTCTCCTTGCCACGCCATTAATTACTACGTTTTGTTTCAAAGGTGATCTTGTATCTCTCACAAAATACTGTTCAAATACAGCTCTAAAATTGTGCTTAAAAATACTTCAAAATGTACTTTTAAATAATAGAAATAAATTAAAAATTAAAATAATGTAAAATAAAATTGTACTTCAAAATACTTCCAAATGTACCTAAAAAATAATAAAAATAAATTAAATAATTTAAAATAAAATTTTACTTAAGAGCTTCACAGTGGGGCAATTGCTACTGTCACAAGCTTAAACTATTTAAAGTTTCCGTGCTTTTACTCAGGATTTCGCCAGTATTAAATGTGACATTTAGCTCCAAGGCCTTCCAGCCGTCTTCCGTTTGCATTAACCTCCATGACAAATCAACTTGGTCGTTTTAAGGGAACAGTCTCTTTACCATGCGTCACCTACACTTCAACATCTTCACGCATCAACTCGGCTTCTCACTTCGCGGTATTTCTCCACCAGCGCTACCCTGGAGCTGAGGAACATGGAAATTAATTGTTCACGAAAGATAAGTAAAAAGCTAGTCTCAGTTAGTTTCTGAGAAAAAACTCCATATTTATCAGCGTTTATAAGAGCTTTCGCGAGGGCTCTAGCGTCAAGATGGATCTAATTACGTTCAACTTCATGCACTGGCACGCCAGCTGCATAAACGCGAAGCATATCACATCCCACCTAGCGGGATCTGATTATTACCCCGCGCGTAAGCTATTTCGTTATAAAGCCACCACTGTCTTGCCCATTTTTCTCGGTCATTATTTCGACGTTTTTAAGGCGTTGCAGGGAAAGGCCAATCTCGAAAGGGCGCTGTGATAACTTCCCGAGATCATCGTTTTCACGGTAACAACTGAAAGACAGTCCTGCAAGAAAGGGAACATATATATGGGACCTATATCCGTCCCCACCACTGTGCGGCTGCGGGTCCTTATTTGCATACTAAGCAGGGAGAGAAACGAGCTTTGACTTTGAGCTTTTGGCATCTGTATGTGCGGCGTTTTCCCGTTTGTCTGCTAAGATATTGACACCTGTGTGAACAAAACGGGTCCCTATCGCCCATATCGGCTGGGCCTTTCCTTTCAGTTTTCTTATAAGACCTTGGCATGGGCCCCTTGCGTGTTTCAGGTGTCGAACATGACTTGTCCGAGTCACGCTTTCCCAGACAAAACGGACATCACGTTCTTAAAAGCTTATGGACAGTCTGCTTATCGTTTTCTTCTCCCGTCTCGGCGTTGACCACGGCACCTTACCAGCGCGTTAAGTTTTGACCATTTAAGGTGGAGAGTCCCAGGTCTTGGGTTCTTGAAACTTCGGGGTTAGTACATGGCCATCTTTGCCAGAGTTTTTTTGTGTGCTTTTATCGGGGCATACAAGAATAGTCTTCCCGAGCCATTTTCCCGCGCGGATCTTTCAAGATGCCAATGAGTCAAACGTGACACAGCAAAGGCAAAAAGATTTGTTCACCGAAGCAAAAATAAAAAATAAATAAAAAAGGCTCTACTTTGGAGCCAGGTAATAAAAAGCTGAGTAATCCGGTAGTCTCTCTTCTTCCTGAGAGCTCTTTTTCTTTTTTTTTAATACCTAGAAGCTTCTTAACAACGTTCATTTTTTGCTGCAGTCTACAATTTCGCTATATTAAGTTGCAAAATTTGTCTTAAGGATGAAAAAATAGAGGTGAGCGACGTCAAGAAACTCTTTTTCTACAATATAATTTGAAGCTATAGTACGCTTGTCTGGGCGGATGGCTTTCTTTGTCGCTGGCTCCAGATTACGGGATCATTAGGCAAATAATGAAGCTAAAAAAGGACCCAGCCAGGAAAGGTTGGCCGGGTATGATGCTTTTGGTGAGGTAAGCTGCTTATTGCGGTCCGCCCCTACACTGGCATGGCGTCTTCTGTACACTCCACCCTAAGAACGCAGCTAGCAACTCCACCCAAACTTATCGAAACTTGATAAATACAGTCTTCAACACCGAACAAGATTGTTTTTGTTTTATTTTTATTTCGCGCAAGCTTTTCTGTTCTAGGATCCCAGAGGTTGATACCTATCGGCGATGGGGAAAATTTGCATGATCATCAATTCCGGCAAAAAACTCGGTACCGACACTTTACACGACAGGCAAATTATGGCACGTTGTCAAGAGCGTTTACTTTTTACGGCGCAAGTTTGTACAACCATGTGTGTAATACATGTTCTAAGCGCTTGTAGAACACCCGGTTTACGTCTTTCTGCGTACACACCTCGTAAATGGAAGTTCTTGAACGTGCAGAAAAGAAGGTCCAAAAGGGCCGGGTTCGACGTTTAAGAAACAGCAGCGTGGCATGTTGGATACTCATGTCAGTCGTCGTGATCATTATATGAGGCTCCTGGATGGTGTGGGGAAGCAAAAGGATTAACGAAAACGAAGGCTTAATGAGGTCCCAAACCGAAGGAGTCAGGTTTTCAGTGCGTGCGCTGTTTTTATTTTAAAAGAAAAAAAGGCGTTTATGGGAGCACACATTTTAAAGGGGACGCGACAACTAGGCGAAAAGAGGTTCCGGAGATCGTAAATGTGCCAAGCGTAAGGGCGAATTAGTGCTGTGTGTTATTAACAGCGAATACCTTTGCTTTAGTAGAACTCCGTGACTACACAGGCTTTAAGCTAAAGCGGGCTTGGTATGTGAAAGAAACTGCTGCTCGCAGTCACATTAGGATAAGGGTGGCGAGATCCAAAAATCTGAAGAAAGCTCCTGACTTATTTCTCTCCAAAAAAATAAATATAAAAAAAGATACGGTGAAAAAGACGTAGTTCGAAATACGCGTAGGTTTTGGGTGTAAGAAATCCTGCTGAGTTCGGGCTGTAGCACCCCCTGCTGTAACCTCTTTACCCCCCTAGGTGCTTCCAAGTATCATCGTGTCCTGCTCAATGGAATCCCGCCTTGACCTTTCACTTCCCAGCATCTTTGGCTACTCTGGAAAACCTCGCATCGCAGTGACTAATTTCATAGATGCGCCGAGCATCACCCGTTTTCGTTCCAAGTCTGGGAAGGACCTGGTCAGCATTTTTCTCCTCTGAACTCCTACGCAAATAACCTCCAGACTGGTCAGCTTGGCGATGGGAGTTTTCATCCCACTATCAGAAAGATCCACGCGCATCACGCCCACATCAAGCGTGCTTTTTTTGTTTTCCTTTTTCCTTAGCCCGAAGCTTTCCAGCTATAAACATACTCCAACCGTCTTCTTTTATTGAAATTTAAGCACAGGTGTTAAGGCATTCGGGAGGGGGAAAAGCACATCGGACGGTAGTTAGGAAGAGGATGGAAGATTTATGGAGCAGGGACCCTGTTGTATGTATTTTTTTTCTGCGCCCAGCATGGACAAAAAACGGTCATTAGCAGCTAAATTCCCGAGATCCTCGCCGCAAACCGTTATGACTTGGGACTGATGTATAGCAGAAAAAGTACGCAATTTTTAAGATTAAGTGCAGCTCAAAAACTTTGAATGGCTGAGCTTCACGTAAGCCTCATCTGTTACGCCCCAATGATTCCATAACCATTCCACTCTAAAGCCCTCACATACTTCACAAACCTTATAGATTTTTCATAGATTTTTGTAGGTCAAGTTTTATCAAAGGTTATTTTTTTATTTATTTTTTTTATTGCGAAATAAGGCGTGAGCTGGGCTCGTTGCCTGGAACGATCGTTGCAGAGCATTCGTCATTACATAACAGACATTCATACCTATGGTTCAATATCAAAGGTTATTGTTCCGTACTATAGATAGGGAAGGTATATTTCTTGCAAATAAACTCAAGTCCTACATAGCTCGCAACGCGAACATTCATTATTGGGCAACAGTGAAATTTTCCCGTCTGGTAAGCTAACCTCGCTAACCGAACATTTGGCCTCCGTCCTCGATAACCGCTAGTCGGTGTTCCATAAGTGCGCCAAATTTCTTTGTTGCACTACACTCGCACAACGAAAAACAGTTTCTTTTTTGATTACAAAGCATTAGTGATGGCCTACCGTTGTCCCCAGCCAGCCCCGTGTTTGGGCTGTCCAGTGATTATAACCATCCGTAAATGCAAGCCAATTTCACGGGTATCATCCCTTGGCATGTTCTCAGGGGTGTTGTTTTCCCAATGCTTTAAGGTGCATCATTTCTTATTCTGACACCCAACCCAGAGAGCCCTTTAGTGTCGAGCAACTTGGGGGAGAATCGAAAAACCTCTAGGAGTTGACCATCAAAGCCATTTCCAATCACTCCATCCCCGCCCATGGCTTTCTTGCATATATGGTCACTAAAAGATGCTCCGCCAAAGTTGTTCGCCCCGATCGGGATTTTGCTTGGACGAAAGATTCTGAAAAAAGAAATCCATAAAGGGTTCTGACAAATTACGGAGGTTGGTCGGCTCTTGGGAAATTATCCGTGCATCTTGTTGTCTCTAGGTAGAATGCCAAAACCATATGCGTCTCTCTTTCTTTTTTCCTCGCCAGTTTTTTCAAACCATTGTGAAGAAAAACCCTCCTCTCAAAACAAAGAGCTTTTCAATGTGTATACTACAAGTTTCTCGGGGATCTTTTGTACAGCTCAGCAGGCAATGTTTACCTTGTCAAGTTTTTATTAACGCCTCATTAGGGGTAAAAAATATAGGCGCAGCCGGTTTGCTGGGCGTGGATTTTATTATTGGTATGCTGTTTTGAAGACTTTGGGTGAGCCGCTGAGAAACCTCGTTCGGTCGGGAATGGCACCACGACACAAAAGTGTTAAGAGTTTATTTTAAGAGGCACAACACATGCGTCTTTGCGCCATTGTGTTCAAAACCCCCTGTTCTTTTCCCGTTCCGGGGTTTTTACTATTAGTACACACACATACGAACGACAAGCAAAAGGGGCCCATAAGTGGAACCATAACAAGACCCCAAAGGAACTTGTATGCTTTGCTTCTCAAGCAAACTTTCTGGCGTGTGAGCCAAAATAAAGCCTTAGTTTTGACAACAACACCCAGCAGGTCGTAACTTTCACCTTCCAGACGAAAAATCGCTCCACAGCGGCTTGGAAGAAGGGGAAAAAAAAGGAAAAAGTTGCCCTCTGACAGTCATATACTTCTTGGTTCTCTGCTCATAAAGCAAATAAGCACGCCTCGAACGAGAGGAGTGATGAACGTTCCCATTTTTTTTAAATACAAGGCCTAACTTTCTTGAGGCAAAATCTCGCAAGATCTTCTTCCCGGGGTTCCAAGTGGCAGTAAGAGTACAGGAACAAGTGAGGGCTCCTGAGAACCTCATTGAATGTCAGATACAAGTTCAATCAGTTTCTGGAGGCGGAGGCGTCACGGGAAAACTGTCTGTGGTTTGTAGACTGGTAACTGCAACTACAACTGTCAGTCCAGTCCAGACCAGACTGTTGATAGATAGCTGTAGCTATTATGTCTCCGCGGGGGTTTTGCTACATGAGGGTTATTACGCAAATTACCTTTAACATTTCGTACACAAGCTTCACACCCCAGACGAGACTTGCACAGCAGCCTAGAACCCTTACGAATAAAATCCGGAGCCAAAACCTATGCTCCATAAGGGCACAAAAGGCGCCAGAATCGGCAATGGCGCGGATGCCAGAAGAAACATGACAGATTAGTTCCCAACTTCTTACTTTCTTCAAACACGTCGCAATACCTCACTCGTTATGGTCAGTTTCATCGATGGCTCATCTTCACTCCTCGTCGTTGGAGCCATAAATTAACTTTCTTTGGGATTAACAAAGTGATCCATTATGGTTCCCTTTTTTAGTTTTACGGTCTTGCTCTCAACACGCAGTTTTTGCATTTTTACGTTACCTTAGCTCGGTTAGCATGAGGACTTCCAAGACAATGCTTCGTTAAAACCGGCCCATTTAAGGAAAAATTCATGCAAATCAAGTAGGCAAGGTTTTCGCAAAACAATAACAAACATCAGCGCCATCTGTGACGGTTTCGCATCAATGAGCTAAGGTGTACGGGAGCCTTAATCCTTATTTTACATCATAGCTCTTTACCCCGACCTTTCTAGCACTGTTCCGGCTCGTATAAAATAATGTTTTTCTACAACAAGAACAGAGATAAAAGTTGGTAGACGTACTTGCTTAAGATCCAACGTTACGGTAACCCATTCGAAACGGCGTCCATTTTGCAAAGTGGGGCTTTGCCACCAAGTGTTAGCACCGTCGATCGCGTGACTGATCGGATGGCTCAAACTTGGGTCCAGAGCGTTAGCGTCGCAAACGCCGCATTGAGGTGCACGTACCAGAACGTGTTCGACAAGTTTGCAGAAGATTTCAGGTCCCGCTTCTCCGCAAGTGGCATTAGCGGTAATTTCTGCATCTGTCGCCAAGTTGAAGACGTTGGGAAACAGGCCCTTCTCACCATTCCCATTGCCATTGTAATCTGCGAAGAAAAGCCGTCAAGGGCGAAAAAATTAGGTTTAAAAGCATCAAAAAACCTTTATAGGATAAGATTAAGCTTTCAGATTAAGGCGCTCGAGTGTTTTGGGCTGGAATTCTTGGCATGGGTTGGAACACTACTATCGGAGCAAAAACGACGGAAAATAAAAAAAAACGAAGCCAAAGAGTGACGACTTGGGGCGCCGTTCTGAGTAAGCTGTATAAGAACCCGACATTTATGCATATTCTGCATCGTAGCTGCGATACACATAGCTCTTAGTACTCGTTGCCATATACCCCCTTTGCTTCCTTTACAGGACTATATACAAGACCCAACATACAAGTGTCTAGACCACTTGGAGACCTTATGTACGTTTCTGATCGTATATTAAGATATAAAAAAAGAAATCACCGCTATCAACACAAGTGCGATCTTGGGAAGCAACATCATGTTTCACGCCTGGATATTTCGTTCTATAAATCTTGGGAGAGCCCAAAAGAAGCGCCAGGGTCTGAGGTCTGTGCTGCCAGTTTCCATAATGAATATTTATGACTTGGCAAATTAGTACGGCACGGCACTATTAGCGCTTCCTTCGAAAACGGGAACATGCAGCCAAAAAGAGGCGAAAATGAGGAAAAGCACCGATTTTCTGAAGAGGTTTTGGCCTGCCTGCAAAGGAAGGGAATCCATGAATCCTCTTGAGACCGATATCTACCCTCGCCGGGGAAGGTCAAGCTAGGTCACCCAACACTGGCGTGGTTGTGTTTGTGGAGGTCCTTGTCGCATGTTTACACACTCTTAAGCAGGGATGGTAATTGGCAGTATGATGATGGATGGGACAGGGATACAAGAGCCCTCCTTTCACTCGATTTCCTCTCGGCGAAACACCAGAAACAAACCTGCGGTTCTTTTTGGCTTTTACGTTACTTTTTTTCCCTTGGGTAACACGGCAAAAAACATCGTGGGCCCACGAGATAATAACAAAGCCGGCATAATTTGAGTGCTCGTTAAGGCGTGTAAAGGTTCGACAGCCCGTAAGTTTCCTTCTTTTCGGGACTTTTCCCCCCATTTGTTCTCTTCTCCCCGAGTTATGCCGCCCTACATTGAAATAACCTTTTATCTCAGCGAAGGCAAGGACCACCCAAGTTGTCCCTACGGAATATGCTTTAACACCCTGTTGGTGTTTGGCTGTATACCTTGCATGGCCTATTGTTAGGTTTCGCCATGTGCTTAAGCGTAATAAGTCACGAATGTTCGGACGCTCCATCCCCTGAAAATAAGGTCCTCTGGAATGGATAAGTAATGAGTCCATGTGCTTATTATGGACGCCTAAGCACGATTTTCACTTGGCAGGTGATCAGGTAAGACCAAAAAAAAGAAAGAAAAAACAAGCAAAAACATACTAGAATAGCAGAAAAAAATTTAAAAAAATAGTAATAATAAAAGGACCGTTACCGCGACTGCATGCTGGTAGATAAGTCAAAGAAACAGAACAGCGGAGATGGTCGAGATGTGGAAGGCAGAAGTAGACAGAGCGAGAGTCTCGAAAAAGAAGTGCTTTTGTATGCATAATGCATAAAAGTCAAGCAAGAGGGGACATTGATTTGACAGATGAGATGGCACATCTTGTGCATAGTTTTCATTGACGGACACGATGACAAGCGACTGGGCCTTAAGTCACCTTTCATTTCTCCATATAGATAAAATGGAAAAAATGTTTTAAAAAAATAAAAATTCTCACAACCTGTCGCCTCTTTTATATTCTTATTTTTGTGATTTTTTATGGATTTTTTTACAGTAGAGAGGTTACAAAGCATAGCCTTTTCCTAACATGGAAAAGGAGTCGAATATGTCGATACGGGAAATGTGGCCAAAGAAGACCAAGTTTTGTCGCCGTCAAGGAATTTCCATAGACTGGGCTTTGGCGTGTCAGAATTTCAAACTTGTTACGTATGACATGGGGGTTTTAACATGCCATCTCATATCAAAATGTCTGACGTTGAGGGATCTGGGAGCGTTTGGCCCCCATCTGCAGCTATCACACTTCGGAGCCAGAATGCAGCATCCCTCAGAATGGTTGAAAGCCTTCCAGCCTTTTGGACTGTGACTTGTCATAATATTTTTGCGAACTTCGTAAATTGCACATGTTGGGAGGGAATCTAATGGGTTATGATGAAGGACCCGCGCCTCTTTGCTATAGCTTTGACCGGAGGAAGTTTACTTTTCCACTATACCTTTATATAATTAACCGTGACCGTGAAATGCATTCCCTTGTATACAAAAGGAACCCGGGAGAGAAGTTCGGGGCTTGAAGGGGGGTTCCCAAGGCTGATCTGGGAAGTAAACATGCTTGCGCCCCTTTTGCTATTTATGCTAATGTTCGCATTTGCATTCTTGCAAATGTCCAGCCAAACCCCGGCCGGCTCTGCACTTTTATATACCTACCGCGTGTTCCCAGATTTTATTCCAGCCATATTTACAAGCTCGTGTGGGTAAAAGGGGAAGAGAAAGCCTTTACGCTCCATGCTGTAACCTCCAACACAAAAAAGTGATAAAAAAATAAAACTTGCCACGTTTTCTCTGTTTCTCGGGCTGGGAAAAAAGAAAGACAGCATACAAAGGAGAAGTGCTCTAGAAATAAAATTGTTCGTGAGAAAGCTTTCTGGCTCCAAATATCTTTCAAAAATTATAAGAACAGAGCTAGGAGGTCTTTTTATGAATTCCACTTGGGAAGTCACTGATGAATATCAACATCCCGAGATTCTTTAAGGTTTAGGTTTCCATCATGTTATCGCTATAATCCCGGCCAGCTATTTGTGAAAATTTCCCCACAGGAGGTAACAATTCGAAAAGACAAAAAAAAATCCTTGGACTGGAGGCCAACTTTACAAATAAAATTCAACTACACTGCCGCATCTCGGCGTTTGTTCTAGGGAAACTTAATGGAGAGAAATTGCTCTCTTGGGCTGCGCATTGTTCGGCTGACAGTGGCTACATCAGCAGTTCTTGTCACCTATCCCTAGAAAACCTTTGCCATGCAGCCAACACGAAAATACTCTGGATAGTGTGTCCTTTCCTTAAAAAAAAAAATCCTATGCATGGCCAGGGCAACGATTTGGAATCATTGAACTTTATGATTCCAATGGATAGAACAAGGCTGCCTTTTACCTTGATGACCCGTTTTTTGTCATTATGGAGCTTCCCCCCTTTCTTTACCACCCAGGTTGTATAATACGTACAGAATTCCCACAATGCGCCCAAGTCTGTATAACTTTGGAAATTGTTATGCTTTTTTAGAGGCCTTTTCGTGTTTGCCGGTGCATTAACGAGGCATAGAGCTCGAACGAGTTGCTCCAGCTCATTGTTAACAGTGAACCAAGTGAACCTCATTGTAATGTCCACGTAGAATTCTACCTGTTACCACTGCGGTCTTTTCTACCGTTCGTACCCAGCCTTTCGGTTTAGTGAGACTTTTACTCTTTTTTTTCCCAATCTTATTCTTGCTTTATACCGTCGTGGGCGTGATACGATCTCAGGCAATGTTACAATACAAAATAAATGGGACAATAGGGAGGTATTGGAGTAGATAACCATTCGATTGATGGATTCAGGCAGAAACGCTGGCGGTTTCATGTGTTCAGAGTCATAAAAAACGCCTTTTGCCAGTTCAAGTGATGTTGTTAGCTTATGGAGGGTTTTGTTTCAGATAAGTAGAAGACCTATTTTTTTTGGTCAATTGAGCACCGACCTATACCTGCTGAGACAGGGAGGGAACGGTGAGACTTTACCTTGATTACCAGTTGCAAACCCGTAGCAAGGTCCAAGTAAGAAAACGGGAGGCCATAAAGCCATGAGACCTAGTAGCGATCGAGTTGGGCTGAAGGTAACAATGGCGCGAAGAATAAGCGAGCAGGAGAGCGCGAGACAGTTTCATGTCTTTGTTAGAACTTATTGTTAAGTCGAGTAGAGGAAGCTGGAGGCCATGTTGTTCTACCTAATGAGGGTCATAAAACACTGGGGTCTTACAGCTCTGGGACAGGGCAGCGAGGAAATGGCGAGCGTCTACACACACAAAATGGGTAAATTTACTTTTTCGCAATTTTTTTTACCACCTGAACCGGCATTTTCGCTTAGTCCAAGTTGCCGATACGCAGCTCTTCCAGGGGAAATCATTACGGTCCTTTGGAGATACCTGAGACGGAAGTGACAAAGTACTTCCGGCCACCTTCTAAGTGAATCGTAGCAGACAATAAGCTTTATTTTTGGTGGCGTTTCGCTTCGGGGCGTGTTCCATATGTGAAAGCGCTCGTGGACTGAATAGGTCACACGACCCGATATTCATTAACATTGTCAACGCCGGCTACAGCTGTTGAGACAAGTTCCCCTAATTGACAAGCTAAAGTGAAAAAAGCTTTCGTTTCCAAGAATAGCACATTTTTTCTGATTGACACGTTACGATCAAGCCCTTGTCTTGTTTTTTTACGAGCGGGGATTTTTCTAAAGAAAACGGGAGGGTCTTCTCTAATTACAGTGGTTAGGGGAAAAAGGAGGTGTCAACGGGTCAAAAATTGGTAACCTGATGAAGTGTAACTACCACCCCCTGAAGGCTCCGACCACCTACGTCTGAGGATGGCTTACATTTGGCTGAAAGCTACCGTATTATAGCACTCTGGGGAGGAAAAGAAAAACAGAGAAAAGGAAAGACAAGACAGTAAGGCCAGGGTCGAAGGTCGCACGTCATTTCCATTGGAATGCACGGATTTCCGAGAAAATGCTCCCGCTACAGTACACTAGTATATTGGAAATGAGTCAGTTGGCAGACGTTTCCTTTAGTGACCATTCGCCGCTTGCGGACGGTTCATTTCCCTGGGAAAACGAGCATCAACCCCCTCTTTTCTTTGCCTCGGCCAGGGTCTTGAAGGAGGTGGGTGATTTCAATCTTACCTGAATATTGAGAATGCACCACCGCTGGGCTGCTACAACTCCAGATGACAGCGTACATCCATAGACCCAACAGCAGGGAATCGGTCGTCCCGCCACGCCGTTCAATGCTCCAATAACCCATGCCAAAAAGCTTCGTCTCCTTTTTAGCTTTTGTAAAATTCAGCGGCTTTTCCCCCTTCTTCCCGCTAAATTTAGCAGCAAAAACACCAACTTAAGACTTCATTACGAGGGACATCACTCTCAAATTAATGGACAATTCAGCTTCCCTCTCAGTTCAGTTTGAGCCCGTACTGTTTACACCCGCGTTTTTGCGTTAAATCTAAGAGATGGCAGTCGAACCTACAGGTGGGGCCTGGAAATAGGTTATCCAATAAGGCACGTTTTTATTCACAATGCACAAAAATGCACAGGCCTGTACACTACGTGAAATAATTGAAGGAACCTTTCACAGAGGTAAATTATCCTTCGCACGCTCTCTACCTCACAATCAACCTCCGGACGCAGACTGATGACTTGCGGGCTTGGAAATTGCGAGTAAAGGCTCTTGAAACGAACTAAACCGGGTTTGGGTTTAGGGCAGATCCCCGGCGAGAGACTTGGGGACCTCCTCTTCGAGGGTCTGCACTCCCCGTAGACCCCCGTTTGGCGCCAAGAATTAGTTGGATTCATCCTAACAGTAGGCACATTGTGTTACCTTACGTGGCAAACTTCTGTTGTGATAATGTAATGTAATTACTACATGGGCTGCAGAACTTGATTAAATTGAGAGTATGGGTAAGTTTTTTTTTTGTATTGACGAAATCTGAATGGACAAAGATATTTTTCGTTCTGTCTTAAGTTCAAAGAGGCACCAATATTTTGTAGCGTGGTTTTTGGAAAAATAGCGGTGTCAACCCCCAAGAAAAACTAACTAGAGATACCATGATGCTAAAACGGCGAAAATAATATTCAAATTAATACTTTTTAAATTTATCCCAGGCGGGACATTGTTGTTCAGAAATGTTACAAATAGTAGTTAAAAAGTACGGCCAAGGCTAAAAGCAGGAAGACTAAAAGCCAGGATAAGTTCTGGCTTCGAGGTGGGGGTTTTATCGTATTAGAGGGAATAAACAACTCGGATTGGCGAACGTAATACTTGACGATTTTATTGCTCCCTTCTGGCAAAGAATGAATCCTGCACCATAATAATAAAAAATGAATTTAAGAAAATCCCAGGCTCGCAAACAACACTTTCTTCTATCTTCATTGGAAAATTTTAAGCAATGATATACGGGCTTCTTTTTTCATCATAACAAGTGCAGGAACCGCACCGTAATTTCACATAGTAAATATGAATTACAAAAAAAATTTGGAGTAAAATGTACCATATAAGAATTCTTAGCACTTGTTTTTCTTGACCCTAAGCATCTAATCACTACTGTCATTCCATTCTTAAGATATGTTTTTCTTCGGATAGTTGTGATGTGGTAAGTTTTTGGTCTGAAAATAAATTTGACGTTAAAAGCGACAAGCACGAGGGCAATTGGTAAGTTGAAGCTCGAAAAGTGTCCGTGATTTGCTTGCAAAAGTCATGTTATTGAGACTGACTTAATAATCTTCCAACCTGGGAACGTCCACAGCGAGGTTTTGCTGCTCCGTTGCTCAAGATATGTTTGAGAAGGTGAAATCACAAGAGTTATATACCAAGGCTGTTCGACGACAGTGCTGGTGGCGGACCAGTGAAATAGTTAAAACGAGTCTTTTTCTCGGGGCGGGAAGTACCATGCAAATTGCTGCAGCTTTTTGGGGAGACGTTGGTTTTCAATTGTTAGTTATAGGTCCATGTTATATGATCTTCGACATGCACTCATGTTTTGATGATGTCGGACGGAAGGGCCGAGTGTTATTGCCCCCTGCGGACGGGGAGTTTGACTACAAAAACACAGGCAATTAAATCGTAAAATTCAAGTTTATATGAGCTTTTTCACCCAGTCTCGTCTTTTTACCTCAGACAAACCACTCTTCTTTGGGGTTTGTAACTGTCTCACTGCCAAATAATGAAACCGCGTACGTTAGTTTCGAGTATGTGGAAATCGAGATTAGTTTTACCTCTCCGAGTGTGCCACTCTTACCCGGCCCGGGAGTAACGGCTGCCCGGGCGAATTGTGACGGACCCGACCGCAGGGGGATCCCGGTTTTCCGACAAAGTCATCATGAGTGGCAGCGTCGTGAGCGTTGGTGTCATAGGGGAATAGTTGTTGGAATGAATGGATCCTGGACCGGCACTGGCATACGGAGGTGGTTTGTCGTCCATCCGTCCATTAGCTGGCAAAGTTGTTTGAACCACTGTTTCATGAATTGGTAACATTTCTGTGCAAGGGATTCTTTTTTTTTTTACCTGCATAATTGTTGGCTATGGCAGTGGGGTGACTGTTCTGTAAGACAGCCCTTCTGCGGCAACAACAAATGATAATGCCTATAGTCAAGGCGCATAACACTACTCCCACACTGGCTACGATGGCCCCGAACACAGCGATGCCCAGCCCGAAGATTTTGTCCGAATTTTGCTCTTAACAAATGCAAGTAAATCCAATTAAAATATTTTTTATTAAAATAATTGTAACTATTAAAGCCGAACGAGGGTTTTCGTCAATCTTCTTCTAAATCTTCTTACCAGTGCAGACCGCCGTGGTGGTCTCGTCAGAGTTGTCTCCACAATGGTTAATTCCATCGCAAAGCAAGTCGTTTGAAATGCAAAACTCCTTCTGGGCGCAGCGAAAGTCTCGGCATACCAGCTCGGCTGAAGCGAGAACACGAATTGAGTTATTATTTCAGGCGACAAGGGGCTTGATGCGAGTTGAACTATTAGCATGCCGGACATGTCATGCTGCCTCTTTGTGAGTTACGGACTCGGCACTTGGCAAATTCGATTTCAAGTTTCGTGCTCAAAGTTGGTAGACTTTCATTTTTTCGTTTATTTATTTCCTTTGAGCTTCGTCAACGCCTTATATGTAGTACAGTTATTTTGGGAATTTTTTGGTCCTTTTTCATTTTTTTTCTTCTTTTTTGGTATGTACAAAGTCATTTCGTGATCATATATACGACCACGTTCTCGTGTCGATATTTATCTGGCGTAAAATATAGGCCACGGGATGCGTCAAATAGTTGTACGCAAAAAAATTGAAAGAAGGGAAATACGTTCCCGATACATAAAAAAAGTTAAGTTAATGGAGGCATGACAAGATAAAAAAAATCCAAGTTGGTACAGAAATGAAGAAGGCCTTAAAAATAGTTTGGGATGCAAACTTACTTTTGTCCTTGAAGGCGGTAATGATCAGATGGAAACCATTAGTGTCCGTGCCCCAGCCGTCCGTGACGTACTTTAGCGTGACAAAGTTGGTACGTGTGTAAATGGTACCCACGCTTTGGCGCGTATGCCGGCACGATAGGTCTGCCTAATTGCGACAGACACGTGATACGAAAGAGTCTTAAAATTACATCTCTGGCCAAAGCTTCGTATTCTTCATTGAATGCAACACTACAAATTCCCCTTCCTATATACGCGCAAAGGAAAGTTTTCTTACTGCACGATCAGCGTAACAGACAGTCAACAACGAGACATACAAGACCGAAAGTGCAGGGTAAGGTCTAATTTATCTGATGATTTCCAGATTAATGGCTTGAGGGAGGGAAAACGAAAAGGGCGAGGTTTATATGCGCTGAGAAATTGAACGGTAAATTTTGTTGGCGTGCTGTCGCTCTCTTAACATTTATGCAATATTTTACTTGTTCTTTTCGTTGCTTTTTACTTGACGTTGTTCCCGCACTATTAAACTTTTGACCCGCGCTACGTACCCAGCTTGGGCGCCCTCGTTTCGTTCCGAAAAGGCATTTGTGCCAAAAAGCACCAAGTCGTGTTGGCGCTCAAGATGAGTTAAACCATCCATTATCCGTAGTTTCTTCTAGTGACGCCTTTCGGGCCGACGAAGCGGAAATAAAAGCAACGGAAAGAGCAAAACAGAGCCGTTCGTTAGAATCGCATGCTCGCACCCCCCGATCACGATCAGCACCTGCAGTCGACACGCTGATAAACGAGGTACTATTTAGAAAATTCCCAAAAGAAACCCTTTTCTCCCCCAATCTTACACGTATCACAGACTCACACAGAATTGCCTTTGGGGCCTTGTCGTGTAGCGTACTTATTTAGAATGTAGTGTCGAGTAAAAACAGGGCTCCATCACGTATGGAGTCTAACCCGGAAACAAAGGAAGCGCTGGGTAAAGTTATAATTTGTACCTTATAGTTGCCAATAGCGTGGGCCCCGTCGTAAATGAATAGGTGATCATTACAGTCTAGCTGTAATTGATCAAAGCGTAACATGAAGCGCTGCAAGATGGATTCTGTCTGGAAAGTAATGACACAATCCAAGTTACGTTCATTTTGAGAGCGCAGCACGGCCCCATCGATTTTGCGATAAAGTTGCTGGAGGAAATGGTTTTTGCATAGCGAAGCCACGTGATCTATTAAGGAAAGAGTAAAAAAGAGGAACGATAAGACTTGAAATATGGAAACGACGAGGTTCATAAAATGGTACATCCAAACCAAATTGCAACTTCCAACTGATTCTGTGTCACGTCTGAGACAGGTTAATAGCTGATTCATTCCTTAACTCCTATTGCAGAGGGATCGTGCGAACTCCGAAGACTTAAATCATGTCTCTAACCCCTTTTTTGTGTAACCATCAGTCCTTACTGCAGCAATGAATGTCATGTTTGGCTAATGTTTGGCTCCATTAACTGGGACCTTAATCTCTTGTAGAGCTCCGACTGTCTTCCATGGCGACAAAACGTACATGTATTCAGTCTGACGTGGCGGTTGTCTCGTATATGCAAAGCCAAGGCAGATGATACCTCTAGTAGACGTATTTGTTCCGGATGAGGAAAATTACTGAGATCTGGGACAATTCCTCTATTTCCTCAAGCCCCGACCATATGTTTTGTGCGCTGTTATAGCTGGAGCATTTCTCAAGTTAATCATGTTGAGCCAGAGGTTTTCTTGCATTACGTGAACCAGTCCTTTGTCGATGGATGTTCTCAATGCGAAGAACCAATTTGGGGAGTATTAGTCCCTGGAGATCCGCATAGCCATTCCGTTCTCCACTTTTTTCCAGATTTTTCTTAAGCTTACCTTTACCTTTGCGGGCAAAGGTCTGTGCTCTACCATAACCATGATTCTGGACCACGCTGAAAAAAGGAAGAGTCCGGACAGAACTGAACACTGTCCAGGGATTTTTCTTTGCCGGAAGAATAAGTATACTCCAAGGCAGGAAAGTGTAACCATACACACCCATCGAAATGAAGACTTTGCCGTCGAAAATCTTCCTACCAGCGATATTTTTATTGACCTTTAAATCCGTGATTTGCAAATGGACCGAGACCTTATCTTTCCAGTATTAATATTCCAATGAAAGAATTATATAGTTCAGGAGATTCGAATATTTGGTCTATTTCTTTTCTTTCTGCAATTCAAAGAATATGCTAACAAGGAGAGAAAAAGTAATAAAACGCTGCACGGGGAGGATGTAACAAAGGAAGTCAATACTTTCCATAAACAAAACAAAGAAGAAAAAAACCGTGCAGAGTAGGAGAAAAATCGCGGGTGGCTTTCTATATAGCAAAGGTTTCCAGTCCCGCTGTTCTTGTGGTTAAGATGATAATCGTGTTTGATAAAGGTTAAAGCATGACTCTGGATTTGCGAGTTTCCACACCCCTTTGCCTTGTTTCTGGCATCCGCGCTCCGGACATAAGAGATCCTTAACCATCCTCGCTTGGCTTTCTGACGTATAAAAGCTCATTGTTGCGGTTTCACTCCCTTTGCTGATGGTCTTCGATCTCTTTCTCTCGCTTTCTGTGTGTGTATTGGACAGGCCACTGGCTGAAGAACCAATTATACAGCGAGCGCCTTATCAGACCTGGGACGCTGGACGAGCTGGTTTTAGAGGAATGTTCTTCAGATTCGCTCGTCCCTTTTTCCATCGATTCGCGCTTGCCTCTCTTGGCCGGGACTACATATAGGGCAATGCAGGCTTTCGGCAAGTTAAGGTTTATGCCTTTCGCCATTTTTTCCTATTTTCAAAAAATAAATAAACGCCTTGCCCTTTTGGATAACGTTAGGAAGTCGTTCGGAAAGGCCTTCACCTTCATCAATATAAACGTTGGGGTATTACAGCTTTTTTGGAAAGGCGATACGGCAACCAGTCGCCATTCGCCTTTGTATCGATAAAGCATGATTCAAAAACAGCCATAAACCCTTGTGCCGCCCCGTTTCGCTGCATAGCTCTATACCCTGTACAAGAGACCACCCTTCGGATCCGGCAGATATCACTGTTTCTGCTCATTGAGCTGCGAAAAGTGCCAACAATGCAACCCCGCCTTAATTTCCAAACTCCTCTGAAATCCCTTTTCCCCAAAATATAGCAAGCTGTCGATCGGAGAAAGAGTTTAGTGATACTTTAGAGTATAGCAAGCTTCTTTAAAAAAAATGAATATATTTTTTTTTGCAGCTAGGGCTCGTAAAAGGTGGCCAATGGCAACTATTCCGTATTAAAAGCTTGCTTGCTGTCCCGTAGCCTTATTCCCACAGTATAGAGGTTATAGTTGGGCTTATTTTTTCTCTTCTGTTTTTGTTGCTACTCGCCGAATTGGAATCATGGATATAGAGACCCAAAGCTCACAGCAGTTATGGTTGGAGCGAAGGAAGGTCTGCGAAAAAGATAAGTTTCCATATATAGCCATATGCGAGGTCTTCTTCTTTCCATCTGGGGGCTTTGATCTGTTATATACACAAAGCGTACGAACCCCGCGAACCCCCGCCGATGAAGTGACGGAAATACGACCCAGAGGGTTATATAGTCTCCCTTTATCCGTGGCTGGAAAGATGCATGCTAATCAATGAACTCCCTTCATCTCCCATCACGAAGCATATTGCTCACACAATTCACTCTCTTCATCAGCCTTCCGAGGCCAAACTAGAAAGCTAAAAGATTGTGTAATTAGGAGTCTTATTGGGGGAGAAGTCGGTTGATATTTGCTGGGCTCCTATGGCCGACATTCATTGTTGTCTACAGCGGGATTCTGACCTATCCCGTCAGTAAGTGAAGAAGAGCTTCGACCACCCCTCTTTGTGGCTGGCATTTTGTAAACATCCATATTTTTTTTCTCTGGTTATGGGTAATGCTTTGGGGATATAAAACGTAGGTTCTGAAGTGGCGTTTTTTTCCCATAGGGGTCCTCACTCACTTTTGATGCAACCGAACTGCTCGAAGCAAGCCACGGATAAAACCATCGTTAGTTTTGCGTACGCGGAGTTGTGGAACGGAGGGTTATACGCCCTAGTTTTCTTTCCCTGCCTTCGCACCCAATCGATCGTTGCGCTAGTGAGCACTATACTTCTACGTGCATACATTGAATGCTCCCTCACCCCCCACCCTCCGTATGAAACCATTTGAATCTTGATAGAAGCCCATGGATTTGGAACCCCATTCCGTTCACGTCTTTCCCCCCAAAGTCCTGGCATTGGCGATACGGCTGATGGGAAAGCTCGTTTATAAGATAGGCGTTTACTTACAGTTTTTATTTTTCTCTGCTAGGCCTACACCATTTAAACTCATTAGCACGCAGACGAGAAGTAAAGGGCGCAGTTTGTAGACGATCGTCTTGGTACAACTGCTGCCGGTACTTCCTGCTCCGGGGTAACACGGCCATTTCCATGCTGGCCACGGAGGTTTCAGAGGTGTTGCCGAACAACCCATTCCTTTAGTTGAAGCACCACCAACACGGCAACATGTCCTCCATAATGCCAGGCTTTACAACTTTGGAAAACCGGTCAAGTCAACGCTGGAATCAACACAACCACCCGAGTGTGAGTTTGAACGCCTGCACCGAGGTCTGAGTCATTGCTGTTGGTCGTTGTTATGGGTGTTATGTACGATCGATGGGACCAACTGTCGTCACGGAAGCCAGCTCCAAGTGCGACAAAAGATGCTTATTTTATTCGCAACGGGCGAATGTCACAGCCACTTCACTTGTACTTCCCTATCCTCCGCTGGCACTCGTCCCCGACCTCCGCGCGTAATTTCTAGGGCTCGACAAACCTGGGATCACCCCGAAACCTCGGTTTACCGGAGGGGTATGATACGATACTGGCAGTTGCGCGGTCTGCGCGAAGCACACAGATCTGCGCTTTGTCGCACTCGAAAACGCTCCATCTTTTCCCATTGGAGCCATGGACAACGTTTTACAATTCTTTCGCATAACGGAGTAAGAATGTATTTGAAATATCATGCAATCTGAACATAACCACGGGCACATTTTAACGTCGTAAATACCCTGAATGCAATTGTGCGCATTGCGTGTGAAATGTTCCAACAGTTGGACAGAAAAGAGGTGGCGTCTGGAATTTTTATTTTATTTTATTTTTTACGATAAATTTAACACAGATTTTCAGAGGACAGATCAGATTAGGGGAACACAAGTGCGGCCGCTAATGTATTGCAAGAGTATGATGCATCCAAGAAGGGGAAAAAGATAGCTAGTAATGGTGAATATGTTTCGAACGCAGAAACAAGAACGGTTAGCCCCGCATACGCTGCATTTTCGGATCCTTGTAGTACGGTGGGCTTTTATTGATCGAGTCCCGCTGTTGCTCCCATTTCTGGTTGCAAAGCCGGTAGCTCCCCTAACTGCCACCTTATAGGAAACAGGCAAAAACGCTTCGTTTTGGCTTCTGTAAATTTCCAAACCCCCCAAAAGTCGAGTTTTTAGGTTGGCTTCCGCGGAGTAGCCATGATTCGATTCTTTTAAAGTTTCCATAATCACATTTCTTGCTCCAAGTAATATTTTTGTTTTTTTCTGGTTTCTGCACTCTCATGAGCTGACCCTCGAAATTTCTAGGAGCTGTCCGTTAGTCGTCCATCAAAATGGGACGATTGCGCGGTTGATTGTCTCTTGACGGAAAGCTGCTACTCTCCCCTCGGTCCAAGTGAAGCTCAATAAGATTCGGCAGAGGATGGAGCAAACTATATCACAGACGACCAGACTCGTTTGCTGCCGTAAACCAGGAACAGAACCCAGAAAAGCCCAGCTGGCTGAGCCTTGCCATCTACGTTGTGAAATTAGGCAACCCCAATTTCTTCAAGACCCCCACACGCTCTAACTCCACAGTGCTATGCACACGCCCAGCACAGCAGCTAACACAACTACGGAAATCATTATGGCCATGACACCGCATAAACACCTTCGGTACTGCATGGCAATACCCAAATCGTCTACCTGGAACAGATCGTGAAGAAAAGGCGTTTTTGAAACAAGAATACTTTGGATTTATTTCCTATTTTTATGCTATTATTTTTCTCTGTTTTTGTTATTTTTATTATCACTAGTTACCATCGAACTGACGTCTTCGGATCCCACCGCGGAATGAAGTTCTCCCAAACCCAAACTTCCCTCGCTACACAGACTGAAAGCCTGCTGGCTTCTGTCTCGCCAAAGAAATTCTTCCTGGAGAAAGGTTTCCAAGTCAACGGAACTTCGCAATTCCGATAAAGTGCTATCGAGTTCTTGAATTTCTCTAGAGAGAGAGAGTTGTAATTAGCCTTGCCAAAATGAGATAGAAGTACCGTCTATCTTACTTCTGCAGTTGACTGGTCTCGGCTCTTTCGAGCGATAATCGGTCCACGAGTGGGACATCCAAAGACTCGAAGAGCGATCCTCCTTTATGACCCACATCGTACTCGTGAAGGCCGGTATTGATAAAGCCAACAGGGGCGGTGTAGATGGCAAAACTCTGCTGAAGCTGCCAAGTCCGTTGCATCTCCATTCCTAATAAGACGTTATCGATCCGTCTTGACATAGCGGTATACATTTTGCCACGTCTTTTTTAGGGATATTTTCAGGAGGTTGGGGGAGTATGCGATATGCTTTTTTTAAGGACACGCGATATGTCATATGTTACCCAGAATGTAAACACAGCAGTACAGAAGACACCAAAGACGGTCTACCTCGTTACGTTCCTCGTCAGAAAGTCGAGAACTATAAGCAAACATAGTCAACGTCCAGGGAAACCGAATTATTTAAGGCTTTCTTTTTTGTTAGACAATAACTTAACTCTTCCGTTTGGGTCCGTAATCTCGTTTTGCTATGATTGACCAATTCTTGAGCTCTTCGGCGAATCCTTTTAAGCTCGCCCCGTAATTGCTCGCAGTCACTACTGCCGCCTAGCGCCAGGGCCATGTTGTGGTAAGCCGAAATTTCTTTGTTCAAGTCACGGAGTGACTGCAAAAGCAAACAAGTTTTACAGTTCATTATTGAATACCCTAAAGAATTCCTATTGGCCTTCCATGGCATAAAACACGTAAGTGGCTTGCAAGTGGAGCTTATACTCGTACGTTTTCGGAACTTGGCTTTTCTTTTATGACCCANCCCCCCCCCCCCCCCCCCCCCAAAAAAAAAAAAACGCTTTCTTGACTACACACTTTTACAAACCCCTTGAGGAAAGCTATACCTTGACACATTCCGGTCTGCCGGGAAAAGCCGCTATGAGTTCCGTGAGTGACTTCTTCCGCCCGCTTCCGCAGTACGCGAGCCAGCCGGCTGAGAACGTAATTGCTGCCGGACTGTTAGCGGCTCCATGCTGCCCATGGGAAGAACCTGGTCCTGGAACCCCGCTTGAGCTCTGGTTAACTGCGGCAGGACTCATGTAGCGACTTTTTTTCGGAAGAACGTAGACACATATCTGGAAATCAAGAGAGTTGAGCCGTATTAAACATTTTGCTTGGAAAACGTTGCACAATCCAAATTCAACTTGAGTCCTATAAGCCCCGTGCGAAAGCAAACAGCCATGTTTTTTTAGTATTTTCTGTCCCGGGAATAAAGTCATTTTGTTAGAATAGCGCTCGCATTTCATTCCTAGCTAAACTGGTTCCATTTCAGACATACTTCAACTTTATTAAGGAAAAGCTTCTAGAACAGTAGCAGAATGGAATGCCTAGCAGCAGAATGGTTTTTAGCCCCACTCGAGGTCACTTAGTTAAACTAACTGTGCCAGAGGAACGGGAGATATAGCAGTTCAGATTCCGCGTGACTTGAAAGTTGAAACAACCTTATTAGAACATAAGGAAGAAAACTTCCCGCCAAACGGAGCGTTCGCTGGTTGTCAGGAAGCCCAGCCTTATTGGATACACGATACACAAACTACAGGTTTCTTCGGAGGAGGCAGGCTTGTCGATCAATACGGACTAAAAGGAAGGATAGGAAACGGATCATATTTCTATGGTTTTGCTTTTTTTCTATAGTTTAATGAGGATCCTTTTTCTGGTTTCTTCTGCAACTGCAAGGAAGCAATAAGGTTGAAAGTACTTTTATGAATCATCGAAAGGTCTTGGGTTGAAATTGCCCCACTACTTATGCAAAGGCATGTTTAGGACACGCCGAATGGTGTATTCACAGAGGTAAAGTCCACTCTCACTTTCTAAAAATCGGTCTTGAATCTGCGTTGAATCGGACCTCCGGAGGAAGTCCAAGACGGTAAATGCTTTCAAGGCGTATTTCTGAAGAATTTCAAACACGCATATGTATAGTGGAGCTTACCAAGGATCTCGACGATAAGAGCCTTAGGTTTATAGGATGGATATAGTTCCATTATTGAAGTTGCAAGCAACGAATCTTTTTAGACATACTTATGTAAAGTAAGAAAAAATAGAAACACGTACTTTGGAAGGGAATTCTTATATATACGTTACGTGAAAAGAGACCTCATGTTTTGCGGTGATTATTAGCTGGTTTTCTGGGTTTCCCTTTGACACTATGGGGCTATGCAACATATGAACCGGCTCGCTCACAGATAAATACACGTCCAGAAATGGTTGCCAAGGTACTGTACTGAACATATACTACTCAAGAATTGTTGCAAATTGCAGTCCCGCGTTGCTTACATTATGACAAAAGCTTCCGCTGGTCGCTCATCGGAACATACATACTTAGCTTACCTTGGGAGTTAGGAAAAGTAAATAACACATAAGCGATTTCCTTCTGCCCGAGACACTGCACAACACTCACGAGTCCGAGTAGTCCAAAGCTGCCTGTATGCTCTCTGGGTAGCTCAGGAGACTGCGCAGCATTCGCTAACATCTCGGATTAATCTTGCGGAAGCAGCAAGGGCACGACGGAGATGAGGCTGAAACGAGATTTATTTGGTTATTTATTTTTTAAATTGAACATTCTTAACACTCACGTTTTCAATAACAAGTTTATTGAACAAGCCACTTGATTCAGCTCTTTCTTATCTTCTATACGATTCTTACTTTGGCGCGAAAGAACTGGATAAACGAAGAGAAATCCAACAAACGTTCCTAGGGATGTAATACGAGCTGGCAACCCGTTTCTAAACTACCAGTGTACTGTTTCGTTTCCGTGACCACCGGTTTCTTCTAATGAAAAGGGATAGAAAAAAGACGGGTCTTACAAACCGTTGCTGCTATCACAAGAAAAGGTAGAAAGGGATACGAAGATCGTTGCATAGAACGATTTTACACTTCTTATGGGAGGGGCTTAGCATTATTGAAGCAGAAATTCAAACTTATATGTATACAAAAAGGAAAAATGTTATTATTTAGCCTGTAATATGAGCTAAAATAAGATCTGTACATATAAATAGAAAAAGCTTTTGCCAATAAAGAGCTTAGTACGATTGGCGATGTAGAGGATATTTAACATGCTCATCTGCTTCGGTTGATACATTTGAAAATGCTCCTCGTTTGTAAGCCAGAGTGAGCATAAACCAAGGAAAGTGAAAATTCCATGACAGAAAAAACCTACTACTAAAGAATAACTACTAAGAAATGAGAAAAAAATAAGGGCTCGCTAGTAACAATACTGCTGTTATATTGCTAGACTATAGCCATAAAGACACCTGTAATACTCTCACCTATGAAAACAAATGCAACGTCCAAAGGATCTACAAGACTAGAAAGGTAATCCAGGAATAAAACACCGTTAGAAAGGTAATCGCTGAATAAGTACTAGTCCTTTCTTTCTTGGCAACCTTGGGTTTGTATATTTTCCTCCGCTATCCCATTAGTCACAACATATTAGCCTTATGGTGTTAGCATTCTTGAGTTTTTTCCGTTAAGAACCTTTATAAGTCTTAGTCCGATTATCACACAAATTGCTGCAACGCATACTTCACTCTAAATAAAACAGAACAACCAAATCAGTTCACGGAAAGGTTGAATGAATACAGGTTTACTTGTCAAACAGAGCTGTATCGCTCGTAGAGAGCAGCTGCTGCAATAAACGATACACTCCCAGGTCCCGTAACCTGCTTTGACGCTCTAATGTCCCGCTACCTTCTTTGCAAACCAGATTTCCCACGCAAAAAGTGGCGGCCGTTTGTAACTTGACGTTAGGGTGTGCCTGTAAGGCAGCATCCATCTTTAGACGGAGAAAAACAAAATTTGCCAGCGGATTTACCATGTACTGAACGAGTTTTTGGAGAACATCTTCATTCGTCATGACAAACTCCTTAGCAGTGTTCCCGTCCGCTACGTTGGCTAGTATGCACAGGGCTTGCTCCATAACAGCGTCCGTGTGCTCCCGCTCCATTGTCATAAGCACAGCCTGACGTTTTCATAAAGAGCCGGGGCGAAATTTAACGTCTTTATTTATCTTAGGTGTTTTACTAATAGCTTTACCTGCATGATGTCCTTCCCATGCTGTCCCATAATGAGATCAATGTGGGGCTTGTGCGACAACACGTTCCTTAATAAGCCCAACGTTTTCATTATAACGCCCACTTCATGATCTGCCAGCAGGTGGAGAATTTGCTCCGTGCCCAAACTTGACAAAATCTGGATCTTGATCTTCTGATCAGCTTGAAACGCCATGTTCTAAACAGACATGACAAGTTGCTAAGATACTTAGTTCGCAAGCTAAAACCAACAAACCATCAACGCCCAGATTCCATTTAAACGAAGAGCCGGGTCATCCCGTAGAGTCAGAGAACAGAGCAAGTCGATGGCCCCGGATTCCAAGATGGGTTCCTTGGAAGGAGAAAATTCTAGTAGAAGATTGCACAAGGTTGATGACGCGACAGCGAGGACATCGAGGTTCGCAGTGTGCAGAAGCTTCATGAGGGGTTTCCACACCGAATGATCCTGCAAAAGATAATGTCGGGCGTTTCCAATGGGGTTCTATTCCCAAATTTCTGACAACGGACCTGAAACGTTGTACGTAATTGTTGGACCGATCGAGATAACGAGTGTAAGCATCTTACGGAAGCCAAACGCACTTTATGATAAGGATCCGTTAATCCGGCTACTATATGATGCATGACATTATCTGTCTCTATAATGCGTTTGCGAATATCTTCATCGTTGGCTCCCAATGAAGCAAATGCCTGAACAATGCGTACACTTGAGACTTGAACGAAAACGGGCAACTTGAAAGTTTTACCCATAACGACGCTTGCTTCAGGTCAGAGGCTTGTTGGTCTGTAATTTTCCCACACACGGGGGTCTGACCTTCGTTAGGACACGTTTTGGAAGCACTAGGTAACTTTGAAGACTGCAAATAGAGGGCCAGGTTGCTAATTAAGTGATCAGAAATAGCTGCGGTACGCTGCATATCCGTGTCTATCTCAATCAAATAAGCGAGAGCTTCCGCGCCCAGCACTTTCTCGGATACTTGGTTTTCTGGTCGACACATACGGACCTTAATTTCGAAACCCATGAGGATTATTATATAACGGCACATTATTAGCATACTAAGCACGGTAGGGTCTTGTACAGTATCTTCGGGTCATCAGCCGGCAATGCGCCTGCCCGATGTAAGTACGTAAGACAACGCGCTGCCGCTAATTGCATTTCCACAGAACGGTCGCGTGTTATAAAGGAAACGAGGCGTTCAGGGAGAGTCTTGTCGCCGTATCTATGCAAATTTCGGAATTAGCAACATACTTGTTTTGTGTAACAAAAAGATTTACTTTGAAGAAGCGAGTAAGTTTGCTACCCTTGTATTCTTATGAATTAAGGCAGCTAGGCATTGTAAGGATGGTTTATACACGGCGCTTAAAGGCGAGGCTAACAACGCTGAGAGAGCGGGAATTGCACCTCCAGAACAAATAGCATTTTGTTGTTCACCGGTCTGGAAAATGTAACTCATTTTTCAAGAGTTGAAGGCAAACGTATAAATCATACTTTGCACGCGGCTGTGAGTAGACAAGTAATAGCTATCTGGTTGGCGACCGACTGCGGCAATAATAGCAACAAATGCGCTATTAATCTCGGATCTGCAAAGAGCAGCTCCGTAGGGGCGAAAGTAGAGAGGAAAATTGTTTTTAAACAGGCTAAGCCTGCTTCCACAACCTCAGGTGACTCCACTGCATATAACGCTAAAACCATGTGTGTAAATTGAAATTAAATCACTAGACCGATTCTTTAAAACGCAAAACAGGGAAAGTAACTTACAGTTAATTAGGTATGGTACTACTCCTGCATTGATAAGAGATTTCACGTGCAAATCCGTTCCCTGTGCCAAGGAGTTTATCACAACAATTACTTCTACTTTAAGCTCCCGATTCTGTAAGGTTGAATCGGCCAATAACTGAACCAATCGTGGCAGTATTCCTTGTTCAATCAGTAAATGCTTCTGTTTGTTTGACCCGATTATAGAGTTTCGAATTTTACTACAAGAAGAATGAATATCCATATTACACGATTTGAGCTTCTCCAAAACCCAAACTTACACGACGGCGTCTAAGCACTTGCTCCCATCCTGTGAGTACAAGTCATCAACGAAGGATCTGCTGCTTTCGACATCCTAAGGGTCATAAAATTAGATTTCTAAGAATTTGGAGATGATTTGCCCCTACCATACACGTCGTATGCATTCTAGTAACGGTGGAAAATATGCACGCTTAGGTTAATTACAAGGTTTCAGGTCAAAATGTAAACAAAAACAAATGTGGCCAAAGTCGCGATCATCAAGGGCGCGTCGTACCGCTGTGATCGATATCAATCCACTTTTTCAACTAAATCAACTTTTCTTTAAAAGACAATCAGTTCATTCTTTTCAAAGGAATTGGACGCCTGATGTTTTATTCTTAGTTTATTCGAGATAGCAAGATTTATTTACACATGATGGTCCGTTATCTCGCAATGAAACACAGAATGTTTAAAATTAAAGGGCTATCGTATCGAACTTTTTTCCACTATTATCGATATGCAACGCCCCTCGATTTCAGTAGGATCCAAGCATCTGACGGACCCGACGGCGACAGCCGTGTGTGAAAAAATGCTTTTCATTGCGCAGTGATGTGTCTGTGAATAGTTGTAAGTTTGTGTTAAGCGGGAAGAATAGACACTGGGATTGTTTTTCTGTTGGCATTTCACTAACGTTAAGGTAATCAGAAACTTGTCTAGTCACACTGCTCTTGATTTCTTGTTGGGGAAAAAAAGAACCGTAGGTTCGCTTGCTCAGATGCATATGTGTCTACTCCATGGGTAATGTGTATTATATTGCTGCAGGTGTCACACACTTATTGACTAGCTTGTGTCCACTTTGCCCTATAAAGGGAGGGACCTTGTTACACAAAACGAGTTTAAAGAGTAACCTAGGACAGCAGTTTATTTTTCCTGTATTGAACAATGAACCTGTAGACTATTTTTTAATGCTTACATGCATTTGTGGAATTACAGTTATCAATACAGTAGATTAATGCATTTATTGTGAGCTCAGGAACGCTGTAATTAAAAGGAATCATATGTCAGTGACCTCTGCTTATCTACCGTACTTGCCATAAAGAAGAGTAGCGTTCAAAATGGCACACATATTCGGGCCAGTGCACCAGAAAAAGTTGGAAAATTTTCCTAAAAGTCTTGTGTCACGCCTGGAATCTTAATTAGGACATCACTTTTCTCTGTCAGAGCGAAAGGAATCTTTTGCACGAGGTTTGCAAATTCAGAGCCCGGATGTTTTCATTGTCTTGTTTCCAAGGCGCTCATTTGAAGAAGTTTCTCTACTAAGAACAAGAAAAACCAGCGTGCATGATCAAACATAATTTACATAGTTAACTTTTTTGACACATTAGTCTTTACAACTATCTAAAGGGGAAGGAGATGGAATATTTAGTCGGCTTTTCTTGCCTTAATGGATCTATTCCATGCATCATATAACCAATTTTACAATTTAGTAGAGTAACTCTGAATGAGTCCTAAGTGACTGAACTTCCATTACCTAGCTTTCTAGGCAACCTCCTTTCTTAAATAGGTGTCATGACACGCTTTTTCAAGTTCGTAAAACCACTGCAAGGCAAGCAACTTACCAAAACCCTACAAACGACGAAAGCGCCATGAAAGCCGGTTTCAAAAACTTGTTTCTAACTGGGATATTATTATACGGGTCGTCTAGTGTGATCGTCTACTGTAAACGGCACTCAAAAGAACCGTAGCATGGTATCCCTGCAGTGACGTTACGTAACGTAAAACATACCTACGTTGCGACCGGTTGAGGCAGTCGAGGCGTAGGCTTCGATTGCGTAATCAATGGCCGAAGCGCTTTTTCCCGTTGAACTGTTTTTACGATCCCTGTATATTAATGGATTGCAGTGAAGTTCTCAACTCCGAGTTGGTTAGTTTTGTAGTTTAGTTATATAGCATCGATTAAATCTTAGAAACTCAGCACTTAATCTGGTTAAGTCGCTGTCAACTTTTTTTTAATGTTTAGTTTGTTTTGCAATGCTGTTTCTGCCATTCCTTACACAATGGCGGAAAAAACCAGACACCACTTGTTCTTGTTTGACTGTCTTATCTGAAATTTTCTTAATGCCCGGTGTTGTTTCTTAAGCAGTGGTTGTGCAATACCCAAGGGGTGGAGTCACTGAAAGTAAAACGTCTGGAGCTACTGGAGCGTCTTTTTGAATAGATGAACCCGACAGTTGATTTTACTAGGTAACTTCACTTTCCAAGAAACGCAGTAGAATACCCAAAAGTAAGATCGGAAAATTATTCCATTTCAATTTAGCGTTGTTGTTTGGCTGATCTCTTCGACTGATCCCCGATCTCTGATCCTTGTCGACAGGCAAGTCTTCGTATAGCGATCCTCACTGGCCATGGCTACTTACGTCGTCGGTTTAAGAGGGGCACTGGTGGGTAGCTCAGATATTATCGAGTTAACTTGAAATAAAGAGCATTGGCTGCGTGAAAAGAAAGAAAGAAAAGCGTTAAGCATTGTCCAGCTGGTTTTCCTCCACTCTTACAACAACAGACCAGCACACCGGAGGGCTTGAGAACTTGCTATAAAGTTAGGGGTTATGGTTCTTTCTAGAATCAGTATTCGTCCAAATCATTGGTATTGACCATCTAACGCTTGGCTTGTTTACAAGACCACTACAGTGATGGACTTTTTTCTATTTTAGACGTAAGCCATCTTTTCCTCTGCAATCCTTTCACTTCGTATACTGGTCTTGAAAATTAATTGAGCTAATTTCGATTTTTTCGTATTTTTTTTAGCGCTTTCCTGGACCAAACAACCTGATTTAGTGCAACCTCAGGTATCATACCGGCCTAGCACGAGGTAAGTCTGCTCGTTTTTTAAAAAATATCCGGAACTTATTGAATATCATACCTTATATCTTATTGAATGAATTGAGAACAAATAATATTTACGTTGATTGTATTATTTTTGTTGTTTTATTTGAAGCTGGGATTAACCCTAACTTGTTTTCATGTCATCCATAGGCTCTTTTGTGCTCAACGGAGAAGACCGTTTCATGATCGACGGTTTACAGTTGATGTCCACAGAAATTCAGCCTGACCCTTAGTAGTGGTGCACGCGTTTTTTCACGTGAACGGACGTTATGATCTCTGAGTTGGGGTTGATGGTGTATGTTAATTAGTGTCCTTCAGCAAATCATCCACCATGGCTTGCAAATAAGTTATTCGCTCGTTTGCCTTTCCCCCCTTTTTTTCCTAATCCATCTTTGGATATTTTCTCAAAGCAACACACGCTTTGATCAGAATCCGCGCTTCTCTTGCCGTCAAGTGCGTGGTAGACTCATATTATTGAACTATCCCAGTTTTTGGATCCGTTGCTGTGATTCAGCTCAACATTCTTATCGACGACTCTGTCACTGCCTTTACCGACAACTTTTTGCTTCAGCTCGAGGTGCCTTACGTGGGTTCTGTACCAGTGAACCACAGCTATTCCCGACTAATCAAAATCGTTTCGTTGGACAAAGTGATTGGCGCGCTTGCCACGGTGGGTGGTTGACATTCGCGAAGCGTTTCTTATTTTCCGGCTATTCGTATGTCTGTAGCCGTTGTGGTGTGGGTGAAATTTTTCGCTTAAAGTCCCAGAAGACATCACCATGGAAGCCCAGAAATAATAAGTTTCCCCCCCGTTCCAGCTGCGATCGGATTCTTCGTTGCGGAAGATCCAAAAATTGCGTGCTAGGAAAAGCACATGGAAGTACGAGGAAAGCGCTCGGTCATGCATATGCAGCTCTAAAGCTTGAAGTTTCGTGTTGTGGTGGTCATCGCAAAGTGAGAAAACGATATCGGACGTGTTCGTATCCAGCATTGCGTTAACACTTGGTTTACGATCCGGCATTTGGCGGACTTGCGATTTTACGGCCTTGCGAATCTTGGATTGACGCCAATAAGTTTATGATCTCACATATTTGTATGGTTTCTCCTTGACTGTTTCATTTAGTAGTTTTTTGTGTGCTCCGTTTTATCAGGGTATGTTGTCTGGGGACAATTTTTAATTTCGAATCTCAGAAAAACTCACCATGGCTCCCACGAAGTAGCAAGTTCCCCTGTTGCCAGCGTCTCTTTAGGCGATCTTTCTATTCCGGAAGGTTCAAAAGCACCTCGCTACCATTCCGTGGCCCTCCAAAACGTAGGACATCAGGTTTCTTGCACTATGGAGGCTTTAAGTTAAGCTCGATTTGGTTAGCTGTGGGAGATTCGGAAGAGTCGGAACGAGAGACAAGTTGGCTTTATACTTATCAACCTGGCTAGCTAGAGTAACCAAACCTAAGAGGATTCAAGCAAAACTTTGGACTCTTTCAAACGAATTGATTGACATTATTGGTAAAATTGTAGCCTGAGCAGGCACAGCTTCACTACTTGTAGCGTTGCTCACGCGTCAGTCCTGTTCATTAGCGCCTTGAAGAAAGGAAACCTTATATTGCGTTGGAAAATCATTGACCTTATTACTGTTTCCATTTGAACCGTTTAATTTCCCTGGGGGTAGAATTCTTGATCGCAGTGGGGCGAAACGTTCCAAAACTCTGGTCCGTCCCTTTCCAAAGCATTCCAGCACGTCACGTCAGTCTCCCACTACCTCCCAAGCTACCAAGATACGTATGGGGTATACGCAAAGAATGCCGAAAGGAAACCCTTCTAAAATCGTTCTGCGCTCCACTCGCGATATCAGCGAAAAGAAATTTGCTTGCGATGCGTGCGAGCGCAAGTTTTTCACCAAAAAGGACGCCAAGCGCCACATGGTTGTGCACACCGGCAAACGCGACTTTGTCTGCGCCCGCTGCCCTCAACGTTTCGGGCGCAAGGACCATCTAGTCCGCCATTTCAAGAAAAGCCACAACAGCAGCCTGCGCAAAATTGCTGGCATTGCATCCCATGTCAGTGAAGCTGATTCCCTCATTCCTATTACCGCTGACGGGATCACCAACAAGTCTCCCCACCGCAATACCAACATGTCTCTGAAACAAGAGACGGGTAATGATACTGCATGCCAACATGCCACGGAGTTTGGTCACCGACTTGAATCGCCGACCAAACTCGTTGGTTTGTCCAATGCCGTCATTAAAGAAAAACAGGGCACCGAATTGGCCAGCGATTGTCACGACTTGTCGGCTTTAGTGGCTTCATCCGTCGACGCGTTTGAGCCAGCTTCCGAGGCATCTGGAATGATCTTGGACGACACGCAGATACCCGCCATGTCCCCGCTCGACCCGGCTCACCCGCTGGACATGGACACTTCAGCCTACCGCAGCATCTTCGGAAACGTAGACGATGAGGCGGTGTACAAGCTCCGCATGGTCCAACTGCACAACATGCTCGCAGAGCAATCTGGTGTCGTTGCCGTCCCTGCGCAATCCCCGATCAGCAATATCCAAGCCAAGCTCATCCGTCAAAGTGGCGGCTTCGTGATCGAAACAGCGGACCAGTTCGGATCCGAGTGCGAGATCGATGTTCGAAAGCGCCAAGAATCGGGAGAATTTGGGCCGGATGTCTGCTGTTCCGGGAGCATTCTCTCGAATCCGTCGTCGCCCGGCAAAACCGAGTTGTGCTTGAAACAAGAAGTCTTTTTTACGGATTTGATGGAAGAAGTCGACCCAGAGGACTACGTCAATAGCCTCACGCCCCCACACTCGGAAACAGCCCATTCCGGTCAAGTCAGCCCCCACGAAATCGAGGCTAGCGATGGCTGTTTTCAGCCCCCGGCTTTCGTTGCCAATAAAGAGCAGCAATTGCTAGAATCACGCGTACTGGAGCTGCTCAATAACAACCCGCTTCGAATACCCACAGATGCCCCGTCGATGTTATCCTACTTGTGCGATCTGGCAGCCGAGTCGATTGCTATGGGTGACTCGCAGTCGCCCAGCCAAAGTGACCAGAGCAGCAGCAGCCAAGGCGATTGTTGGAACCGATCGCGGCTCCCCTTCTTTCCGGATGATCAAGAAATGGTGGACTTGAACCAGCTTCTGGAGCAAGTTGGCCCAGCAGACGAATGCATAGTTCCGGAGCCCGCCGCTGCGACTGCGAAAAACCTTCACGCGGGTGAGAAGCAGGACCCCTCCTTGAGTGATTTTGAACCCGATTTACTGCTGCTTGGACACAATGCCGCCACATCTTTATTGTCAGCTGCGAGAGAAGATCACGCTTCCGAGGCGTGGTTCTGCGAACGCGGAGACTTGTTGGAAGGGAAGCATTTCCGCGGATGTGGCATGGAACCCAACGAGTTGGAGCAAATGCCTGCCTGGCTTTGTCAGGCTTGGAAAACTTTTGAACCAGAGCACGCTTAAATGGAATAGAAAATGGATTGGTTTGAAATTGGACGGTGTTTTGCTTGAATCCTCCTCTTCTTCTTTTCCTTTTTAAGATTCAGTGTAGTCCGATTGATTTTCTCTTTCTTCCAGGCGTAGTAGTTAGTCGGGTTACGATTCGTTTGAGGCGGGGAATAGGTTGTGATTTCGTGTCTTGTTTTGTTACACGTTAGTTGTATTCTTTTCGTTACCTTTTTTAAATTTCATTTATGTCGCTGGCCAGTATTGCCGTGGTTGGTTGTGCAATGGGTCTGTTTAACAGTGTTACTTTTCAAGTTTATTTAGCTCTTTATGGTATTCGTTGTACTTTTGTCTATTCATTATGACAATCAAAACATAAGGGACCTAATCATGCGCCTGGCTTATGACAAACAAAAGTATACCTGATGAAGGTTCAAGCGTCCTGACCCAGAGCTTGTGGCTTTAAGAGGAATAGTGTAGTGGTTTTCCTGGCACCGAGCAATCGTACCTGACACAAACAAAACAAGTCAACAGGTATCTTACTGGTTATTCTATTTCAAAAACCATTGGTTGTCCAAACAAACCGTAGATTTTGGCGGTTGACCCAAACTTGATACAAAGAAAATCTTGGGGTAACTTTTTCGCGCCCGTTCGTTAGGTCGTTACGTTAGTTTTAGTAGTGTTAGGTATTCTGGTTTTGGCGTAGGCTAGCCGGTTAATATTAGTCAGGTCTTTGGAATTTCCATTCAGTTTAATGTGAGTGTGAAGGGTCGTTTAGAGTTGTCCGGGTGAGGGTTTGTTTGTTTACGGAATTTCTACAGTACGCATCAGTTGTCTTTCGGGTGAAACCTGTAGAACACAGGCACATAAAGTAACCTATTTTCACTAGCAAAACCTCGTTGGATTGACCAGTGTAACTATAGTACTGTATTGTCACAATTAAATACACAATATGTATGGGGACTGTGCAAGCTTGTAGTAGGTGAGTACAGTACATTACAAGTACTTGGTCCTTGTGGCTTGCCTTGGGGTGACTCGAATGGGATTGTGGGTACGATTTCGCCCATTTTGCGTTTTACGACGTAAGGAAGACCAAGTGAAGCCGCTTGTGTAAAATACTGGTGAATTATATTGATTCAAAATTTGTGAAGGACAGTCACGAGCCAAGGGACCAATGGCTTCTTTAGCTTTATAAACGGCGTCCATTTCTAGTAATGATTACTGATGTCGTCTGCTCCGCTGTACGATTGTTGCAAATTATAGTGTCGAGTACATCTGGTGGACGTGAGGCAGGCAAACCACGGGACAACGAGGTGTTTGTTGGCTGCCTTGGCGGTTCCTGTTGCCGGCGTCGGTTTGCAGTGGTTGCAGCGTTTTTTTAATCTTGTTAACATATCACTTGATCGAACCTCTTGGTAAAAGCTCCGGCGTTCGGCATACTTAAAGTAGATAGTTTCGTTTTTTCTTCAGTTTGTGTACTGTTTTGACATGACAACCAGTCAAAGGGTCAGCGGGGTACGGGTCTTGGTTGCCCTGGCTTTAATCTGCTGATTCTTGCACCGTCACTAGCTGTATTTGCAGGAGCTGTGGATCTCCATTCGGTCAAAAGTCTGAGATTTTAAGCCTTGGCTCCTGTAAGAGTTGGTGTTCGTCGTGCAGGTACTTCCTGTAGAGGGATGATCGCTGCTGACGGACACGCCGGCAAATGGGCCGGGACTAGAACAGGAGCAAGTGATGGGGTTCGGCTGCTGTCGCGGCCGTCGAAAGGACCAGCGTGCGACTGGACTCTACGGGATAACGGAAAGCTAAATTTACTTTATTATCGCACCGGGAGGTGGTAGGTTTATAGAACAGTGGGATGTATTGGAAAACATGGCTACGTATTTTTTTTAAATGCTGAATAGACGTGAATTAACCGTAAGTTTGCGTTGGGAATTCTTGGAATTTTTAGAAATGTGTGTCTATATACAGGAAACGTTTTCACAAATTCCAGCGCCAAGGAAGAGGGACTATTTCTTTGTTTATTTATATTTTTTTTTTATTATTTGAATTTTATTTTATTATTTGAAATTTATTTGTTTGCAAATGGTAGAAAAATGCGGTATATAGTAAAGATTGGATAGTTGTGTGGTGTATTAAGTGACTTTGGAGCAGTTTAGAACAAACGCAGTTTGAAACGGTCGTCTCTCGAAGAGAGTTGGATGTTCATGTCGGATAATTTCGAAGAAGAGCTATTAGTAAAGACAAAGAGACGGCAAACCGTCTTGTTTTTGAAAAATTTTGACTCTAAAAATTTGAAGCACGGAACACAAAATGGAAGGTACCGATGTGATAAATTGCCTACCTACTTACTCGACATCTTTGGTACGATTTGGGTTCGATCGAAGTTGTTCTTCCTCGTTTCCGCCGGAGCATGTTAAGTACGCATTGGCGAAAATTACGCGAGAAAAAGCAGTAAAGCACTGGGTTGAGGGCGGAGTTGGCATGGCCCAAGAGCAGCGTGAAAGGCAGGCTGTCCATGAGCGTATCAACCGTCTTCAACGTTTGGATGGTGAGAAGCTTGCTGTCCAAGACAAGCATGACAATGTTATAGGGCAGCCAGCAGCAGGCAAAAACTATGGCGAGGATTAAGAGTGTTCGCGCAACACGACGCCGTCCCTGGAGTAATTTCGAGTCTCGGTCCAGTACCATGTCACCACCTAAAGAAGCCAAAAGTTCATTACAGAAAGTTTCCGGTATCCTAAATAAAAAGCAGCCAAGGATCTTAACATCAAAGGCTCAAGTGTATAAGCTGCATTTTTATTTATTTTATCATCGATCTCTAACCATCTTTGAAGACTGTAGGAGCACACAGCTTGAAGCCCGTAGACGTATAAGCCACCAAGACAAGTAACCCGGGAACTGCGTACACCACCACGAAAAGCGAAGCTCCGTAGAGTCTTTTATCCCAGGTTTGGGGCCAGTGCTCGACGCAGAAAAATATGTTGTCGTCTACGGAAAGAAAAATTAGAAATGACAGGAAAAAAACGGCGCTTCTGCAGTGTTATCGTACAACCTTGACGTCTCCTAGCTACAGAGCTTTCCTATCCCCACACTAATCCCCATAACGAATACTCGCGGGTTTGAAGAGGGCTTTTATAGGGTTTTTGGTTACCTGTAGCTGTGAACATGACGCCTTCCAGTCTTCGAACCACCAGCATGGGGAAAAAAATGATGGCCGCGACGATCCAGATAATTCCAATAACTGTCCGCGCCACGCGTTTGTTAAATACCTGGCGGAGTATCATTGGATGACGAATGGCCAAGTAGCGATCTATGCTCATGGCCAAGATGGAGAAAACGCTGGCGCTGACAGCCACGCCTGGGAACATGAAAAAAGCACACAAAAAACACATTTGCTAAGATTAGAAGTGGCAGATCTTGTTTGTCGGCCATCAAGCTTTACTCTCCATATTTTTTTTTTTTTTGGAAAGATGACTAGACATAGTAACGATTTGGCGCGTGCACCTCCCCTTATTTGTGAATTGTTGATTTTTTTTTTGGTAAATACCACTGCTGGGGCTTTCGCAAATTAGTCTTACGGGAATTCGGCTTGGGCTGATTGTTGTACACTATTTCGCTCCATTTTTTCACTCATCTTGCGTCAGCGCACCTCTTATTTATGTATTAAAAAAAAACATCATCCAAGAGAGCAGGTACACTAGAATTTACGAATTTATTAAACCTTTGCCGTCTTGGGTATCGCTTTTTGGGGAGCGTTCTGATGAATTTACCGACCAGTAAAGGTCGCGTCTTCGTTGTTCAATAAGGGTAAAATATTAATAGGACGTAACTTAGCCTTTCTATAGCATATTGCCTAGCATGAATAGTGATTAGGAAGGTTTTATACGTGCTGGGATACATGTTTAGCGGAAATGCACTGTACAGCGTGTGTGTCCCTTGGGTTTGATGACAGCTATTGCGGTTTAGTTGCTAGGTTGAAGAATTCAGTAAAAAAAAAAAGGACAGAGGTCTTTTACCTTGTAAGTACGCCGTAAATTTGCACATGAACTCGCCGTAAAGCCAAGCTTTTAGTATCGAAGTACCTACAGCCATAGGCATGCAAACAAGCGTCACGAGGAGATCCGCTACCGAAAGGTTGACCAAGAAATAGTTTGTGACACTGTAAAAAAAAGAAAAAAAATATATTATTCCTGTTTGCATTACAAAACGATGTGCATGATGAAAACAGTTCTGGCTGCCGGGGATAGATTTGGAAACGTTTGTCATTCATTTTTTTCTTTTCCTTGTCTTAGCTCTGGGGATTTGTTCCCGACGCTATAAGAACAGTGGGACAATTTGATGTAGAGGATATTTATTATTTGGACCAATTTGGTGAGCTGCCCTGGCGCCAGACCCTATGGCCTTTGTAGTACGTCATTTCCTGCGGGAAATGCCTTTCAGTTTCATAAAACTCTACAATCTGCACCAATAATGGGGCAGTAAGTGGATAAGTTGGGATTTTTACAGCCATATTTGTCCGCTTGATAAGTACTTTGATATCAAAAGTTCTTGCTCCGCGTACAGTACGTCTCGTCTCGAGTGTACGTGTAATTTGCCTTTGATCTGAAGTGGAAATAACCTTGCTTTCATTCGCAGGACAAAGCCAACCTGTGTCTCTGTTGCCATGCGGAGAATTAATTAAAATTTCGCTACTTCTTTCATCTGTAAAAAAATGAGGCATTCACCTTTCAGTGTTTCACTAGTTCAAGGGGATAAGCGCCATTTCGCAGAAAACCACTTTTTTGTTCTTTTTAGTGGTTTATTAAAGCGTGCAGTTCTTAACACCGTCTACCTTGAATTACATTTTTGTCCAGAACCTGTCTTGAGGACTCCAATTCCTTTCAAAGGGCGAGGAAATTTTCTAATTAAAGGTTGTCTAAGAAATGACTGGCCAGAAATTTAACATCGCTGGAAAGGGTAATTGGATTGCTTGAGTAGGGACATTGGCGAGACTGTTAAGATGCTTTGTCCCTTTCTTCTCCACTACAAAACCACGGAACTTGGACGATTGCCGCTATATTAAGACTTTTTCGGGCATTGGCAAAGGCAAAAACGGTTGGCCGTAATGCAGTGCCCATCAAGAAGCATAAATAGCCCATCGCATTTCATCACTGGACGGCTTGGGTGAGTACTTTCCTCCGACAGACGTTGTTGCGTTACAGTAAGGCGACTTGCGTATACCGGCAATTCGTCAACGGTTTTATATTCGATGGAGGCATCGATCCATCTCAGAACGTAATTTGGGTCTGCCTCGCTGCACTAATCACTGCTTGTGAACTCCTAGCTATGCATTTCTAAGAAGTACGCGTGAGACAAGTGTCTTCGTTCGTTTTACGGATTCTTACAGTTTTACGTGTCTCCCCCTTAATTTTGTTTCAACTTGAAACAAGCGCTTAATCAGGGGCAACGAAGCCAACTGATGCAAAGAGAGCCGAAAATTGGAATTGGAACTTATTAGAACAACCTAGATGCGTATCTTTTGTTTTTAGACAAACTTTATTAGGGAGTGTGCCAAGCTGCTTGCGGCTTTAGCAAAGCTCCTCCCGCATTTCCTATGGATGTTATAGCTGTTTCCACACCACGACAAAGAGCACGTCGGTTTCGTTCTTAGCACGTCGTTTATCACGGCATTAACTAGACGAACTAGAGGTTTATAACTACAAGAGAATTTAAAGTGTTCGTGAAACTTTCTTCTGCTTTTGCTTTGACTGTTTTGGGGGGAGAGGGGCTATTTTTAAGCTGGGGTCCAATCGAAAGAGTGGTGTAAACATATGTGAAAGGTCGAAGGTATACGGTATCAGATATCAGACGAGCTATCAAAAGTTCCGCGAGCGTTAAAAGGACTGTGTCGTAAGATGAAATTGCAAGTGGTCCACATGTACGGCAAGTCCTGTTGACAACAAAAGGTTCCAAGAACCCTTTGGGATGGTATAGTCCAAGGGTAGAACCTTTTGGGATGGTGGGAGAAAAATCCCATCCGAGAAGATGTGACCGTTCCAGCATTGCTTTAAAATCACATGGGGTGGTTCGTAGCAACAGACAGTAGACATTATGGTAGAGATAGCTTGATCCGCTTGCTAAGTGACAAGGTGGATGAACCTAGTTTGACGAAGGAACACCCCAATCCCTAGCTAAGAATCTGGAATATTCCTTGGTCAATCTGTTGCGATTCCAGGGAAAGCCAAGAAAAATAACAACCGTGAAGAGGCCCAAGTTTTGTTTTGATGATGACCTATATTATGGAACAACTCGATAGAAAATCCTGTTATGCGTTTCGATAGTAAATCCTCGGTAGCATATCCTTTTGTGCATACTTATACTCTATCTTTCGTGCAATTAATTTTTACCGTTTTTTAACAGAGGAGCATCAACGCCACGCTCTTTTCATATTGTATAATTATAGTTTAACAATGTTGTTTCCAGTTTAACATGGTATCGTTCGTCTGAATGGGCGTCTGTAGAAATAATCGAGCTCGTTAGTAGTTCTGACAACTTTTGAAATCATTTGGTAATTTTGTCTAAAGTTGAGGTCGTATTTGGTGTATGTACCCGTTAAGTCTTGAGTGGAAAACTGTTACGCTGTTTGAGGTTTCGGCATGATGATTTCAATCTAACCCTGTGCAGTGCGTCGTATGTGGCGCGTTTAATGTGCGCTGCGAAGGAGTGGAGTGGACTGATGATACACTTGACAAGCCCGTTCTTCGTTTTCTCAAGAACTCGTCAACTGGTAATTACGGGAAGAACGCTGGTCGGTTACTGTAAGTAATTAAGTGCGTAGCGAGGGAAATGTAAGGTACATAAACTTCGCGACGGTCCTTCCTTTCCGTAGATATTGCAACCGAATGGAAGCCCTGTCGCTCTGGGGATGTGTGAAAAGTCGTAAACTAAAGGATGCCTGCTGTCTACGTGTCGCTTGTAACGCGAGCGTCGGTTCATTGGTTTGGGAAGATAAAGTAGTGCTGCGTTCAAAGCAGTCAAACGGAACGATTTGTATCAATCTTATTCCCTAAAGGGAAAAAAAACTCCCACGCAGTTTCCTACATAGTAAACTAAAGCAATAGATTTTAAGGCGAGCCATTACTGGGCTTTCCAACAATGACTCTTGAAGCCGCACGCCCCTCACTTGCATGGAAAGTCTTCGCGGTTCGTTTGTAAGCTAGAGTGTATACCGCAGAACTCTAAACTCTCGTTATAAGGAAGCTTCTGCTACAAATAGAAATATCCAACGAACCGTTGCTAGGCTTTCAAAAGACATCTTTTAAGCGGTTCTGATTTGAATTGAAGCCTTACAATGGTTTTAGCCGATGAGAGTTAGGATAACCGGCAACAACTCGAAATGTATATCATTTAGCTCATAATTCCCATTTGTAAACATCCTATATAATACTATTTATGAATTCTGGGAATATACTAATATTCCCTCAAAGCATTCGATGCTGCCACCCATCAACAAGGCGACCGAAGATTTCGAACTTAATTTCGCACGTCTAAATTGTGGACGGCCAGAAAGGGTCGGGTGATGACTTGCCACCCGATACCAGGAATAAAGGATTTACTGCCCACCGATTCGCCTTGGCACCCCACAAAATAAATCTCTTGCAGCCTAAAAGGGTTTTAGGGATATAACGACAGCGCAAATACACGTACAGCTTTGAGCTCGATTGCTTGAGATCGGTTCCTATTCATTTTCAATGCAGCAATAAAACGAAAATATGTTCGAAGCTTCAGAATTTTGAGAATATAAAGCTCGGCATGAATGCTAATATGAATATCAAAGGGGGTAGCACAGATCTGGAAGAAAAGTGATACTTTCAGCGGTGGCTATAAGTATGAGTACATTCTGAATTTACCGCGTTACGAAATATGTACACTGATATGAATGTATTACCTGCGAAGGTGGTGGTAGCGATAAACAACAAGGATAACAAGCGTGTTACTGATGGCGGCAGTCAAAAACACCGGGATGTACAGCGAGATAAGTATGATGTTGGACAAATCGTGGTATACGAATAATTTCGTCTTATAATCGGACATAATATCATCCATACTTATGTTACCGATTCCAGCGCCAAATCCGCTGGAAAAGTTAACGGTAATGGGCATGATGCCCAAATCACTTTGTTCTTTAAATAATTCCATCATGGAGAATTGTTTTTTTAGCGCCTGATTTAAGTTTCGGTGTTTAGCGAGTTTCGAATTCTGAAACCCAAGGCACATGGTTTGATTTCATGGGCAGATCCATTTTTTTCTTCTATTTTTAGATCGTTAGGATCAAGGAGCTGCAGTACATAAGGGTACAGTACAATAAGAAAGGGGGGTTCGTTTCCGTCCGTGAGCCTGCAATCATTAGATGGAATGACCATAAAACTAAACTCCCAGAATAGTATGGGGGAAAAGCGAAGAAGCTATCAAGTGTGCTTTTTAAGCCAGTTTCTTTGGGCGTCGATAGGGGTAATTCGACAGTAAGTCTTTGAGGAAAAGCCACCATTTTTACATTTTTGTCTCACAATTATGTTTTAGTTTGAAGACGCAAAGAAGCCGATCCAATTTTCGCAGGCGAAAAATACGTTGCACGTTTTGCCGTTAGTATCTGTAGATTGGAAGCCTTTGGTTTTGTTTGCTTGGGAGGCCGTAGTTGTACAATAAGGTCCACACCATTCGAAAAAGGATATTTTAAGACACTTGAATCTTCACCGTTAGTAACATTTAGACCGCCTGCTCCAGGCAAGTGGCCGAAAAGGACTGCGGAGCAGTATTCGGCCGCAATGTCGTGAATGACGTGACGTGCGAAGCGCGCGGAAATCTCCATCCTCCCAAGGGAAAATTGTGGAAAAACAATTATTTATTTTTTCCTTTACTTTGTCGCCATGGTCGCGCAACACCAATTTGATGCTTCTAATCAATCTTGTTTGCCGTTCCATTATTTTTTTATATTAGGTTTTCTACCGCCTATATTTTTTGCCGGAAGCTTGTTCATTTGGTCGTTACAAGCAATTTATGAAGCCTGTACGTGTCGTGTGGCAAACTTCTTTAGAACGGGGGCCCATATTTGAGACTTTTTTTGTCTTTTTGAAGACGAAAAAGTTGTGTCAAAAAAGAATTTAAGATTAATATATTTTCCATCCGCATCATGTGCTATGATACAACTTGAGTTCCTGAGGGAAACTTAAGAAATGTCAAATTTCTTAGAGATGCAATTATTTCTTCTCAAGCAAGTTTGAGCATTTCGTTTAATGAGTGTAAAAAGGCGGGTGCTGGGTATAAATGTGTTTGGAGCGGCGCCATCACGGTTTACGGCGCTTCTCAACTAAATAGACAAGTTGAAATATCTTGGGAACTCTAAAACGCAGCCATCCAGAGGCAACTTTGGTAAAAGTGTTTCCGTCAAAGGCCCTTCTCGGCCCAGCTTTTTCACTCTGGTCTGCGCCTTACTGTTGGATCCGGTCCATTCTCACCCTCCGGATGGATACACGGATTCGAATGATCTTTTGAGATAATAAAAGCGCTTAATAGTGACTTCTCCACTCGGGGGAATCGATTTACTCAAGCAAAGAAAACTCGTTTGAATGGGTTGTCTGTTTTACGAACTAGAAGGGTATTTTCGATGATTTTCAGTCGCGTTTTCGTATCTCTTGAATTTGGAAAAACATGATGGCGCTCAAGGCAGAAAGATGGCAGTGTATGATGCTAGCCTATTTCCCCTATGAAGTGTCACGACAGCTCGCATTCCGCTGTGGGGAAAATAACAACAGGGGTTGCAAGTCATTTTCGTTTCTTTGGTAAACTACAAGTTGCGATACACGACTTCTTAACAGAGTAATGGCACTAGCGGAATTATGTGGTTTGCCTGCTAGTTATAGTGCAAAATCTTATCATGATTATGAAGAATCGGATTCATTCCTGGGCCATGATTTGCCCAATCCAGTGGAGCTTGCCATGCCTCCTTTTGCTGACGTTAGTATTTCTATTTGAAGGCTTCATATGTGATGTTTGTATCCTATTATATGTTCATTTACTATGTAGCCGGCTGGAGCGCTAAAACGCCTTGAGATGGACGAGAATGGAAAAGGAATTAAACTCCGTTACAATCGTGGTACTACCACTTTGGGTTTCAAATACCAAGGGGGCATTGTCCTGGCTGTGGATTCTCGTGCCACTGGAGGGGCATTTATCGGTAATTTAAAGTCACATCAACTTAGAGTTTCGCTTTTGTCTTTCTGAAACAAACGTATGATTTTTCATAGGCTCTGGGACCGTTAAAAAGATTATTGAAATCAACGAATACTTGCTGGGCACCATGGCAGGCGGTGCAGCCGATTGCACGTACTGGGAAAGAGTTTTGACCAAACAATGTCGGTTGTATGAGTTGCGTAACAAGGAGCGAATTTCAGTTGCGGCTGCATCCAAACTGCTTTCGAATATGGTGTATAACTACAAGGGAATGGGCCTGAGCATGGGAGTGATGATTTCTGGATGGGACAAACGAGTAAAGCAATCTATGAGATGAATATTGGTTCTTTTTATATCATGTTTTCTTGTTTGATAGGGGCCCGGTTTATACTATGTTGACAGTGATGGTCAGCGCACGTCTGGAACAGCATTCTCGGTTGGTTCTGGCTCGGTCTATGCATATGGTGTGTTGGATTCCGGCTTGAAATGGGACTTGACAGACGAAGAAGCCCACGAGCTAGGTCGTCGATCCATTCTGCATGCCACCCACAGAGACGCTGCTTCTGGTGGCATTATTCGGGGTGAGATTCATCTCTAGTAATTTTTTAATAAATGTTAATGAACTATTTCCCCGCCCTAGTCTACCACATTAAAGAATCTGGTTGGGTAAAGATAACCGAAGAGGATTGTAATGATTTGTACTACAAATATCAGGAGGAAAAGATGCAGTGAGGTTTGGAACATGTATCGGTAGCGTTTACTCGCTTAAAATACACTTTTTTCTTCAATGGGATTTTTTTTTTCATTTTCTACATACATACTCATTGTAAGCATATCTTTAAAAATGTAAAAATGTACATTTCATGCTAACAGACTTTGTTCTTTTAATATTTTTAGGGAGTTTATTTTTTAAGAAATAATAGGTAGGTGTTTTGGAGGCGTCGTTATTTTTTTAATCAAGGAATCGCATTATTACATTTATACTGGTCTTGTAATAAGCCCATAAGTGGACTTGAATGTAATAAGCCCATAAGTGGGCTTGAATGTAATGAGCCCATAAGTGGGCTTGAATGCAGTTCGGAGTTCTATGCGGCAGTCATTCGGGTTTTCCGGCTCATCATTTTGAGGCATCCGCCATTGAGTCGCTTCTGGATATTGCATTTTCACGTGTTCAACAAAAGCTCGAAAATGTACGGACAAGGATCAGCACCCATTGTTGTTCTAAGTATGTATAATTATAAAACAATTAAAAATTTAACGCATATATTGAATTTGCCTTAGGTAACAACGTTAAACGCGAGAGTGGCAAGAAAGTACAAATGGATAACATTGCAGCAGGCAAGGTGTGTCTTGGCAATCTTCTAGAACTTTTTCGCTTACTACATATATAACAGCATATATTAATTTTTGTACTTAAAAAAAATAGACCGTTGCTGATGTTATTCGAACATGCCTTGGACCTCGTGCTATGCTCAAAATGCTCATGGACCCAATGGGAGGCATTGTAATGACCAATGATGGAAATGCTATTTTGAGAGAGATTACTGTCCAGCACCCAGCGGCCAAATCCATGATTGAAGTGGCACGTACTCAGGATGAAGAGGTATATTAGTATAAAAAAATGTTTATCATTTAAAACGTCGTTTGTGTAGGTTGGTGATGGAACTACTTCCGTCATTATTTTGGCAGGTGAGATGTTGGCAGTGGCAGAGCCATTCCTTCGACAGCAAATGCATCCCACCGTTATTATTGCAGCTTATAGACAAGCATTAGAGGATGCTGTCACCATTCTTAGGGACAAAATTAGGTAATTTGTATCAAGGAAAAGTCTCAGTGGGCTTAATACTGCTGTCTTAGTGTGGACGTTGATGTAAACGATAAAAAAGAACTCTTGTCCATCATCAAGTCTTGCTTGGGAACCAAATTTGCAAATCGCTGGTCAGAACTTGCTTGTAATATTGCTCTCGAAGCCGTAACCACGGTTGCGGTCGAAGAAAATGGACGCAGAGAAATTGACATTAAGCGTTACGCCAAAGTTGAAAAGGTAATCTTAACAGTTTATTTATACACAGACAGTATACGTAAGTATGTGTAGGTCCCTGGCGGTACTATTGAAGAGTCCAAGGTATTGCGAGGGGTCATGGTCAACAAAGACGTCACCCATCCAAAAATGAAGAGGAGGATTGAAAAGCCGCGTATTGTATTGTTGGATTGTCCCTTGGAATACAAAAAGGGAGAAAGCCAGGTAAAAACCCATTAGCCTTGCACTATTTCGGAAAACTTGCTTCAATATATCCTTTCTTACAGACCAATATTGAAGTCATGAAAGAAGAAGATTTTACGCGCCTTCTGGAAATTGAAGAAGAGCACGTTCAGAAGCTTTGCGACGACATTATTCGCGTTAAACCCGATTTAATTTTTACTGAAAAGGGGGTTTCCGATCTTGCTCAACACTACCTCATCAAGGTAACGTGCTGACCTTTTTGTCTTACTGTCATTTAGTATCAATGTAACCGAAATAATTGCAGGCTGGCATTACTGCTGTACGCCGCGTTCGTAAATCTGATAACAATCGCATTGCTCGAGCTTGCGGAGCAACGATTGTCAGCCGCACTGATGAACTCCGTGAAGAAGATGTAGGAACTAAGGCTGGGCTCTTTGAAATCCAAAAGGCAAGTTTCTTATGATGCGGCTCGCAAGCTTAACTCTAGATTTTCTGCCTTTTATTAGATTGGAGATGATTATTACTGCTTTGTGGTGGATTGTGAGGATCCCAAAGCGTGTACCATTCTTTTGCGCGGAGCCTCCAAGGATATACTTAATGAAGTCGAGCGCAATTTGCAAGATGCTATGCATGTAGCCCGTAATGTCATGCTGGAACCTAAGCTGGTTCCTGGCGGCGGAGCTGCTGAAATGGCATTGTTAACGGTATGGAGTTTCATTAGAAGCGCGCCGTTTCATTAGGAACACATTTTTAATCTCGTAATTTGTTAGGCTTTGAACGAGAAAGCCAAAACATTGAGCGGAGTCATGCAGTGGCCATATCGAGCAGTTGCTACGGCCTTGGAAGTTATTCCTCGTACTCTTGCCCAAAACTGCGGTGCTTCAGTCATTCGTACTTTGACGGCTCTCCGTGCCAAGCATGCGACTGGGCAATCCACTTTCGGGATCAATGGAGAAACAGGAGAACTTACAGATATGAACGAACTCGGCATCCGGGACCCATTGGCTGTAAAGTTGCAAGTTTTGAAGACTGCTGTAGAGGTACTCTATTTTTTTGCGTCAATTAGCCATTGACGCGTATTTTTTGGGATCTTAGACTGCTATTCTACTACTACGCATTGACGACATCGTCTCTGGTAACAAGCGAAAGAACCAAGACGGTGCCGGAGGTGGTGCGGGCGCTCAACCCACGGCTGAATCAATGGCAGAATAATTTGATTCGCTAATTGTCCTGGCAGCCCGCTACATTTCACAACAATTTAACACAATGCATTTGCGTTTGACTATTCCAACTTAAAAACAAAAAAAACTTTGTGGTCTCTGGCCATCGCTTTACTGCTTTTGTCGTCAACCATTGGCTAATACATCCCTTGCGAACAAAAACCGATTCTGGTGTACTTTACGAGGCAGGTTGGTGGCTTGGTTTTGTGGCGAAGAACTCTTGTCGTGTATCGTATGTCCGTTTCTTTTTCTTTTGTATTTACTGGTATTGGTTTTATAGACGTGTTTTTTGTTGTTTTTTCTTTCCGTTGGATTTAAATTGTTGCTGTCTTTGTCCTCCAGCAAGGGCACGTGGAAGTTATGAAAAAAAAATCTGTTTTCGGTTGAAAAGAATGGTTGAGCAAAATAATACCGGAGAATTGGGGACGTGGACTGCCTGGGGTACAAGCTTGAACGGTTACATTCCTCCATTTCAAAAGCGCGCCCAGATGCAGTTTCGCGGCAGCCAATGACAGTTCGAGTTGAGCCAGTTTCAAAGGAACTGCCACTGCCCACCAGCGCCAACCGGCAGTTTTCAACATATTCCAACGGCTTTTGCTGAGGAAGTAAACCGTTCTTTCTAGAGAGGTTGAACGTGGAGGCTCAGTTTGATTTTTAAACATTAACCTCACAAAACTTTTAAACACGTAACCACTGAATGCCTGGATTAGTGTTAGTGCTTCCTTTTTCATCAATCACTGTTGAAGTGGGTAATTGGTTGGCTAAAATTTGCCCAGCAGCAGCACATTTGTTGCCCTTTGTTTTGAATACTGTTCACGGTTGAGCCGATTCAAACGTTCGAACCATGCCTTTGCACGTCAGAGGTCAAAATTCAGTAAGTTTCATCGTGCTATTTGATGTATTGTTAATTGTATAGGTGATTTGATGTCAAAAGCCTTAACGAGTGACCGTTATGTTTTTTAGAATGGTCCATCATCAACCCTGAGCATGGCCAACACGGCCAACGAAGGAGTTGGTGGTGCCGTCCGAGTCAAAGCTTTTGGACAGTCACAAAGTTTTCGCACGGCAAGACCAGTATTGGGCGATATTGGCAACCGTGCACCCTCCAACAGTAGCACATTGGGCAAGAAAAAAGCTGAAGATGGATTCAAGAAACCGTTGCTGCTGCCCACTAAATCAACTGTTCTTAGCAAGAAACAAGCTGGCGATGCTAAACCCGCCCTAAATGTCCCAATACCCATGGACATTAGCATGTCGGACTCAAAGAACGAAGTTGACATGCTGGAGGTCATTGAGGCCTTTTCGTCGCAACGTTTGAACGCTGTTGATGTCGATGAAGGCGATTTTGACAACCCTCAGCTGGTAAGCACGTACGTCAATGACATCTACAACTACTTGCGTTGCTTGGAGCGCGAGCAGTCGGTCACAAAGAACTACTTGGCCAGTCAGAAGCTAATCAAACCCAGCATGCGAGGAATCTTGGTTGACTGGCTTGTTGAGGTTCATGCTCGTTTCCGTTTGTTGCCCGAAACGCTTTTCTTGACTGTAGCAGTACTGGATCGATTTTTACAAGTCAGTATATTATCCCAGAAACCCTTTTCTTAGGGTCTCTTCTTACCTTATTGTATTTTTTGGCGTAGGCTGATTGCCAAACCGAGCGTCCTATCGATCGTCCTCAGTTGCAACTTGTCGGGGTTACGGCCATGTTTATTGCTTCCAAGTATGAAGAGATGTATGCCCCCGAAATTGACGACTTTGTTTTCATCACTGACAAAGCATACACCACCAAAGATATTCTTGCTATGGAATGTCGCATTTTACACACCCTGGATTTTAAGCTGGGCAAGCCCCTGCCATTGCATTTTTTGAGGCGTTATACTAAAGCGGGGTCTGCTATAGCTGATAAAGTAAGTTGCCTCGCAATTCAAGCTTTAGCTGACTGTCTTTTTTTTTCGTTCTTAGGTAGATTCCTCGCACCACACTTTGGCCAAATACCTCATCGAGCTGACTCTTCCCGAATATGATTTCTGCTACTATGCCCCAAGCTACGTTGCTGCTGCCGCTCTCTGCCTGTCCTTAAAGTAAATAACGATATTTTTCGTTTCTGAAAAGTGATTAACTGTTAGTTATTATCTTGATAGGGTTTTGGATACTGACAAGACTTCCAATGAGAAATTATGGTGTGATACTCTAACTTTCTATGCGCGGTACACCTATACCGACTTGGAGCCGCTTATGGCTCAGATGTCTGCCTTGATCATTAAGTCGGAAACTGCCAAACTGCAGGTAAGTAACTTTTCCCTTTTCTAGAAAAAAAATTGCAATGACGCACTGACGAGCTGTTATTTGGGGTAAACTAGGCTGTGCGCAAGAAGTTTGCTTCCTCCAAATTGTACAGCATTAGCAGTATTTCTCAACTTAAAAATGCCGTGGTGCAGTCCTTGGCAGCTAAAGCTCTTGTATCGTAAATAGTTGTAGTTGTGGGTCATCGAAAACCAAGGGGTAATTTTGGTGTTGCTGGTAGGAAATCAGCGTAATAGCCTCCTTTTCTGAGGGGTTTCAAGCGAAAAATTTTACAGTCTCACTTTTTAGAATAAGAAAAAGAATAAAAAATCATTGTTTGCGATTCATCCTATGTAATACTTGTCTTAGCCTAGCCGTTCATCGAAAACGCAGGCCACCCCTAATTTTCTTTTATGCTACATGCTAGACTCCCGTCATTTTATAGCTTTGATAACCAGCACTTGAGTGTGCAATAACGGAGTGTCTTTTGTACCGATAATATTGAAGTATATATGTTGCCAGGGCAATTGTAACTTGTCATTTATTCGTTTATTTTAAAATTCACATTTAATCGGCAGTGTTTATGTAAGGCAGGTATATGGGGATAAAAGATCGATTTGTACAAAGTGGTATATTTATATCCAACTGGGTCGTCTCCCTGATGGCACCTCGTTAAATCTTTCGCAGAGGGGGCCAGCAAATGTGGGTTTGCATGCGCATTGGTTTGGCCCCACGCACTTTCCACTATTTTGGCATTTTGGCTTGCAAGACGCTATACAAAATTTGTTTAGTGGAAAAGGGAAAGCTTTAATTTTGTCCTCTTACGTTTTTGGCATTGTCTGCCCCGGTAGCCTGAAAGGCAGGAGCACTTATTTGGTCGTACGCAAAGGCCATGATTTTGGCAAGGATAATCACAAACCGCTGTTTTAAGGATCGCAAATTCAACATTAGTACCGAATTTATGCGTTCTTGCGTTATTATAATTACGTATTTCGCAACGCGAACCGGTCCACCCTTTTAAGCAGGAGCACGTATTCCCCTCTAGGCAGTCACCTCCGTTTTGGCAAATGGGTCGGCACGTAGATTCTAAATGGGAGATAGATAGGTAGGTATGTGTAATAAATTTATAACAAGAAAAAAATTCACCGCTACCACATTTGGTAGGGACTTATTTGAAGTTCAACGTACCTGTAAGCTCACATCGCGTTCCCATGGTACCAGGCCGACATTTGCATCGATTTCGCCCCATGCAACGACCTCCGTTGCGGCAAGGCGGTCGACACTGTTGCGCTGAGCAAGTCGAACCAGAATACCCGACTCTGCAGCGACAAACACCCGGAAACACGCACCTTCCTCGGTTCTCGCATGGCAGCTCGCATCGGACGTCTAGGATTGGATTAAAACGTACAGTTTCATGCCTTTTTAATGTTTTGAAATAAAAAAAAATCTTACCTCTAGGCATAGGTGTTGAGCTAGGTTCGTAAGGGACGACTCGTACCAAAACTGGGTTGGCGGTCGAGTTATCTGAGGATCGGTTGTCCGGTAAGTAAATGATTTCTTCACCAGTTTCCATAGTGACGACATCCATGAGCCAAGATCGAGTTGAAACGGGCGTAAAAGTTGTGCTGCTAGGTAACCCTCCTCCGTGTGTCCTGGACTGCTTCCGTCCCTTCTTGCAATGGCCTTTTTTACACTTTTTCTTGGCCGGTAGCTCTCGTTCAGGAAGAGGATAGCATTGCTTTCCGTCGCCGGTCATTTGCCGTGGACATGTTCCACAATAAAAGCCAGTGCTCGGGGCCGGCTTATCATAGCACGTGACACCTGGATAGCAGGGCGAACGGGCGCAATCGTCTGTATCTAAAATAATAAAAAAAGGCTATTGTTCAAGTCAGGGCGTTGAAGATGGAACCTGTGCAAGTCTTGCCGTCGCCTTGCATGCCAAGCGGACATGAGCCGCACACGTAGTCCACGTTAAATTGATTTCCCAATTGATTCGTCGTCCCGTTTCCCTGAAAGCCGTGGAAAGGTAATGCGGTGCACGCTACGCCTGGGTAGCACGGCTGTTCGCTACACGGGTCGCGTCGCTGCTCACATCGCGAACCGCTAAATGGCGGCAAGCACGTGCAAGTCAAGTTAATGGCGGTGCCTGTCGACAAACAATGCCCCGCATTATGGCATGGGTTGGGCGTGCAATGATCTAGGCGTTCTTCACATAGCAATCCTGTCGAAAGCCAACCGTTTCAAAATCATTGGTTGGTCTACTTTCTCCCCTCATTTTGGCTTATTTATGTATTTATTTTTTGGCTTTTTACCTGTGAAGCTTTCTAGGCAGTGACAGAGGTACAGGTGTGGGCTTTGCGGCATTTCTTGGCACTGGCCGTTGTGCAAACAAGGGCAGGGCAGTACTTGAATCCGTAACTGGGCAACAGTGCTGAAATTACACGCGTCCGTTACTTGGACCGTGAGTTCTTCCACGGTCGTGACTTGCAGCGCGTTGGAAATGGCACGCCATTCGACCAAGCCTTGTCGTGTAACACGGATATCGGGGACATAGTCCAAGGCGTCCAATAGCATGTACGATAATGTACCGTTTTCGGGGTCCGCGGCTCTTAATTGATGTCGGAGTAATTGGCCGTCGTAAACACGAACTTGGAACGTTGCCTCTTCAACGGAGGGCGGAAGGTTTTCTGTGAGCGACACATGTTATCACGTTTAACTTTTGAAAAAGCGTAGCCAAAGTTTACCTGCATTTGGGCTCCAGCCTTCGGTAACGCTTTCGAGCAAACAGGCTTCGCAAGCGTTGACCGGATTCCATTCCCTGTCTTCAAAACAGTCGTCGTGAATATAACAGACGTCTTCACGATCCGTGCAATGCGGTTGGGGGCTTTCTTGGGTCGCCGGCGTGCACGTCCTGCATTTGCCGTTGTAAATAGTCATTAGCACACCTTGGCTGAACGCTTGGCCGTCGTTGCTAATCTAATTTGCATATCCATGAATAGAACCTGTTGCCAATGTAATTGCTTTGTACCTCGATTTCAATCGCGAGTTCTTGCACCTCGGCGTGATTCATGGGTAGGTTACACGCAACTTGGTTCAGCGTCAGCCACGTGGCGGAAGATAGACGAGCTGCACCCAAACGAGTCCATTTGTTCTTGTGGTAGCGTCCTTGCCAATACCGACACGTGAGGAAACTCGAGTCTATAAACCCTTGGCCTTGTACTTTGAGCACCGAACAATTCCGCACTCGACGGTCGCATAAACCCTGGCCTGCCGCCAGGGAAGGCGGTCGCTCTATTAAAAACGAGACCTGATATTAGATATGCCAAGCTGATTAAAACAAGAAAATTGCAGCTTTTTTGGCATTCGCGCACCAAAAGAAACGGGCTTTTTTGTATACCTTCCATGTGACCGCAATCTTGACCATAAAATCCTGGCTGGCAAATGCACCCGTGCTCCAAGCAAACTCCATGGGCTGAGCAAGCATTCGGGCAGTTGAGGATCTCCACTATAGTTTTAGGAGCCACTAATCGACCGGATCGATCTCTGGGCCAGTGTAAAGTGTTTTTAACGACTTGTAACTCGCAGACGTCTTCTAACAAGCCCATGGCATAGCCAGCCCACTCGGTCGAGTTGTGGAGGCGGATATCTGAAACAAGATAGCTTTAGGATAAGCGTTTAACTGTTTGTTCAGTATTAAAACTTCCCAGCTCACAGAGCAGCCAGAGTTACAACGTGAGGGTTTTATAAGGCAGAGGAAACTAACCTGCAATACAAATATCGATGGCTAAGGTGATAATATCGCCCAAGTGCCTTTCGCACTCGACGCCCACGGTGGAATTCACCAGGGTATTGGAGCAGAAATAATGACTGCTTTGTGTCTGTCCCAAATAATGGCTGCTAGTGTCGCTTTCCCAGGCCAGAATCTCATTATCTCTCGTTTCTTCGTCGGCTTCCTCCTGAAAAGCCGCTCTTCTTTTCCGTTGTGGGCCCGCAGCAGTAATCCAATGGACGCCGTGACCCATGCTTAAGTAATGCGGATCCGGGCCAGGCGCGTGTGCCCGATACCTTCTTTGGCGTTTCAGTTCTGAATCAAAGCCCAATTCATCCAGGCCCGGTGCCGAGCGATTAAACGGCAGCCAGGTCAAAAGTTCTGGCGAATGAGCTATAATGCTGTTGCTGTGCAGACTCGAAGCAACGTCCTCGCGCTGCCGCACTTCATGGGTAATATCCACGTAGTTCAACAATGGTTGAAAGCGGAGCAGTTGGAGCTCGGGCTTGCATTTGGAGTAGCACTCTTCGTACAGTGGATTGCAGGGAAAACTGTTAGTCTGCGTCATACGGGTTGTCATGTACCTTTTGCCCAGCACACCCGGGCCAGAACACGAACAATAAGGCTTGGAAACGGGATTTCCTCCGCTGGGAGGCGACACTGCAGGTCCACTGCTTCTTAAGCTGTAGCTCCCCGGCCGACTACTACCAAAACCGGACAAAACTTTTTATCCACCCCGTTCGTCTTGATTTTGTCAAGATGTACGTACTTCCATGCGAGTCCAGTGGGATTGCATAAGCCTTCTATTTTTCTACTCCGGGACAATTCGAATATGGACACAGAGAGCCCGAACGGCTCGAGTCGAATGCGTATTTGGTTCCCTGAACCGAAAAGGATCTAACAGATTTTTTTGATTTTTTTTAAGTGAGTGAGTAAGAATAATAAATGTTTCTTGTTTCTTACGCGAAGCAGACTGCCTTTTCGAGATTCCCAGACACGTGCTGTGGGTTGAATGGTGGCTGCCGTATCATTCCTTGTCATTAGCTTGACTTGAGGCAAGTTGGGATGATATTTTCGTTTAAAGCTAGTACCCAGCTGGCTTACAGTATCGCAACCATCAATCGTCAATCTGTCGCCAGACTCCTGGGCTTCGATTCCGCAGATGCAGAAGGCATCTATCGCTGAATGGCTGGCGCTATTTGGGCCACTCGGACAAGGTCGGAAGTGTGCCAAAACCTAGGAGGATAAAAAAAGTTTTCAAAAACAAAATAAGTCAGAGAAACCGTTTACACTGGGCTTACTTCGAGACGTCGCCACGGATGAGCGTCGAGACTTGAATATAAGCTAAAGGTCCCCGCTTGGGTCACGGTCCGCAGGGTATTTTGGACCGTAATGATATGGCCTGAAGTGTAGGCGGAACATTGGTTAATCACCTGGTCGACCACCTGAATTGTAGCTTGTTACTACAAGCCCGTTTGCATAATCTTCGTATTGCATTGAGCTAGAAAAGCTCCATACCTGAATGGTAATGTTGGACGCTTTGTAGCCGTGCCAAAACGGATCGCCATAACTTTCAACGCTCACTTCAACGGTGGTACTGACCAGGCCTTCCTCAAAGTAGTCTGCTATGGCTGCGATCTTTAATTCAGCTCGCCCACAATCGGCCTCGTAACAGTTGGAAGCATTGAATTTAATTGTGCAGGCAGACAGAGCAATGTCTGGCGGGCGAAAGGGGCTCGCGTCTAATGGCATAGTTTACGAGGATAAAACAGAGCTACCTTTGCCCCTCCTGGCTACAATTTGATGGTACCGTACCTTGAATCCGGGGCTTGAAACGGAGCGTCAAGTGGCAGTCATTGGGAGATACATGGGGTCCGCACCGAAATGGAACTGTCGCCGAAATTCGAATCGAGTGACGCTTCGTTCCATCCGCTACGTCTCCCTCGTAGAGTTCCAAATGGGCGGGGTCTATTCGCAAACCCAGCGCCAGAGGCTCGCTAATGGTGGACGGATTGATGACTTGATAATGGTTCGCTAACAGATCAAGCAGTGCTTCAACTTCACAGTACACCTGGTCACCCATGTGCAACTGGCTGCGAGCGATGGTGTCGAAAGTCTGAGCTTTTTGAACCTCACTGCGGATCTTCAGTTGAGATCCGTCCGTATGGGATACTTTATACCAATTGAACCTGTATCGTGTTTCGAAACAACGGCGTTTTAGCTTTACGAGATTCCATATAAGGGTGCCTTGTTCCTATTATACCTGAGTTGAACTTGAGCGGTAACTTTCACGGAGCAGTTGAGGAATATGTGGTTCTCGGCGATGACTGATCGGATGCGTGGAACATCCTCAAACGCGAAGGCCGGGTGTTCTTCTAAAATCCAGGAAAAAAATCAAGTCGCGTGCTTGGCAAAATCTCAGTCGAACCTTTTTCTTCGGCACAGTACGCCATATGGCAACCCATAGTAGGCGTTAGGTAGTAGACGAAGAATTCTCCGCAGTGACGGACTGTCGTGGGACTGGTGAGAAAACAGCAGTCGGTGTCTTCTTCTAATCCTGGGACGGTCCAAGCGGTGCATAGCGTGTAATTACCCTCTTCATATTTGACACTGGGCAGTTTGCGTTGGCTCGGGTTCTTCGACGAGAAGGCTGGTAAATCGGGCCAGTCCAGGTTGAGCCAAATAGGAGCCTGTGTCCCGCAGTAATTTACAGGGGCGCAATGCGTGGGCATCTCCGCTGACCTTTAGACGTATTCATAAAAAAAGGAGAATGCACATTATGTTAATGCCAAACTATTTCTTTCGCGCATACACATTGCGTGCATCCTACATGTTTTTCAAAGGGGGAGTGCAGTCCCGCAGTTATATGTTAGAAAGCACACGCCTTCCTTATTCTTCCTTTTTTTATTTCTTACCTGTTATTGATTTGGAATCGGTACCACCCTTCCATCAATAAGCGGTCGCAGATCAAGTCTCGGGGATTCTTCGGTTGGTACATGGGACTTCTTCGCCGATCGCCCAAGACTTGGTGGTTGGGACTATCGCAAGGATCTGTAGCAAGTAAACAACGACAAAGGAGAGTGTGTATATGCCAGTGAGAGGTGCAGGACACGCTGCGCCGAGGTTAGTGTCATTTGTGTGTGGGGAAATGAGGCGATTTCTAGGCGCGCGTGAGACACAGGCAAGTGTGTGGGGGAAGCCTTTGACACTTCCTGTACTATAAAACGCTCCGAGTCCAGGAAAAGGTTGTCGTATGATGGGGCAGTTAGACGTTCTCTAATGGCCTCGACATCTGCATCAAACTTGATTAGCATATGAATATGGATGCCGTGACTGTACGGTAAAAGCCAAAAGGCTGTTGCCTTTGCCATATGGGTAGTGTGTGTAGAGACAAATCGCTGTGCTTTCCCACCCCGTCTTCCTTGATGGGGCTTCACCAGCCCAAGACCGAAGGGAATTATATTTATGCGCCTCTGTAAATTGTATGGGGGGTGACGTGGGTATACTAAAACGTTGTTTAATGGGCAGGACAAGAGCGAGAAAAAGGCGGGTTAAAAAAACGATCTCTACATTTCTTTTTTCTTGCCTCTAAGCCTTCCGCTTGGGCTCAAAATTAAGCAAAAGGCCTTTAAAACAAACAAGACTTTCCACGTCCCAAAGAGACTCCAAGACAGGACAGCGCTTTGCCTTTTTTCCCTTGCGGTTATATTCTTCTGGGAGTATATATACTTAAAGAGCGAGGAATTTTACACGTTGCGTCTGTCCAAAGGACTGACAGCTGCAAGCATCCACTTCCCCGTAAAACTGACGAGCGAAAATCTTCTCTCGTGTTAGCAGGATGAAAAGGGTAATTGCTTGTCTGTGGCTTGTGACACGCGTCATGCATCAAACATATGCCGCTATTGCTTAGTGACAGCCGTGTCAAAAGATACATCACATTGCAACAGACTTTCGCACTCCATTGTTTTTCTGCCGTTTTATTTTTAGTAATATTTTTATTTTTGCCGTGATGGTGTGGGGGAAAGCGTGCCAATCACACGTCTGGCTCTCTATGCATCCGTGGTTCGCAAGGTAATACAAGTTTTTATAAAGACAAGAGAGACGTGCGGCGGCCTTGCCTGTTCTATTAACTTACTTTTCTTTTTCTTTTTTTTTCCCAAGCACCTTGTTTTAATCATGAGCTCGGCTTAGCGAGTCGGGTTTAGAAACCCAATAAAAACGAAAAGGGAAAGAAAAGGCAGGCTACTTAATTATGCAAAAGGCGAAGGGATGCAATGCATTAGTTAGCGGTAAAGTTATGGTGTGCGCGAGTATTATTTGATGGACAAGCTGCCCAACTTTGGTGGTCATTCTATGCAAAATACCTTTGCCGTCCGCCACTTCACACCGATACTTTATGACCCGACAGACTGGGTGGCCCTTTTCAACACCATTTCGCAGAGGCCCTTTATGGACTGGGCGCTTTTCATGACGGAACCATTTAATAAGACCAAGTCACATACATAATAACTAAAAGGTCCCCCTTCTTGTGGCTTGGCGTGCCTCTGCACAGCCACAAACGCGCACTTTTCCGCCGAGTCACTCGCGCTGATGCTCATTGTGAATATGAGTAACCATCAGGGTCCCAATTTCCTCCCATTGGACTTTATTTATTTCATACAACTTTTTGGCCCAGGTTTGTATACGCATTGATAAAAGGAGAAGTAATTCTCCTTGCTGTGTGGGGAGCCTATTCAACTGTTTTGCTTGTACTTCACAGTCATTACCTCTTCTTTGCGCACTATTCCAAACGTCATTCCCTGGAACGATTTTTTTTTAAATTGAAAAATAAAGAGACCCACCACATGGCGGAATGGTCATCGTGACAAATACTTGTCACACGGACCTGTCATCAGATGTGACAAGGCGTGGAAGCTGCGCACACCCAGTGGGATCAAAACGTCCGGTTAGTTATATTACTGTGACACATTAGGGAAATCACGTGTCAGACCTCATTGTCAATCATGTCCAACCACTTGAGAGGCTTTCTTAATATTTGACCTTTTCGGGAAACACGCGTTCCAAAACGCCAATAAAAAAAATAGAATCAACTGTTGCGTCTTGCAAAGGAACGCAGAAACTCGTCGACATGCGAACGATTTTCAATCGCAGCGACCAAAAGGCGAGGTGTTTGCCTGTCGACGGATGAATGTGCGTGTAAAACGCTGTAGCACGAACAAGCACGCAAACCGTCTGAACGGCGGCCAAAAAATTCTCCCTTTGCTCCCATGTTGATTTTCCAGCCCGCATTTCCAACACGTTTATACTGATGCTTTACAAGCCAACGTGTATTCTTTGGGGGGGGGGGGGAATAAAAAAAAAGAGTTGGCCCCAGACTTGAAGAAAACATGGAAAATCTTAAATTAGGAACGACAAGGGAGTTTCTACGCACTCCACACAACATTCCGTTTGGGAAATGATAATTCCCGATCGCTCGGCACCGACACGTTTGGCATCTTATTTGCCTTGTGAAAGATACTTGCGAAGGTTTGGATAACCTTTTGCTGCCCAAACCAAAGATTTTCAAGTGGATGAGTTAAGGCGAGAGTCATCAGACATTGAAAACTGTTGTAAATTTCCCTCAGTCCCTTTTGCCTAATAATTTTTTTCTCCAACCCCAAAGTCCCAAAGTTCGTCTCGGTTTTCTCTGGGAGTTGATGGACGTGGTGGTGATGGAAAAAAAATTTGATATGCCATAAAATAACCGTCTTCTTGCTTCGCAGAGATTGCGTTAATGGTTTTTTAAGAAAAAAAGCAAAACAGAGCTCGAGCTATAGTAGGGTATAGGTGGGTGAAAGAACATTAAAAAATGCAAATATATAGCTTCTTGTCCTTACGAGTTTTTAGCAGAAGGCAATTCAGACAAAAGCAAAGAAAAACGAAGAGTGCGAGAGACCTCCCAGGCAGACAGGGCTTTAAATTTAGGAACAAATTTCCCCGTCTGACCCTTCTCTGCCCATTGATAAGAAATTGCATAGATCGATGCGCTAAGGATCCTACAAACTCGTACCAACGGGGATAGAGTCAGAATAAAAAGGGAACCTGTTTGGATAATTGTAATAGATCAGCGCACAATCAAGACTGTGCTGGGGCCAGAGTCATCACAGGGAGGTCCCGCAATCGCTCCTGCAGCAGAACTGCTGCTGCTTTAAAAGGCTTGGGCTCTTAGCGCTATCGATATTCTTCTACACGATAAAGGATGGAGGTTGACCTTTGCACTCGGTTGAGGATGCAAATTATTGCAACCAGAGTCCCCTTCATTTATGGCGTACGCATGGGATAAGTTGTTCATTAGGGACCGATATGGATGTTAAAGCATTCCTTTTCCAGTCGCGCAGTATTAGCACCTGGCTCCGAACCTTAAAATATGCGTTTAAGGTTTCGAGTCTTTTTTTCATTTTTTTTTTCGTAGCTGCACATAATGCAGGGATCCTTCTTTCAAAGTACCAGTGTCACAAGTCAGTAAGCATTAGACAAACCCATGTGCATGGGACTTGACAAACAAGGGAACTCGAGGCGAATTGAAAATAAATTTCCATTTCTCCGTGGGCTTTTCGGACTCGTAAATTGTCCTTAGCAAGGGAGCCATGTCAGCGGCCAAAAAAAGATAACTCGTATGACTGGCAGCTCGGTCTTGTATAGGTCTGGGTCCCAGATCCTTTCAGGAAAGGGTGTAAAAATCAAATAGCGTTTTCTACTCAAACTCCCATGAAATAGCCGCGAAATTGTTTGAAAAGGAGTCGGCCATACAGGGGGTCTTTGTCAACGATTCCGCCTATTTTTCATAAACAGCGAGAAGGCAATCGACAGCATAAGATGAGTGGGTTAGCGAGCCCCAGTGCGCTCTTTTCTGTGTCTGGCACTATATAAGTTCGTATAAGGAGGGCTTGGATTTTTCTTCGCAGCGGGGAAATTTTTCGTATCATCTCCATCAGATCTGGTATTCCTACATGATAGCTTATGGCCTTGCAACTGCTCTACCCGGCTCCCAAAAAATGGGATTGACCCGTCATTGTTAGAACTCGCAACTTTGCTCTTTATTCACTGTTGCTGCCCTCGTGCTTGTTAACTTTACGGATAGTTTGGCTTCTAAGGGTTTAGTTTTCTGTAAACAAAATCACTGACCACCATAATAGCGTAACTTGATGATAACGCAGGAGTTCCTGGATACAGTAGTTTGAACCGCGCTTCCAAGTCGCAAGGGGAAGAAATGAGACCATGGTTAATGGACGCGGTTGCAAATGCAGCGCAGCCAAAGGCACTAGTATTACAAGCGCCAAGTAACCAACTTTACATGCAAAAAAAGTCCTAGTTTTGACACAAATAACTATATTTTTTTGTTACAATTCCGTTAATTGTAAGGCGCTTTTCATTTCCGATAATTTATTTGTGAGTTTAAAAATTTCGCTAATGTATAAAACTTAATTCTGTAATATTACATTGTTTATTGTAATTTATTGATAATTTTATTATTAGTTTTATTTTTGCTTTGTAATATTAAATTGTTTATCGTAATCTGATCATTTCATTATTGGCGGGGTCAGAAAGGATTCCCAGGGTTTTTTTTTGCCGTATAGGAAAAGAACCAATTTCCAAATCAATAACCATTTACATTTTTGTAGTAGTCAATGCTATCAGGGTTGTTAACCCAAGCCGCGTATTTGTCCATAAATCTGCATATATCCGTGACTGCTGTGGTTTCAAAAGTATTTGGGATGAATGTTGGCGTGTCGAACAGGCAACACAAACCACAAGGGCGTTTTTCATTCTGCTGATTGCGTCTGGGGTGGGAAAAAGTCTTCCGCTTGTCGGTTACAAACGCTTGTTGGCTTGTTACACGCGATTGACATGAGCAAACAAACCTTCAACACTTGGTGTGTATTAACGAAAGTAACTGGGGCTAGTCCATATGGTAGCTCCCTGTAGCTCAGTAACCGGAGAGCCTTTGGACATCGTGAGGCTTTGACTGGGAATTTTTTTATTTATTTTTTTACGATCTAATTCAAGTCCCGAGCTCCTATAGCCTTTCATTGTACTCTTGAGGAATGTGGCGGGATCCTAACCCGCGAACTGGAAATGATCTCGGTTAACGGGGGTGGACTCCAACCACATCCATCTCGAGATTGCCTTTTAGCTTTTGTTAAAACTGGTAGGGGATGTAAAAGTGAACCCCAAAAGCTTTCATAAGCCCCTGTTCTGGTACAGGACCCCTCCAAAAGAACCATACCATAGATCATGGCCGTTTCCTCTTTTGTCCCGTCTTGAAACTGTCACCAAGAATTTGCATTGATCTTTATATGCCTGCGCTATATTCTGTATTCCCCTATAGTGTCCACACAGTGGAAGGAGGGTTAGTGTGGGGTCTGTTCGGGGAATTGATAATACAGGACTTCGGGATGGAGCCTATCAACTGTTTATACTTTTGTCAATGGGAAAATCATACCGCTGGACCGATCTACGTGTTTGCCACGGCACGGAGCGCTATTGAGAAACCGATCAAAGCATGTTTTCGTCCGGCGACTTGCCCACGCCATCCCCAAGCCAGGCCACACATCGATGGCAGAGAACGATAATATGGTGAGTCTACCTGTTGAAGTTTCCGCTGTAGCTCCTGCGACAGTCTTCAGGAGAAGCAAGACCAGGAATGCCATGCAAATCGTCGTAGGGTGGCAAAGCTGACGCGAAACGGTCATTTTTCTGGGCCTTTTGAAGTCCCAGCTAATTATCAGCTTGACGCGTTGAACTTGTCGACGTTAGCGGCGTTTTGGAGCGGTCAGGAGTGTTTTTCGGCTGATGAGCAACACTTGTTTCGCTTCTTTTTAGGGCCAGTCTCAGGTCCAGCGCAGTGTGGCCATGTAGGGCAGCATTTCCCCTTGAAGCACCTGCATCGGGAGAAAAAACGAGCACGATCAAATACTTTGAATCCGTGTTAAAGCTCCATTTGATTTACACGACGTGGTCGTTGAGAAATTAAAAAAAGGAAACAAAAAAAGCCCCCAGCCATGCCCAAGATCCTTATGCATATCATGCAAGTTATACAAAACGGAAAAAAGGGCTCTTAGTATAAACAGGTAATATTACCTTATGCGTGAAAATAAGACCTGGGAATAATAATACCTACAAAAAAAAGCTTTAAGATATGGGGACTCTAGGAAAGGAGGCAGGTGCCCTTTATTGCGGAATTGATATCTTCTTCTGGGACTTAACAAGGCTGAAATGCCTTCTTCGTGACAACGTCCACGAGCCCCACTCATGCAAATGAGGTTTCCAAAAAGTACTGTATCGGAAAAGACTTAGCATTTGCCTGGTGCTTATTGCGATGTCCCATGCAAAAGCAGCGCAGCATGAGTCTTTTACCAACACAAACCAAATCACCAACCCCTTTTTTTGGGCTCCTTAAGGGGCACGAAAGGTGTGCAGAGACAGCGCGTCAAGCAGAACATTGCAATACCAAAGACAAAAAAGACGTGCTTCTTGGTTGTTAAGCAAGTCATGTTAATAATGGTAACTGGAGACTTGAACTGCGTTACGAAAAAAGATGGATATTATAGGTTAAATGATCTAGGTGTGTTAGCCATCCGAAATAGAGCAAGTACCCCACACGCATGCTGACGCATATTTCCAGTCACCACCCTATATTACCGCATTGTCAGAGTATAACTTAGTTAACGTTGGGACTCAAGGGTTTCAATTTGGGGTCAGAAAAGTCATTTATCAGTTGGTCCCGAAACCCCATGTGACAACTCTGGTTGGGTCTTGGATGCAGTCAAGGGACGATTGGGTAAGTAAGTTTTCATTTATGGACCACTTTTTCCCTAATGCCTATATTGTCTCGCTTTTATAAATCTCGCTGTCAAATAAGGCTCTGAGGTCGATTTCCCAACCTTCTCGATATGGGAAACCGTTCTGTCAAGCTGTACCCCGTCAAATAACCCCTTTTGTGGGTGACGCAAAGACAAATGAGGAACTCAATCCAAGTACTCAACGACCATTTTGAGTTTTAGGCATCGCCCATTAAATCAAGTCTGTGAAACCCGTTCGCCCACTGTCGCATCCCTTGCGATGGGATTTTAATGGGGCCCAGTAGCCAACACGCTGGAAAAAAGGTGCATAGGAAACAAGCGTGTGGCCCCCGCAAATTGACCGCAGAAGCAGAAAAGCAAACACGATTCCAAGCCAATTGCTTCCCCATGGAACATTAATAATGAAACATGGAACCAAGTAAAAGCCGAAAATCACTTACGTTTGCCAAAAGTGTGCGCAATAATTTCTATTTTTTTTTACTTCAAGTAGGTAAACACGATTGTATTTCACACTCGAGTTTCACTTTACAAAAAAAAACTGCAGAAGGAAAACGATCTGAGCGCGTTGTCGTCTGCGTAGCTCAGCTCAAACAGAACTGCCGGACTTGGTTAGCAGTCATCCCAGGTCATAGGAATGAGAAGTGCCAGCCCCTTCAGAAGACCAAGCCTCTCGTCATCATCATCTCCTTTCCGTCTCGTGCGTTTTGGGGTTTACATACACGACTCTGCGATAAAATAAAAATGAACGTGAATGAGCGGTAAGCTTTCACCTCGCAAATTAGTTTATGATGAATAACTTCTTAATCATGGCAGTAATCACTGTGCACTTTGGATTGTGGTTGTTTTAGGCCAAGTAACTTCTGCTGGCTTTTGCCTTGTCATGGGATGCTGGAAAAGGCAGGGGATGAGGTTGGCGCGCTTTTTGGGTCTTATCGAGAGAAAATATCTGAATGATAATGATCGTGATGGTAGAAGAACAGAAGAAACCTGTGGTTTGTGGTTGGAAGAAGGACTGATGGTCTCGCTCTGCGGTTTACGGGGCAAAATTGAGCTGCCGGCGATGAAGAAGACGGTTGAGAGCCAAGAAGTTCATTTCCCACCTCATTATCGTTGGCTGATGAAGCGAGAAGATGGACACTTCGTTTTATGGCATCTCCGCGGGTACTTTTTAATCAGTTGTTTATTTATGGGGTTTAAAGCGTGAGCTTGGTGTTTGAGAACCAAACGAGACAGGGTCCCGACTACTTGCCTCAATGTACCACGAGCATGTACGACGGCCCAGACACAAGTTGGGCTGACGGGTTTTCTTCGAACCCAAACAGGGAGGCAAAGGAAGTTGTTTGGAAGTCTTATGTTGGGTGGATGCTTTCCAACGTGTCAAACTCTGTGAAGAGTTACACCTTATCTTACCTAATTACACCTGATTAGCATCCCTTTACGCCTGGAAGATCCCAGGCAAAAGCTCGTTCATGTCAAGGATTTTTTTCTTTCTTTTAGAAACGAAGACGAAATGAGATTGGAGATTGCAGGCGAGTGATGTAAGGCACTTTTTTTGTAATCTGATTAATTATGTTTTCTTGAAAAGCATATTAAGACGAGCTCTTAGGCTAAAACCATTACACTTTTATAGAGGGGGCATGCAACGGGAAGACCACCCGGGGTGTGTACGTTACACTTTGCGGTTATGTGAAATACTGTCCCTCCTTATGTCGTCGATATATTTCTTAGGGGGAAATAAATGAACAAGGCTGCAGAAAAAAAGAAGCGGATATGCCTGCATCGCAGATGTCAAACCATATCTCTTATAATGCCGAGTTTACCTTGAAAATGAGCCCACCAGCTCGCTTGATCCCTTCAACCAATCTCCATGCTCCTGACACTTTTTTTGCCTACTTCCGCGTCCTGCTTGCAACGAGCAGCGTTTTTTTTTTTACCCTCGCAAACTAGAGGGTTACATTACATGTGATTAGAGACTTCGGCACTCGACCTCAACTACCCGCAACTAATGACAGAGTAGTGCGTAAGAGATACCTCCTCGATACCCTTTACAAAGATGAAAGAGTTAATTTCGCTTCGTTAAGGAAATCCGAAATTCTGTTTAGTTATTATAGGCCTAGGCCTGGAAACCCATTACGCTCTAATTTATGGCCTAGCCGTAGTGGTTTTAAACTCCCTCAAGTCTGGTCCGGAAACCAGTGAAATTGATTAGGAAAAATACATGGTACGCCATCTAGCGAGCGTATAATGTATTATAAGGGCAAACAAAAAAATTCCGCAATTTAATTGCAAAATACCCGTTCAATCATGCAAGTCATGATCTTTTGAAAAGTTATCTTATGCCAGCTTCTAGTAACTTGTAAGAATCTGCCTCGTTTGAATGGCATGTTGCAAGTTTCATTCGTCTTGTGAGGCAGTTCCAAGTTTGACGTTATAAACAAACGCTTTTGTAACATTTTTCTTTCTGTCAAGTATCAGAAAGGGAACGCTACTTTGCAAAATTCATGAACAGACCCTTCGAAGCCTGTTATCGCGGATCTGCGCCTGTACCCAACCTTTACGACGCAAACAATAAAATGTAAAAAATAATATCCGAAAGCAAGAGTGCTTACCCCTGGCAAGACCCGCAACTCCCGCAAGAGGCGTCTTGGCGTCAGTCGACGGGCAGCAGGCAAGGGTGTAGCATCTCCAAAAAATGTTTGTTTTCTAACGAACTTGGCTTGTTCAGTTTGATTGATTTTTTAGTGATGTGAACTGCAAAAAAGCTTATGGATGCCAATAGCTTTTAAAGCTGACGAGTGTGGTGTAAGTTACGTAAGCGTTCTTTGGAATATATCTGAACGTCTTCTAAATTGCCAACGCCATGTTGTGAGACCCTTGGTTCTGAAGCACTGCCGCCTTTTGTTGCTTAAATGGAAAACGGTGTTTGCGTCTGCATTAAAGTGACGCATTATGGCGTTTAATTTCCCAGAACTTTCCGTGCTGTGAAGCGTTAACTTGTAGTTAAATACTACTCAAAAATAGTCAAAGCCCCGTGTTGATTGGCTGGGAAACTGCGGTTTCCACAGGCCACGTTTACTCTGCTCTGCTGCAAGTTTGCGCCGAATTAACCCAGCTCTAAGACACACGTACCATGCGAATTTCGACTTCAAACAATTCCCAAGTCAGAACTTGGTGCACGCCCAAGTTGTTTACCGGATCTTATCACACCATGTTGTGCACAACAGTGCTCATCTTCCTGGTAGGCTTCGTCCGACATCCCAGCTTGGCATTATGGCAAGACAATGTCAGGCCCATCATGTACGTTCAGTTGGGTACGTGCAAAACTTTCTAAGACTATTTATGTATTTTTCATGCTGCAACATTGAAGGTCTTTGCCAACAAGCTAAGCCCCCAGCTCCTTAAATGCAAAACAGCTGGAGGAAAGCCGAAACCAGGCATACTTATAGATTTGGGTAGTAGAAGCGTATACTACGTACCCAAGGGCCCGCTAACCTAGGTCTGTAGGGTACATACCACTCGCATTCATGCCCAGGAACTTGGGAACCCACCAAGCTTCTAGACAGAAGTGAAAGAGCGATATGGGAATATGTTTTGCACGTCAAAAATCTTTCAAGGGGGACCCTTTCTCTTGTTAACACTAACAAAGGAGCCAAATACCTTGTGCTCCAGCTATATCCCCTCCTGCCGACCGTTCCTGGTCTCCAAATTCATTGAAGTTTTATCGATCTTGGGATTGTAGCTGATGTAAAAGCTGGCCCGGCCTCTCTCTCTTCTCTCTTTCGCTCTGGCTGTGTGTGGAGTAGGCTCTGATCCGATCCGCTGGGTAGGAAAGAGAGGAAAAAAGTAAGAGACAACGTAAAAGAGACGCTGGGATCCATTGGACCCCACCAAGCAAAAAAGGATCTATCGAAAATTCTAATAACAGGAAGACGACGCTGATAGCTTTGACGACTGGCCAAATAGTGCAACGCACGCTTGGAAATGAGACGTATACACTTTCAAACTGGGATTGCCTGTAGAAAAAAATAAAAAAACAGCCTCAAACTAGCGGATTAATTTATAGTCTCTTGCCTCCTTTTTCCAAGACCCCCGTAGGGAGCCAGGCGACAAGTTACCACCCCGAAGAAGGATGGCTTGGTACCCAAGTTGTGGCAGAATCTTCATTTTCCCTTGCATTCCTCTTGTCTTTGGTTACCAGCGTTACCAGCAATACCACCGAAGCCTTTTTTATACTTTATCTAGTGCCAGACCCTGTCTATGCCGATCTCTTTTAATGGTTTACTACTTACAAAGTAAATGGCCTTGTCTAACAGCTTTTCAACTTATATATCTTGGAAGACTTTTTCCACGCAGGTCCCTTTTTTAAAGCCTTTCTCCTAAATTGGGTTGGTACTAAAGAAGACAAGACAACATCAGGGTTAAAAGTTATAAAAGAAAAAAAAAGGGACGAAAGGTTTCACTTGAGATGGGGGTGTGATATGTCAGACTCCCAGAATGCAGGCGTCGAGCTCTGAGAGAGAAGAGCCACGCAGCAAAAACAACAAAGGAGTAGGGGGTCCATCTTAGCAGTATTCGGTTTGGGGTTATTGTTGCTGCCCGAGACCCCCGACACAACATCTTGGGAAGTTTTGTAGCCTTTTCCAGCAACAGGGGGTCTTTGAACGCCTGCATGCAAAATATGCCATAAGCCATTGTTATGCAAAAATATATCCTTTGATCGCGACGGTCTGACGTCGTCTTTTGTGTCAGTAATATCCTCCGTGAAATGCTTGCTTTTCGAAACCTGGCACCTTTTTAATTTTTTAAAAATTGAAATCCCCCAATTCTACCATACGTCATCACAAAAGCTTGGCTGTATGTCGGATGTTCAGTTGTCACGTTTGCGATATTGCTTCGGTCCCAGACACAGAAGGTATAGGCTGTTGACATATCCTACTTCCGTTTTAGGCCTGCTGGGTTTAAACTCCTGATAGCTGTGTGGCTGGTGGGCTTTCTGCAGCGTTCAAACGAAGCACATGGATGCAGGGAACCAGCAAAAGAGACGATTCTTTTCTTTCCACAAGTCTGGGTAGCAGCTGTTCGGGTCCTCGCGCTTAATTTTTTCTTCTCTACTACTTCGAATGTCTTCTCATTCCGAGTTTTCACTCATGCTATACTATGCGGCGTAGCTGGCGGGCATCAGGTTGTAAGTCGCGTGCCATGTGTGCCTCGCCATGTTCCTTGTCTTGCCAAAATCGCTCTCTTTTGTATCTAGAAGCGACGAGTGCGCTCTATACAAGGTATTGGGTACCTTAGCAAGGTCACTGATGTTGACTTTGATATCAGAAACGCATGCAACAAGGGTGTCATAGTTGGAAATATTCGCCAACGGATTTCTAGACGCTGTTAGTTCCCAAGGACACATCTCTCGAGTTCAGCGGCATCTTTTATTATTATTATTTACTTTTATTTCCTCTCACAAATGCATTAATGTGATCACATGGTAAAACCAGATCTCAACAAGAGATTATTATTATTATTATGACATTAAACAAGCATGTTTCTTTTTGGGGAAAATAAGTAGAAAGGGCAAGAAACTGAGGAAACTGTGAATAAAAATAGTCTTGTGTTTGTTGTTTTGGTTCCAAAAGTTGGAACCGCGAGTGAGGAAGGTCAAGTCGTTTGGAAGCAAACCGGAATTGGTATAAGAGCATCCAATCCCTTGGTGTTGCTTAGGCGACAGGTTTCTTTCTTTGTTGCAATGCAATCCCTGGCCAAGGCTTTTTTGCGCCGTATTTTTTATTATATTTTTTTGTTCGTTGAATCTAGCTCAGCCAGGGTTTTCGCTAGGGATATATAAACTAAGGGTCTTGAAACTCCCACATTTTCACCTTTAGAAAAGGCACCAGGTGCGTCCGCTAGCCGACCAAACGGATTTCAATAGTTTCCTCACTCACCATTTACCCCCTTCGCCCTTGCGTCTTGCGTTTTCCCCCAAAGCTACCAGGTAAAAGTTCGGAACTATGGGAACCGAGCGAGGCTCCGTCTCGTAAATTTCCATTTTCAAGGGGTTTTCTTAGCGCAAAGTTACGCTGTAGCCCTAATGACACAATTTTTTTCCCTTATTTAGAGAAGCTTTAGTAAGGTGTTACGTAAAGTCTCGGTTTGGTAAGCTGAAGGCTCTTTTGCGAGCGAATGAGCAACTTATGGTGGTGGAAAACAGGATTTAAGGGGAAATAAAATTTGTGCGTTTTCCTTTGAGGCATTTGGACACAGTGTCACACCAGAAACCGTGGTCCGTGAAAAATCTTACCAGTAATCTACCAGCAAACCTGGGTTCACCCGAAAGCATACCTTGACGCTTAATACGATAATTTGTCTATTTCATGGCGTCCGGGGTAGGGGAAGCTGTGGAATAAAAGTCTAAACAAGCGAGCTGGGTCCCAGCCTCCCAGGCAAATCTGGAGAGTAGAGAAATGAAGAAATGTTTGAGGGAAAAGTTAGGGAGGCCGAGAGGCAAAATATTGTAGCTAATCGTCTGGGCTATTTGCCAGAAAAACTTGAAAGCTGGAGTAAAAACAGCAACTGAGAGATGCTCAAGGTGTCGGGAAGATGTTTAGAAAGACTGGGGGATTTAGGGAAGCAGAGCCTATATATCTAAACAGTCTACGGAGAAAAAGAAGCCCCACATAGATTTTTAAATTTCCAGTTGACATGCAGAGAGCAGGACCTTTGGTTGCTAAAACTGCCAAGGTGTTTTTTCCTTGTTTTCTTAAAAAAATAAAAATATAAAGGATTTTTTTTACTATTCTTTAGTGTGTAATTAGCAAATGAAGGGAATACCAGTTTTCGCTTTATTAGTATTATTTTTTTGGGGGAAAGGGGTAGAATACATAGGATAGGTATGTCGAAAGGCCCTTGGGATCGGGAAAAGCCAAAGAAGAAACGGCTGGGAGGCTGCACGAAAGTCGAGGAACGAAGAAGAACGTGGCATGCATGTTTAATGGGGACTTGAGGCAAGGAGCAAGGATATGCAAGTTCCGTTATTACAAGCGCGTGGAAGTATGAGGTTGCCAAATGCCCCTTTGTTTATTAAGAATCCTGTTCGCCGATCGGCAGAAACACCTGTTACCATACAGATTTTTCTATTGGGCCAAACTAGGGCACACACGTGGGAATTTATTTTGTTTTCGACGAGTTTTGCTCGAGAGCCAGCCGAGCTGATTTCTCTGCGGAGCATTAGTTTGAAGTTGGTGGGTTTGGGACCCAGTGAGCAGTGACGCATGAGAAAAGTCGATGAAGCACAACTAATAAGGCACGCCATGCACCATCCCCAAAGCCTGGGAAAGTCTGGTGTTCCAAAGAGGACTGTTTAGCTATTAAGCAACTTGTACATGACAGAGAGGAATTTAGGTTCGCGTCTTGCGAGATGTCACGTAATAGCTGTAGCCAATATTCGCATTCAAGACTTCATTTTCCTGTGCTCAGTGCTTATCTTTTACGGGCAAAAGCGCTCGAAAAGTGCATAAAGTGATCGCAGTGTGTTTTTGCCAGTAATGCCCATCCCCCCAATCTCGATCTTTCATATAAGTTTCAAAACCGATGCAACCCCAAATGGTTGTCCTTCGTGGCCCTGTATAAGCACATGGTCTTAGGGAAATTTCGCGAACTTTAACGGAAATTTAACGAAAACCAGACTTTCTATTCAAGGCGACCCTATAATTCTACTGAAAGGTGGGATTCCAGGGGTTTCTACAAGAAATAGCGCTGGCTATAAATGTCGCATTAATGCCAGTAACTCTGCGTACATTACGATTGGGTTTCTACTTCTCGTTTCTATTTAACCAATATTTTGATTGTGAGTGGAAATGTAATATATAATAGGTCAGCGCTTAAATGCTAGGAAATGTTGCTCGCTGTAACCACTGCATCATAAAGGGGGTTAGGGGAAGAAAAAAGCCAGGTTTGAAAACGCAAGCAATGCATTGCCATGCCAGTCAAGTTTATAGAACACAATGGGTGCGAAACATGCGATACTGTGTTAAGATCGCAGAGTCGATAGCTAAACCGTCTCCCTCCACGAAAAAAGTTGCTTTCTTAACTACAGCAGTGCTATAGGAACTAAATTGCTTTTCAAGTTTTTATCAAGCACTGGAAGTCAGTTGATGACGTCAGGCTTTAGAACAAAGGGTCACAGTCGCCCTATTTGCCCCTAGTCAATTACCTTTTTTTAACGAAGACTGATGGTAGTGTAACGCACCAGAGACAAACAGCAATGGCGTGGGGGTTGCTCTAAAGAGCTTTTCGTGGTAGGATTATTTCCCCTGAGCAAGAGAGCATGACTAGCCTTAACGCGGGGGTTCTGCCGAGTTTTTTCGAGTTTACGACTTGCTTTCTTCGGCGAATCGATAAAGTTACCCACAGATGAATGTCGTACTACGTATTACAGCACTGAAACCTCGCCAAACTTTAAATTTGCCCGGGTCTGCTCATTAACTTTTACATGACCTGTAGCTGTCAATGTTCATTAGCCATTGCGTGGGACTCGGACGGCCCACGTAGTGTCTGGGGGTCCTTAAGTGTATTTATTCCCTTCTTTTTTTCCCGCTTTAAATTGCCCATGACAATAAGGGTCCGCCGGTATATACTCTATGGGTCAGAGCCTTGAAAGATCCGGCTTTTGGCGTAAGTGTACTGTGCACATACCTGGATGTACCACATACGGTCGTAAATGAAGGCTATATACGGGAAGTAATTGCCTGGGCCGGTGATATAAAGAGGATCTATGTGCGGTAAAAAGGGGCCGAGCTTAAAGAGAAGTGTGTGGCAATTGCGGTTCTCCGCTGTAATGCTATTCTTCGGCTTGCTCTATGGTATTAAAAGAGACAAAAGCCCCATGTCGGTCTGCGAAAGCATAAACTTGTCCCGTTTCTTTAGGTGCGATCCAACAAGCTGTGGCTAAGAGTAATTTTTCTTTCTTTCCTTTTATCGTATTTTTTAGTATTTTTTTTACACGAGGACTCATTACGTCTAAACATGGTGATGGTGTGTCTTGAACCGCATATGAAAACTGGCGAAGCGGAGACCATATGTCTTGCTAACCTACGCGCCACTCTGGCATCTGCCAAATTATCTTTCCTTTCTTTTTTCTGCCATTTAGTTTTTCACACGCTGGGCGAGGTTAGCTGGAAGCTTTAAAAAGCAATATGGAGTGGGCAATTTTTAAAAAATAAATTAGCCATGCAAATGGCGAGCATTGTTCACTGTAATCCGAGTAAACAGGGCGAAAAAACGAAGGGGAAAAAATAATGTTGGCTCAATAGCTCTGAACCGATTGAACGAAACACTTCGTGACTTGGAATGCTGATTAGAACTTGGCTTTTGTGATTTTTTATTTTATTTTATTTTTTTAGTATAATCTTCTACCCTATTTCTCGCGTTTCTTGACTTTACGTATCAGACGCCTTGCAGGACGCGACCAAGAGTGGGAAACTTGAACAGATCGAACGTCCTTGCGAAACCTCATGTTTATATTAAGAGGGCGGAATTCGGCATGTGTTCTTGGGTCGATCCAGAGGAAAATTTGTCTGGGTGACGGCAGCTCCCAAATGTCTTTGGCTGTCTGTCGGCATTTTAACTGGCGTGAAAGAGAAAAACAAAAAAAAGAAATAAAGAAATGGTACATTCTGAAGGAGTTGTAAATAGACTAGATTCTATCATCATAACCTCCGCAGGATGAGTCCCAAGTGGCTTTAAAGATACATGGTCTGCTTGGGGGAAAGGATTCCCTTGTGTGTAGTGCGAGTCGCTGTTGTTTTTGTTAATTTTTTTTTATTTTCTCGTATGCGGAACCGTTTTTCAGCTGTTTGTATAACAGAGCTTGGTTGTGTTGCTAACTAGCCGAATGGGCTGAAAACTAGTGCGATTAGAAAGCGTAACAAACTGTCTTGACGAAAACTCGCTTCGCGCAAAAGGCATTAAGAACTCGAATTTGTTTCCCTTTTTTATCCGTTTACCTGTTCCGCACCTGGTCCCACACAAATCGTAAGACGTTTTTCAGCAGTTGTGGCTGTAAATGCGTAAATAAATAAAAAAAAAGTTTTGCCAGGCATTAGCGAAGGCGGCCTTGGTGGGCATTTCCGGTTTTTTGTGTTTAATGGCGTGAAAACCGCTATCCCGTAACCAAAATACAATGCATAGAGCACCTTTTTTAAGCGTTCAAGGTTCCGAGTCCTGGCCGTCAGGTTTATACATTAAGCGGTATTATTTTCCCGCATATTAATGAGGGAACCGGCGTGCTGTTGATTGTTGATGCTGCGGCGACCTTAACTTGCCTTGGGCTTGTCCATGGAAAAGTTGACGAACGAGTTCCGTTGGTTTCTTGAGAAGAATCTTCACTTATTTTTCATAATTTATTTTATTTTTTATTGGTTCCGTGGGAAGCTAGTGGACAGTTCTGACATCAGCGCTTTAATACCACACCACCGTCTACTATTAATTCACCAATTCCAACTCCAACTCCGTTGCGTCGTCTGTTTTTGCCTCGCATGGTCGAAAACTGGCTTTCCTGTGGCTTTGGGGTTGGTTTTGCATAGGATAGTCCAGACCCAACAAAATAAATCAAAAATGCTGTGTTGGAGGACATAGTAAGAATTGCCTCGTGTTCGTTAAGGTATTATCTACCTGCATTAATTAGGGTCCCTCCGTTCGCGAAGCCTCCGAGTTCAAGATGTTGCTTTTGTGGCTTTTTTTTCTGTTTCTTGAACCCATGGCGCCTTGGTCATCAGACCATGGGTTTCATAGAAGCACAACACACAGAAAAGACCTCGGAAATGTAAAAGCTATTGTCTGGCTTGAACTGGCCCCTGTGAAGCTTTGAGCTGGACCAGCTTATGTGAAAGAGAGAGAGACTGCGGCAACCAAGTTCTACTTGAAGTACTTTTTTAGCTTGTCCACTGCGTTTTTTGTGGCTTTATGACCCCACTGGTATAGCAATAATCTGGAAGAGAGCCTTCTGCTGCGGACTCTGTGTACGAAGCACACCATATTGTAGATTGGATTGGATGTCCATGGCCGTGTTTTTCGCCTGGTCCTTTTTCCATAACTCTAATTAGACGAGACGAGAATAAATGGAAACAAGGAGGGTTTTCGACGTCCGGGTTTGTCCTTTTCTAGCACAGCCACGAAACGAAGGTGGGTTACCCAGCTCAGCGTGAGACGGGGGTAACTTCCCGAAAGTTTTTCCAACATGGCAAATTTGGAGGGTGAGTTTGCAATTTCCCTGTTTGGACGGCGACAGGATACGTCGTGGTTCGTTGTCGTAGTAATTTAGCATGACGTAAGACGAGACTCCTTAACGATGATGATGCTCGCTGTTGCAGATTGTGTTGCCAAGGTCTTAACAATGAAATTAACAAGAAACAGGATTTGCTTTTTAGTATTTCATTAATTTTACATTTTTATTTCCTACACAACATGGCACTTTTTATGGCTCTTTTTGCGACGTGCGGCCAGCGTTCTTAACAGGCAGACTCGCATCAGGTTTTCTCGCGAATGTGGCCTTGCAAGTTTTCAGTCTCGGATGCTTTTGACACCGAAAAGGCATTTGCCATTGCCGTATGTTAACATTGGGTAACACGGGATTATTTGAGGCATTTTGAGAATGAATAGCGCGTGCTTTTGTTTGAAGAATACTCGCGCAAAGCAAAGGTACTGACTTGGGACTGAGTTGGGGGTGGGTGCCACTAAAGCTAAAGGGGAAAAAAAGAATAAAAAAGAGACTGGGATCGATAACGCTGGCCTGTCTTGCTCTGTGGAGCTGTATGTACCATGGACAAAGAATGCCTCTCTATACTGCTCACGCGATATACACACACCTTTGTCCTACTCACTCGGCCAACTGCTTTTTTCTTCATTGACCAGACCAACGTCTGTATTTTCAGAAAAAGTAAGGAAAATCTCCGCTTTTTTGCCTACAGTACGTCTAAATATAGGTGGTAGTAACAGACACAAGGCGTCGTCGGTAGATAACGGCGGAGCAATGTTATTAATGCCTCTTTTCTCTTCTGTACGATGATGAACAGCTCCGCGTGCTGACAAGTCGTTTCCCAGCTTGGTACGGATATGGATATGGTGTTTCCGTCAGTTGAAAAATCCAAGTCAAGTAGATATACCCTGAAGGTTATTCCTTATTCGATAGAAGTGTCTTGAGGAAGAAAGGGTCTCTCATCAGCCAAGGCGAATGGTTTTCCGGAAGACAACCATCAGTGACCACCGCGAAACCGTTTTGCTATCGACGGGGACCGATCAGTTAAAAAAAGAATCAGGCAGCACTCTATATAGCCTTTCTTTCTCAGTGTGCATCCAAGGTTCTTTCTTCGGAATTGGTGGTCACTTTTAGCTTGCTTTTGGCGCTCTCGCTCTCCCTCGGATGACGTTTCTTGTGGCGATGGGGATCGAGCTGGTCGATTGCTCTTTCCGTGCCGTTGCTGTTGACACGGTGAAGGCAGCAAACAAGTTTCCCGAGTGTGACGTCTGACCCAAGAGGTCCACTCGTTTCTTTCCTTTTCCATTTCTTTAAAATAAAAATATAATAATATAGACTTCCCCGAGCTAAGTAACCCGCATCTTTTTCGAGTGTGATGTCTGACCAAAGAGGTCTTTTTTCCCTTTTTTTAAGTAACAAAAAGGAACATAATAAAAATAAATCAATAAAAATGGGGGAAAATAAGGATAATAATATAGACTACACTTGCTAAGTAATCAGCACTCTTAAAATCTTAATCATTTTGAACGTTCGTATTTTTTCTTATTTTTTTCTTATTTTATATATATTTTGTTGGCTTTTACGCATTTTTGACTCCCTTTTGACTTTTTTATATACTTTTTTTAATCATAGTTGCTGGCCTTCTGAACTCGGGGATCATTTAGTTTAACCCCATCGTCACTTTCACCAATGACTGGCTGGAAGAATGTATAGGCATCGTTTGCGGGCATATTTCGACAGAAATCGCGATTTTTCTCGTCTGCAGCTTCGAAGGGGGAGTGTAAGCTTTCCCGTCTGAGGGGTACGGCATTCTGACCTCCCTTGCATGCCATTGAGGGTTGAAGACAATCATCCATCATGTGTGTATATAGCCTTGCAGTATTTTCCTGGACGTTATGTTGCTATAGGTGCAGTTAATTGTTGGGAGAGAAGAGTAGGGGGAAGACTTAAACCCATGAGCCCCATGTGCTATAAAAGCCCCCAATTCCCATCGCACACATTCTCTGGCGCGCTATAAAGTTAAGTGTGGAACTGCACTTGGCTTTTTACCTGGATCCTGTAGAAGAATCTCGTTAAAAAATTCTTTCATTTGCGGTTTATGGTTTTTGGTTAAGCAGGAAAACCACATGAAAACAACAGCTCTTTTGAGCTGGAGACGTGTCTTAACAGTCATCCTTCTTCGTTAAACCCAATCTGGGGCTCGTAACAATCCGCCCTTGTTTGCGGGCACGATCCAAAACTTTTGGCAAAATAAGTTGCTAAGGTCGCGGAAAGAGCTGCGAGGGGTTGAAAAGGTAATTGAACCCTTCCAGCTTGTATGAAAATAACAGTACCATGGGCGAAACCCACCCGTGGCTTTCGTTATTCTCTTTCTGAGGCTTTTCCTTTAACCTTTTGTTGGTTCTACGCTGGTTGCCTTCCCTGGATAACTCGTTGACGCCAAAAGTCTGTCCGTCACCGCTTTTTTCTAATCTCTCCTGCTCATCTAAAAACGAGCCAAACTTAACTAATGATAGGGCTATACGCGTTCTGCCGAGCAACATGAGACTTTGACACACGAAAAAGATGTAATAGCTAGGATCGAGATGGCAAAAATGAAAGGGCGGGGAAGGCTTGTGGTCAATTGTGGGCTTTGACGTCAGGATTGCAGAAGTGTCTTGACATGCGACCAAATTTTCCTGGGTTTTATCTGTGTGTATAATGTTATTGTGAAGGTGATGGTCACGGCGGAAATTGTCCGTTTTTATTTATGGAAGTTATGCTGGTACAAGTACACGGAAGATGGAAAGGGGAAGGGGAGGAGCTTCACGCTAGGTTGGCTATTTTCAGCACCCGTGTGTGTCTTTCAGCTAGCCAAGACGTCTGTTAATGACTCGCCTAACATTACTCTCGGAAAGATTCCTAATGAAAAGGACGCGGTAGGCGTGTCTAATGCTCCTCAAGTTCCCTATGACCATTTCTAGTTGAAAAGCACGTTTTTTTTCCCCTTTGGAATTCCTTTTAATTTTGTTCTACTCGTTTGGGGAAGATTTGTGGGTAGCTTTGAATGATTTATTTTCTATTTTTGCTTTCCATTCATTGGATTCATAGGAAAGACAGTTTAATAAACGTCATTTATTTATTAAACGTTGGAATCCACATACATCTTCAGTGCGCTACCGTAGGGAGATACAGTAGTAGATGTTAGGTCTAGCCAATTTCTGTTTGTTGCTTGGACAGGTTGAGATCGTCCCAAGTTTCAATGAGTAGACGTAATTACATAGGGATTTGACCGGCGAGTCGTTCCCTTTTTTACTGCGATTGCTACCAGGAGTTGGGTCTGGATTAGGCGCGTCAGTCTCATCTATCCACGTAAAAGTCGCGTCTGATCCGAAGGTTTCGACCAGAACCAGAAACTCGGATGCACAAGACATGTGAAATAAACATTTCAGTACGATGAAGGGGAAAGGTCGTTGACTAGTTTCGCTTCGTTGTGCGGTTTTTGGCCAAGATTAAAGCGTCCAAAACAAAGGAGCCTGGGAAAGGAACAGCGTTGCACTTTGCTGGAAACGGCTAGGCTGGCAACGTTTATCGTTACGCACAGTACTGTCATGGAAACGCTGTTTACTTGGCCAAAGTGCTCGACAAGCCCCGCTGTCTGTGTCTGTGTACTGGGGAGAATGGGTTCAGGTTTTACCTCGCATTGTCTGTAAATGCCCGTCGCTCTCAAACAGCGTCCGTCACGAGACAATTTAAGTTTTCAACTCTCATTGGTCCCGTGCTTCCGAGCATCCCCCGTTTCCGACCGTGCTTTCCTCTCGGGTGAAAGATCCTGGCACGAAAATTGGGAAAAGCTCGAGTCACCTGAAATGGAACGTAGTCTTGTGGGGGATAACAGGGAAGTAGTTTGGTGTCATAATTACGTAGCATGCCTACCTTTTTATACCGTTATCAACTTTTATTGCATAACCCCCTCTTGTGATATTCATTGACGGTGGACGGGAAAAGGTCGGCTGGAGGAAGTGTGCAACCGAGTTTCTCACAATCTTGGACCTTTTCCCTGGCATAGAAAGGTTAGAGCACTCACTAAAGTGACTTGTAAAGACAGAAGGACAGAAGTGAAGGCGGTAGTTAATGACTGGCTGACTGTACCCTAAAGACAGGCGAACGTGTCTCTGTTCCTTTTTTGGGTACTTTCGTGTCCCCCGCCCACCCCCGCCTTAGTGTAGTAGCAAGCATACGATCGACTTTATGCGAAATTCCCGTGCCACTTTGCTTTGTTGTGTAGGGCTTGACAGTTTCTTGCAGGGCTTCCGTGGTCTGAGAGAAAAGACGCAAATATTCGCTCATGATAATTCAGAATATTTTTTTCCTTATGAAATTAACCATAAATAATAATAAAAGGAAGAAAAATAAAGAAAACACATTTTTGTTAGTATTCGTTATTACTGTTATTTTTTCTTGACAGTATGGAATAGAATAGCATTTTGATAAGGGTCGACTTGGCCGAAATGTGTGCGTGTTGGGTTTTGGGTTTCGGGTTGGATAAACTCGCGCCACAGAGTTCCGAGAAAACTTTCCGCCATTAAGGGAAACAATTTTATTGTGCTGTCGCTTTTGTCTTGGCATGTGTGACAGAAATGCTTTGTCGTGTGGTAAACTATGGGGCGGTGGTGAATTGCTTGTGCTGCCGCTCCAGATATTGACTTGGGGGTTGGCTGGCGCTAGGGCATAATCCATAATATACTGGAATTTTTTTTATGTATTCTCTTCAGGTAAACTCGGCCTAGCTCGAGATTTACTTCGTGGCCAGTAATGTGTAAGGGCATGGGATAAAGTACACAAGAATCGTGTAGAACTGTGTCACTTTGCGAAATTGCATGCCGACATTTAAATTGCGTGGTCCTATGGAATTTATGAGATATTGCTGTGATGGGATGGCGATTGCGAGCACTCCGGCTTCCACGTCTACTGGGGATAATAGTTTCGAGAGAGATCCACTGTTGTGTACTCCTTTTGTCATGTATGACGTGCTTTGTGGGAATCAATCGTGTCCCAAAATAGCTCTACCTTGCAGGGAGCACAGCATTGATCTTTCTTTACAATGAATGAGGTCAGAGAGTGTGTCTTCCCGAAAGTAACGTTGCTTCTCATATTTCTGAAGAGGGGCTCTCGCTTTTAGTGTATAGAACAGCGCAAATTGAAGTGAAACTGGGACGTCTTGTAGCTCCGGAATACGACGTTGTTAGCGGCCAGTTGGACAAGCAGTTTGACGCGAAGTAGGAGGCTTGCAATTTAGTAGAGAGAATGGCTGGTTCATTGTCAAGGCAAAATGCGTCATCCCGCGGAGAACTAGACCACGTGTGGGCCAGATCATGGTCCCAAGTGGTCTTTTATTGATTGTGTGACTTTCTCGACACCAACAATAAGATGAGAAAGGCAGCACAGGTTGGCAGCTGAGCCGAGAAAAATACGTACATTTTTTGGCTGCTACGTTACGCCACCTCAGGCAGTGAAGGCTAACGGGGCAACTCGTAAGGTATACACGTGCTTGAAGTATAAAATGGAAGTGACACGTGGCGTCAATCTACGATATTGTATTAGAAATGAAGGGTAATTGAATTAGGAAAAAAAGAAAACGAGTTTCGGAACTAATAAACCATTTTAATAATTTTTCCCTAGCTGATTTGATGATTAAAATCTTATAAAAGATTATAGGACTCCCTGAAAATCTCAAAAACAAAATAATTTTATGGGTTGAATAGAATCACTTCTTAACAAAGAAGCATGCTTAGGCCTGTTCGCATTACTTATGCAAAAGAATAGTTGTGAAGAATCCAAGTTAGGACTCGTGGCGTCATTTGAGAGTGAAGAAGCTTTGTGTGTGGTATTGAAGCAAGAGGACGGAAGGCATATTTCGTATTTTTGGAGGACTTTTGGGTATAGGATGGCTCTGCTGACTTCATTAAGTTGATGGAGTTCTTGGCTTTTCCAGACTCGAGTTTGCATGAGACATCCTAGAGAAAAGACTTGGGCCTTCTTCCTTTCTTTAGTGCCTCTGTCCCCCCCCCCCTTTTTTTTTTTGAAAGGCATAGATCTTTCATGAAATGCTTCAGAAATAGGTGTGGCTCGGGTGACGCGGTTCCTAGTGACATATGACGTCAGCACATGAAACCCATCGGTCGAATTGATTAGTTGATTAGCTGATGACCATCCCTGGAAACGAAACTGGTTTATATTTGGCTTCCGCTTATCCTGCAACATTCTATAAGGGCCTGCTGTGGAAATTTTAATTAATTAAAATGCGGTAATCCATAAGACGCTGCTTTTTTATTTTTGGCCAAACTAACGGGCACACCACAACAGGGTTAACGGTTTGGGGTTGAATTTTCTTGGTTGGTCGTTGAATTCGAGTGCGGTGCATGTTTTTGGCATGCTCTTTATTTTCATTTTTTTATTTTTTGCATATACAAACACACACCGTTTTATTAACCCTCTAAATCTGCGTAGCCACTTTGATCCTGTCAGATCAAGATGCACCCTCGGGTGGCTGTTCTTTTGTCGGGCGGCATAGAGCGCAGTATAAAGTTTTGGTTCATCATTTGCATACAACCCCTTCCTTTTGCGTTCGTTTTGATGTCAATACTAGAGGCTCTCAAAGCAAAGAATTAGCCGTTAAGTTAATAAGTATATGGTCCCCACAAAATTGCCCAGCTACCACTGTCACGCACATGCAAAACTCGGAATGTTTTGTGGCAGTTTTAAGCTCGTTTTCTATGCAGGCTTCTCTTGTAATCACGTAAAAAAATGTAGCCCTACTCCCGCCTACTTTGCCTACCCCCAAGATGATACAGTACTTATGACTCGGCAGAGTAACAAAAGTACTTAACGCTTATGGAAGCAACCATAGATAATGTGCAACAGCTGCTATTGCCACTGTGGTTGCAACTTGTGGTATTCCTAGGCAGTGTAAGCTTCTGCTTTTTAATCTAGTTTTCAGAATCACAAAGAGAAGCTATTGTGAACGGCAAACACGCCAATTCCCCTTATATCATCTCGATGACGTCACGCGGGAGGCACGCATATATTGATTCTGAACGACAAACTCGCACTGAGTTTCACTTCGGGTTCGCCGTCTTTTACTCCATTATGGATGATGTTGCATCTGCTGGAATGGGTATGAGTCACGAAAAGAACCGTATATATCTGGTTTCTTTAAACCAACGAAGCAGTATGTTTCAGTGTATGCACTGTCTGGCTTCTATGGATTTTCGCACATGTCTGGCTAGGAAATGCAGAGCAACAATGCGACGGCTTAAAGAGCCTGGACGAGGACAAAACGGAAGGAATCTTACTCTGTCATGCTCAAATGGCGCGCCGTATACACTTGCGAGGCCCTCCCTCGTTAATAGACGATAGGGAATGGCACGGGAAGTGGGGCCTGAATCATAGTAAGGCATTATTTCCGCAGGCTCTTTAAACGAGGGTTGGGGTAGTGTATTTCGCATATAGAGGGATGCAAAGGTGAGGGTTGGATTGGAATGGGCATACAAGAGAAGCTTTTCGACTTGTGCTGGCATGGTATAGAGCAATAGTCCCTTTGGCCACTGGAATCGAAATCATCAGCCAAGTGCGAAAGGCTTCCGGCACATCCGCCGAGGGTTTTCCAGGGAGTGTGTTGGGAAGTTGCGCGTGTGACGGAAATCCTTGCGCTGGGCCTATGTATGCATATCCCCCCTCCTTGGTATTCGGAAAAAATGGGGAGACATGACTTGCCTGCTTCTTGCTGCCATTCTACCATTCTGCCGTTCCATCAGCCGTCAATTGCTCCAATCCGATTCTGGTACAGTTTACCCCCCCTGGCTTTCTCGTTCCGACTCTTCTTTATGGCGACATCCTCGCTGATGACAAAAAAATATAATATGATAAATAAAAAGAGGGAGCCAAAGTCGGGATTAAGGGGAAGAGAAGGGCTTTAGAGCTTTCGCAGCGTTAAAAGTGGGAGCTGAGTTATTTGCGCTAATGATTTATGAGCTGGCACTTCTATAAGTACGAAGTACTTTACGTGTGTCATTATTGACAGCTTTTTTCTAGCAACACTACCTCTGGGCAAGACGCCAGAGGTCTGCGAAGGTCACTCGAGAGGCCTTGTTACTCGTGTCAAAAGGCACAAAAGGAAGCATATGGTAACGCTAGCGTTTGACGGAAAACACACGTGTTGGCTTGTAAAAACTCCGGGTAAATCCTTTTGTTTGGGATGTATATTTTTATTTTATTTTTTGTTGCGTTTCCATACTCTTGCGTCGCAACTTGGGAGATTTGCAGTGCGAAATACGCAGCCAATGGAAATCCTGCCACGCAGATGCGCTTGCTATCCATTACCTCAACTCCGTTTCTCTGGCGTATGCATGCAGGGCAGCTTCTTTTAAGAGTGCAGTCTCACTGGGACGTCGAAAAAGAACGCAAGACCCCATGGAGCGACTTTGGGAAATAGGGCTATTCTGGTCGTGATCGGTCTTCGATCATCCATGCGGGAGATGCCAATCGTGGAGAGAAACTCTTGTCATGCGTTGGGGCCCAAACAGCCCACAAGTAGATGTAAATGAAGCACTGAAGCACCGAAAAGGGCGAGTTGAGTTGCGAGTTCCGGAATCAGTACTGGTACTTTCCCGAACTGTGGCCCTTTTTCGAGAAACTGTGATGGATGGGGATTATGTCTGTCTGGAGTGGGTAACCTTTGTTTGGTAAACGAGGCTAGGACGGGTGAGAACATTGTTGCAAAGTTCGCTGGATGATACTAGTTTGGGGAAGGATAGAAGCGAGTCGTTAACTTACTGGAATTATGGCCAACGTCATTTGAATATGTGAGTTGAACGCGAATGGAACGGAAACTAAGAGGGATGCGGCGTCTTTTTAACAGCCAAGTTCGTTCTTCGCTCCGCAGTTTTGCATGGGGATTTGAAATGAAGCAGATGACACTTTATGGGATTCGCAGCTTTACGATTACGTGAAATGGCCAGCTTGTATGTCTTTCCACTTTCTTTTCGACTGTCGCACATCCTGGATTCCACATTCCACATTCCGCCGACTTTACCCTGTAATGGACTGGGAAGCTTGCTGGGAAGAATCGGCCGATGGGCTTTGAAGGAAATGTTAATGGGTGCAGACATCATGGCACTTGTGAAAAAAATAGAGGAAAAGAGAGAGAGGTGCGACGTGCGATCATAAAAGAAGAAAAAGGCGAAATTCCCATATTGATCCATATTGCTTGAATGTTCCTTTCTCCAGAATCATCACTAGAGCGCGATAATGCGCGGATAGTGTGATTCCAGGAATTTGGGACAAAGAACACCTTGGCGTGTACTTCAATACAAATACAAAAAAGGAGAAAGAGATAAAAAAAATACCCAGAAGCCATTAAGGCCACCGGAAATTCGTAACAATGATAGTGTATATTCACGAGTAATCTAACGGCGTATAAAGTAGGTTACCGATTACAAGTCGTAGTTTCGATATGGGAAGTTTTAACATGATGATCCCCTCTGTTGCCTAAGCAAGTAAGCGGAAGAAAGATAGTCTTATGGACCGAAAGAAAAAGAAAGGAAACAAAGACAGAAAGGGTTACATTTTGGTCCGTTTCACGCCTATTTTCCCTATTCTTTTTCCTGAGCTTCAGTGCTTCTTTTAAGACTATTCAACTGGATCTAGTGATACATACACAAATGGTAGAAAATAAAATAAATTCATTAAATAAGAAAAGAAAAATGCTATGAGGCCATTTTCGCACAAACAAGCTGAGAAGTAAAATTGTTCTTGCCAAGCCCTTCCGTGAAAATAAAAAGGAAAAATAAGTATTTTGGGTCTAAAGACTCGGCAACCACGAGATGCTTAATTGGAGTGCATGGAAGCTAATGCTCACAAAAGAGTAGCTTATACGTTAAAGAAGACATGTTTATTTGAACAAGAAATGGAGAGTGATGGCGAGGTCATTTGCTTGTCTTTGGCTGTACCCAAGAATTTCCGCTAACATGAACACGAGCTGCCCGTGGTTAGGCTTTTCGCTTGGATATCCTGGACACATGTAGGTCATTTGGAAAGCGACAGCAAATATGCAATAAGAAGCGGACTTTTTCCTTGTTGATACATGGATCTAGAACAGGGTTAGCAAATTACAAAGATACAGCGTATACATATAGTGCTAGAGTTCGTGCTTCGCTAAGCCGCACCCAAGCACTTTAAGCAGCACAAAGTGTTTCGCTTGTTATTGCAAATTACGTAGGAGTACATGGTTGGGGGGGGGGGATGAGTGCAAATTGCTTGTAGGCAGCGAAATTGGGGAAATGGAATTAAGCAGTGGTCTCAGTTAACGTGTATTTAATTAAGCGTAAAAAACTGGTTTGAAACCACCTCGAAATAAAACCCTCCTCGTTTGGGAGGTACCATGCGAGTGTTCTGTGTTTTAAGAGCGACGTGTGTTTTTCTGTGAAGGAGGAGCGAGAAGCTGGTGTCTTTCCGAGTCAATGGAGCGCTATAGGCGTATAATGAGCTTTAGCTTCAATAAGAAGGCAGGTAGAGTTTGGTTGTGCAGTGATGCAGGAATAATTGAGAGCGAATGGGTAAGCAGATTATGCTCATCTGGATGCAAAGCTTGGGAATCCCACTTTTTATTCTCTGAGCTGCTCTGCGATTCACTGAGCAGAAGGTGCAGTATGAGATCGATCAAGTATGCGAGTTTCAGCGACACGTAGTACTGGCCAAAATTTGACTCGGTAACAGTGTTTGACTTTCCTTAAAACCGTGTCAAACTGGGGAAGAAAAAGTAGACTCAAAAAACAATTTGATCAATTTTTTCTTTTTTATAAAACATGGGGATGTTCTATATAGGATTACAGCCTTGAATTTCCCTAGTTGCCGGGCGCTGCCAGTTCTAGACACCCTCCTCAGTCGATCAATAAATCCACACTATGTACTACTACAGCCCCCTTTGGCTCACTTCGTCTCCGCGAGTTCTGCGTAGGAGGCACATTTTATTATTATTATTATTTTATTTTTTGCCAAAGAAAAATCGAAGTTATCGTCAGAAAATGGCTCAGTTTCTATTTCCCGATCAAGCTTCGTTTGGCGGTCCGGGATCTGATTGAACGCAACAAGTTTCAGCAAGCATAGTTTTAAGACTGGCACCGAAGATGAGCATAATTAGCTCGGCAGGAATCGAGTTAGTCCTCAGACATCTATTTTACTTGAAAGGCGTGTAGTTCAAAGAGATCAAGTTAAATATAAAGCCGTGTGGGAGGTATGCAGTAACTTGACAACCGAAATTGAATCATTTGCGACTATACAAATGGGAACTGGGCTCTTATTTTTTATTTTCTTATGTATTTTGCAGGACCCGAGGAGGCCCAGCGTTTCCACGGCAACACTACTGTGGTGGATCACTTTAAGCTGATCCAAGCCGAGGGCGATTTTTTACTCGTCGCAGCACGGTAAGTGACATATCCATTGTTTATCGTGTTGACTGTGTAAACAAAGAGAGCTCAGGTTCATTCAGCAGAACGTTACGAGGAGCTTTTGTCTTTCCTGCGTTGGGAAAGAGTTAGGAATTCATAAAAACTTAAAAAGCGTCCAGGATAACGCGTAGGTGTGTCTCTACGATTGTAGATCTTTGTCATTGTATGCGAGAAAGCACTGGTAACAGCATCAGCAGAGATAGAGTGTGTAAAGAATGTTTACAAAAAATTGATTCTTGGAGGCGCAGCGTAGGTTTCCATTCTTTTGTTAGACCTGCCAACTTGCGTTTTTTAAGGGTTTTTCACGTCCATATAACAAATAAACGGTTCCGAGAAAACTGCCTGTCGAGGGGCACGACCCGAGAAACAAGCTTTGGGCTCCTCAAACCTGATACTTTCATAGGCTTTGCGGAAGCACTTTTTTTTCGCAGGAAGGCTTTGTGTTGACAGATAGCTTCGATCACATGGGAGCAGTTTGTTTTGTCGAGAGGCGTGGTCAAGGAAGAAATAGAACGGAACAGTTCTATTGAAGACTGGGAGGCTCTTGAGAAGTTTGGAAAAGACAGTGTGAGGAAAAATGGAGAAATAGAAAGAAAAAGAAGAATACTCCGGCAGTTCCGGGAAGAATTCCGCCCCTTAGTCTTTCCGACTGCAAGAATTGACTGGTGAGATTTCAGAATGATAAACGTGACCCTTTCTGGTGCCCGTGCACTCTGCCCAAGCTTACAAATCCTGCACTAAACGTTTCCTCTGAAAATGACCTGCGCTGTAAGAAATTAGCGCAGCGCAGTTTAACTTGTGAGGTTAGAAATAACAAATGTAATTGTTGACCAAAGACGGGATCGTTAGAGACTCGACGTTATTCAGTCCTCGTATTTAGTGTAGTTAATGGCAATATGGTCGTTTTAGACAAGGCTCCCGTACACCTTAGCTTATCGATGAGAACAATCATAGATGGCGTTAGTGTTTGTTATTGTTTTGTGAAGGCCTTGCACAAGAAAGTAAGAAAGAAACAGCTAATGGCCGGCTTGTTTTGCTCCTGAAAAGTATGCAACGTGTCACACAGTTCGGCGTAGCAGCACAACGCTCCGAATCAAGTGTCGAACATTCTGGAGCAAGATTGTTCGAAAACGACTTTGTCACGTCAGATTGGTAAACAATCGAGAACAAAAGTTACATTTTTTGAGCTACTAGTGCACAACCAAAGGACATATTTTCAGGCAAGGTATTTCACATAGTTGCAAATTTCATTTACTAATTATAGCTAATTGTCGGCAAAGTTTGTATTGTTTTGCTTTTGAAAAGTACAATTTGTCACTACAGCTTTCTCGTTTCTGTATAGCAGCACAATTGTCCCAAATCAAGTCTTCGAACATTCGGAACAAGATTCTTGATAAGATTTCTCGACAACGGCTTGTCACGTCAGATTTGTAAGCAATCTAAAGCAAAACTTTTTTTTAGCAGCCAGTGCACAACCAAAGGGTATTAAGCAACGTATTTCACGTAGTGGCAAACTTGATTTGAATGTTAGCAATTTATTATTAATTGGAAGAAGGTGGATTGATTGTGCACCAGCTGTTAGTATGCTCGTACTTCCTGTCAAAGAATTTGTTTCATTGAAGTGTACAGGTTTAAACAAAAAATGTTCCAATTTTCCCCATGTTAGCCGCCCATACCGAGCTGAGGTATACCGGAGCCTTAATAAATGAGAGTACAAGCAAATTCAGTAAGCTGTCATTAAATCGTCGGTGTAACAATGTTGTATTGAAATCGAGGGGGAGTTTTCCAGACATGTACGTAACACGTGCACCAGGAGCAAGTTTTGAGAGCACTTCCCGAGTACATAATAGCCATAGCAAAGTCAATGAGGAGTGAAGGAGTAATGAAGGCGATGTTTATCTTGCTTCTTCGTCGAACTTTCAGTGTCTTGTTTCCTGTATGTCCTCTTGTGTATGATGACAACGATAAGATAGCAGGACGAAAGAATAAGAGAAAGAGAGCAATAGAATACTCACATAGGCAACACATGAACGATGGTACACGTTGAGTAGCCTATAGTACGCGTAGTTTTGGAAGTTGAGATGATGGCTCTAAAAGATAAATAATATTTCATTTCTTTTCTTTTTATAGGAATGCCGTATATAACTTGAGCCTTTCAACCCTCACGGAAGTACAGGTAAGAGCTCCGACATTTGTTTAGTCCTCTTCTATTAGAGCCGGATGGTATCTCGTATTTCGTATTTACTCTAAGAAAAGAAAGTTAAAAAATGTGCTAGCCATTGTCTATTCGCGGTGAAAAGTCAATTGCCTAATATATTCTAGTGTAATGTGGTACTTTGGGAGTAAATTGGTACCGAGTCTCAATAAAACTAAAGAAAATGTACCATGCAAGTGTGTTTTTATGACGAGGTAGGTTAGTACTTGGCACCCATGTACCGGGCTCGGAAGATCCTTCCATGGCTTACTTCGTAAACTGTGCGCCCGCCCTCGCCTTTTTGGCCCTATGCTTCATTGGTCCTTCGCAGGAAGACCCCAAGAACCAAGTACCCCAATTTCACCGTACGGACGTATTCCTCCGCGGAAGTATTCCAAGACGGACGGCGAGAGGGAGAGCGAACAGCAGAGCGCGAGCCAAAAGAAACGGAATGTATTCTCGGTACTGGGCTACGTGTGGTGGGTCCTCCGGGAACCGAGACGTTGTTTGCTACCCTTATGGCATCTTCCAGGTCGCCGTAACGAAGCGGCGAGGGCGAGAGGCGATCGTTTTTTGGCGTTTTCATTAAAAAAAAAAGAGAGAACTGGAGCTCGGAGCTGCCGAGGGCGAAAGGAATTGTATGACACTAGAGTTTTAGGTAAAAGGGACGGGAAATGGGTGGCAACGCCAGCGAAAATGCTGATCAATACCTTAGACTTGGGTGTGTGTGCGGTGTGGGAGCCCGGGACCTTTCCGAGCTGGTCCAGGTTGATAGTATCCCAACGCCAGAACGCAAGAAACCAGTAAAAAGCAACCTGGATGTAAGAGGTTAGATAGCAAACTGTTTGAAGCGATACAAAATTGTCTGCGTCCCTCCCCTACTTACCACCAACTGAATGATTTATTTCATCCCCCTTTGTCCGCTTATGCGTTGTATACGTACTGTACGTGAGCGCAGGAAACCCTTTTCGCGTGGGTAAATTGACTCGGTAGCCAATATGGGGTACATAACGGGGAGCATAGAAAGATACTGTATAGTACACCACATATACAACCCATGCTTCATCTCACCTGTCGTCCCAGCATGTCGGAACCCCGTTATGGATATTCCAATCCCCAGGTTGCTCCATTTAGGTCTTGGATGTCAGGACTGGGAAGTACATTATTTAAAAGTGCATTTACTAGGGAGCCACCCAGAGGAGCAAATTTTCTTTTTTTTACAGTTTGAGCCTTTGAATACGTCATTAGCAAGTAGCAAAAAGAAACATTATGAAGGAAGTAAGAACAAGGTTAACTACCCCTCCCTTGTTTCAATAACACCATTTCCCCTTGCTTTATGGATTTTTTAAAAGTTAGAAACAAGGGCTATAGCCACGACTATTGTCGCATACAATTTCAAATCCTTTAGCGACATATATACTAACGAAAATATTTTTTTGTAATTAGTTCTCATCTTTGTATTACGGTTTTCATAACGTATTGTTCGCTAAGGACATTATTTAAGAGGCTACTTTTTATGTAGTTGTTAATTGTGTTTATAGCTTAAGTTAGTTTTATTAATTTCAAGTGTGAATAATTTCAACTATTGGATCTTATAGTCCTGTAATAATGACGTAAACATTCTTTTTATTTTGTACTTGAGCTTGTGCTTATAGACAAAGAGCTCCAAAGTAATTCTTCTAAGAAAATATGCACACACAAAAAAGTACCATGGAGGACTTAAAGCTTTTGCAGTACATTTTTCTCGCGTAATGGATATAGCCTCGCAGTAACACCCTTTTTGGTAGAAATTACTTCTTTTACCCCGGGTTTAATGTGACATCGTAAAAAAGCCCTATACCGTAATGCCCCTTTCCTGACTCGTGCCGTGCCTGTTTGGATGCCAGGCTCATACATTATGAGTTAGTTCACATTTTCCGACGGTTAGTCTTCATGCGTCTTGTTTGCTTTCATTGCAGAAATTGGAGTGGTATGCTGAAAACGCTCATGTGGATCTGTGTCTTCTCAAAGGCAGAAGCGAGGTAAGGGGAAATTATACAATAAATGCTTGCAAATAGTTGTATTGCTTCATGATTTCAAATATTTGCATGATTCGATGGCTTATATTTACCTCCTTTTCTTGTTTCTGCAACGATATATTCAGCGTTGATTTGCATAAAATAATTTCCCAATCCTCATTTGCATGTTGCTGTGCTGTTTTGGCAAGCTGTGCACCCTGGCAAAGACTGACTGGCTAATCTTTTTTGTGTCTTACAGCAAGAATGCCAGAATTACATCCGAGTTTTGGCGCTGAAACCTGGGGGGAAATTGCTGCTCTGTGGAACCAATGCGTACAAGCCCATGTGCCGTGAATACCAGTACAAGGTATATTTGTTAGTTTGTAATTGGCTTCTAATCGAAAACCTTGCAACGGCATTTTTTAATCGTACCGTTTGACGTGGGAAGATGTGTTAAGTCTGGAAAAGCGATCCGCAGTTGCCCAAAAACCGAAAGAAAAGAAAACTTCCCAAACAGCTTAGTTAGAAGCATTGCACGTAGAAAGGTTCAGAAGGGTTTTGGTCATGCAAGAAGAGCCTTTCTTTGACTTTCGCTAAGAAAAGGCACGTTTCGGATTCTTAACCGTCACCAGGACCAAAGCGAAAACAGCTAAATGGATTTCAACAGGCTTCCGAGTTTCATAGAGAAGCTGGCGCTGTCCTGAGTCATCAAAGAACTTTATATGTCTCTATAACCTGCTAAAGAAAATTGTACAGTTCTTTCTTCCCTTCCCAGAAGGCGAATTACTTGATGCATATTCAGCTTTTCCACCAAAGGTCGCAGGGTCGATATATAGGGAATTGCTTGATTCCGCTTCGATTTGTCAATCTTTTGCACGCAATCGAGCAGAGCGACAGGTTTTTCAAAGTTTTTGTCCCGCAGCTTTATCCAACGGATCAATATCTTCGTCCAAAGTCCCTTTCCACTCCGCCCGTTTTCATTTAGTCCGACAAAATAAATAACAGTGGCACAGTTTCTCCGAAACCAGCGTTTCGGAATGTTTAATCTAGTGTTTAGCGCTTCGGGCAAGCTTCGGGTATCTATATAGGCGATATTAGTGTCTGGGATCGATTAATTAAATCCAGATCCGTAGGACAGGGGTAAGAAACTGTCGAGATATTGAGGATAGATGAAACAGCTTGAATCGTGAAGGCGGAAAATGTCATCAGCTGAAACCTGTGCCTCATTTCCTTGTTAGAAAATGCAAAATTGAACTCGGATCTTATAGTCTTGTAACCCACCCAAGTTAATTAAGTCTGCTCTGTAATGAGGCGTTGAAGTGCCGTTTCGTGCAAGCTAAGGGGAGTGCATGGGAAGGGAATTTTTTGCTTAGCTTTTCGTGTTCAGTTAAGGAGATAGAAGTTACAGGCGATACCGGCTTTCATGCGCAGTAGAAGAAATAAAAGACAGAAAACGTTTGGCAAAACGTAACTACCCATGGACCTCCCGCTCCATCACGATTAACGTCAGTTTCGCCCTTTGTTACTTTCTTATGGAGACAGCAAAAGAGGCCAAATCTCGGGGTAGCGCCAGTATTCTTGAAGCAACAAACTTGATTTACTTTGCTGGCAACTCTAACGATTTGCGATTTCCCTCGATACCGGTATGGTACGGAGAGCACTACATTGATGCCAGAATACGGAGCACCGAAACCGCGGAGTAGATTGACGGAACGAGATGACGTAAGTTTCTTGATCGATATCGATGCATTGTACCAGGAGGGAGGGAGAGGGGGGAAAAAAAGAAGGACCCCCTTTTGCTGCCAGCCGTGTTCCCAACGCGTCTTCATTAAAACTTGTTTGGCTTTGCGGGGTTACTTTTAGCCTCTAATGGACAGCGAACTTGTGTCACGCTCGCAAAGTCGCGAGTGCTAAAAAATAAAGCGACGCGGACACTAGAGAACGTCACTTCTGCACGATACACATCAGCGATTCGTTTCCGTTGCTTGACTGCGTTCCGAACATCACTTGACTCCTGTGACGTCCATTTGTCTGTCCTGTCTGGAAGAGAGACGCTTGAATTGGAAATCAGAGCCCCAAAATAGATTCTCCATGACGCAGTTCAGAATCCTCGGATATTTTATTTGGTCAACATGACTGCCAATCTGTGGCGAAGATAGCAGTTTGGTTTTGTCGTGTATGGCTACTAACGTTATGCATGATCTTTTCCCCCCATCTTTATATTGCAGGATGGCGTGTACGCGATGGATAAGCAATTTAATGGACAAGGCTTGAGCCCCTACGACCCAAATCATAACAGCACAGCTGTCCTTGTTGGTAAAGCACTTTCCTACAATTACATTTTTTTATCTTTAATTTTTAATCAGATTTTTTTTTGTAATATCTGATGACATTTTATTGATGGTGCACGAGTTGCCTGCACGAATGGGGAATATATAGACGTAAAGGGGAGATATCCCTTATGCTAGATCAAGACAATTTTTTTTTAAATTAAGATTTATAAGTTTTTTTTTTCAATCGAACCGTTTTGACTTTTAACCAGAACTTCTTGCTCTGAGAGTTCAGGGAAAGTTGTAAAGGGTTAACTGGTACTACATGCTTTGCTTTAACTCTTAATGTTCAGACGTGCTATTAAACGAAGGCGTTTTTGAGACAAATTGCATTTTCGGCGGAGTTTAGGTTTGTCTAGCTGATTCTAATTAGCACTTTGAAATAGATTGACTATGGTCGTTAGGGCGAAAACCATCTCGTAGCGTAAATCCCTCACCTTGCGTTGCAGCGGTGTGGGATTTGCGTTACATCCATCTGGTCATATGTGGGGGGGGACCTCATTTCGTGTTCATGCGAAACGGAATGATTGTCAATTTTGCCCGTGCACAACCTCCCCCTGTGTTATAGCGTTTCATTGCACTTTTTTGTGGCCATGGCACTTCACGAAGGAAGCAAAACTCACTGGGGGGTGACCTCTTCAGTGCAGTCATGCTCTCCTTTCCGTAATTTTCTTTTTAAACACTTCAGATGAGATGTGTACCTAGTTATTTCCTGTGATGTAAAGTAATTTTTGGGGTGTGCATTTGTCACCTGTTATCTTGCAAGTAGATCTTGGAAAACTGCATCGCCTGCTGTTTGCCCCGTGCGCCTAATTTTCTTCGTGTATGATTTACACGAGACCTTTTGAAGAGGAGAGGAGAATAAGCTCGTACTTAATTTGGCAATCTTTCCTTTTTTGTGTTTGTACAGATGGAGAATTGTTTGTGGGATCTGTGGCGGATTTTTCGGGCATGGACCCCCTCATTTATCGCGAGCCTTTAAGAACGGAACAATACGACGCCACTAGTCTTAATGGTGGGTTAATTTCACAAAAAGAAAAAGGAAAATTACACCTAACGTTCTCCGTGTTCTTTCTAAAAGGTCCTAATTACGTTAGCTCATTTACTTTTGGGGACTTCGTGTACTTCTTGTTCCGTGAAACCGCCATCGAGTACATGAATTGCGGAAAAGTAAGTTTCCTTATATTTTTTAAGAATAATATTAATTCTAATGAATATTTACTTTTCACTTTAGACTGTTTATTCACGTATCGCGAGGATATGCAAACATGACCGCGGTGGACCCCATAAATTCCGTTTCCGGTGGACTTCGTTTCTTAAAGCCCGGTTAAATTGTTCAGTCCCGGGAGATTTTCCATTCTATTTCGATGAAATTCGTAAGTGTGACATTAGATCATTCTCCACTTTAAAAAAAAATCAAAGTGCAAACTTTTTATCCTTTTTGTTGGTTCGCTGCTTTATAGAATCCATGTCTGGACCTTTTGAAAGTCGGCACCAGGGCAAAAAAGAAGATATAGTCTACGCCACTTTTAGCACGCCTCTTAACGCCATTGCAGGCTCAGCAGTGTGCGCTTTTCGAATGCAAGATATCGCCAAGACGTTCGAAGGTGCATTTAAAGAGCAAGCAGCCCTCAATGCCAATTGGCTGTCGGTCCCTCCTCACAAAGTAAGACGGAGTAAAAGCTAAAATTTTGCTGGTTGCAACTTCTGTACTTGATCGGTTTTTTTTTATCTTCCTGTTATAGGTTCCTGAACCTAGACCTGGTCAGTGTGTGAATGACTCGTTAACGCTGCCTGACATGACGCTTAATTTCATCAAGACCCACTCACTAATGGACGAAGCCGTTTCGTCCTTATATAATCAACCTTTACTTGTTCGAACAGGATTCCAGTAGGTTTTTTTTTTACTATGGGTTTCCCGGAATGGCTGCCTTTAACGTATAGTTTCATTTACAGTCATCGCTTCACTAAAATCATCGTGGATCCGCAAGTAAAGACGCCGGATGGCAAAGCGTATGACGTCATGTTTATTGGGACAGGTATTTTCTTTCCCGAGTTCTCCTTCAGTTCGTAACAAATTCATCTCCTGTTTCCGATCGTAGATAACGGGAAGGTCATAAAAGCCGTTCGGACTGAGACTCAGGCCGTGATTGTGGAAGAGATTGACGTATTTCCTCAATCCGTGTCCGTTACCAATTTGTACATTCATCGGAGCAAGAATGGAGCCGAAAGCAATGACCACAGTGAGGCCAAGTTGGTTGTCATATCTAATGGACAAATTGCAGCCATTAAGCTGCAACGTTGCTATGAGAAAAAGTACATCTGCAGGTAAAATTGCTTTCTTTTTTAAGCTCTCTTTTTAGTGTAGTTTTGCATGTTGAATCGCTTAATCATACTAATGAAAATTCTGTTGTCTTTTTCGTGTAGCGAGTGTGTCAAATCCCGTGATCCTTATTGCGCCTGGGACAAAAGAAAGCACAAGTGCCAAGTTTTGGGGCCATCGAGTACGGGAGCCAATTACTTTCAAAACATTAACACTGGCATTCATGAATCCTGTTCCGAGTCTGTTGGCCATGGAGGTAATGGAAGCTACATTACGTCGTTGACCTTAATAAGTGCTTTTGGTGCTCTTGCTAATGTGATTTCTGTAACTCTAGCCAAAGGACATCACAAAGCTGGTTCGATAAATAGCCACGGGGGGTTTGTATCGTCTTCCAGCATTGCAGAGCCGTCGCTTTTGAACCCCGATGCTGCCCAATCTTCATCTTCCAGAACAGGAAAAGAATTGCATCAGGAACATTCCGAAGATGATGTTCTGAACCCGGACGATGTCAGTGAAGGCGGCGAAGACGTTAGCGATGGTATGTGATTAATAGTGTTAGCTGAGCGCTGCCATCTAACCAATTGGTTTTGTTGAATAGATCCCAAAGTTGCTCCTGACGAATCCCCAGCTTTGTATACAGTAGAAACCCTAGCCATTGCTGTAGCTGCGGGTTCCTTGGCAGCCCTGTTTTTGGGTTTTGTCTTGGGCTATTGCTGTGGACGGAAATGCCGCAAAGACGAGGACGATAACATGCCGTATCCTGATACAGAGTACGAGTATTTCGAACAGCGTCAAAATCATCACATGAGAAGGTAAATTGAATTCAGATACACGAGCACGCATACACTTGATAAGTGAAGTGTGTAGATAACTGTATACGTGTTCTTCTTTCATATAGTCGCCTTAATCACGACCCCAAACTACTTACGCAAGAAGAAGCGACGTATGCCGAACCCATCTTAGTTCCGACCTTGAACAAGTCGTGCAATTTGAATCAAGCGCAAGCAACACTTCCGTTGGTCACGCACCCGTCTCCGAAAGCCACGTTAAGGAAGTTGGCCAACAATGCCAACGTTAACAATACTCTTTTCGACCCCTCAACAGCGAACGTAACTGGCAACGGTAGTCTCTTCCCTTTTACCGAGAATTACGCCCCACCGAGCCGTAGCGGTGATCACTACTCGAGTTTCCGAAGTCGCGATGCTTACGGCGGTTCGGTCCGCAGTCATCAAAGTAATTTTGGTCCCGGAGCGTGCGGTAATGGTACCGAAAATTTTGGGACACTGCGAACCCAGAAAAATTTAGGGGACGGCTTTGGTACCACGCGTAGTGTCAAGAAAGTCTACTTATAAACGAGCTATGCAGTACGCAGGATAAGCTACTTGATTAGTGGGCATTGTGTTGAAGAAATCGCAATCCAGACAGTGCAATGAGCAGCTATAAATATGTCAGAACATTTTTTTGAAACGGATGTCATTGTCAAAGATGCAGTTTCTTGCCGTGTGATACCAAGTGCAGCTAAAGGAGGAGATTTTAATAGGTCACACATTCCCATTCCTTGCTTTCTTTCCTCAAAGCGCTTTTGTTTGTCAACGGAGCAAAGATTAAGGAAGGAGATACTGGGAGAACCGTTTTGACTTTTTACTGGTTTAACTTGGGGGGGATTCAGGTCGGATACAAGAGCGAACTCATGGATGGATGTCGCGTTACTGAAAATGCTTGCCATTTTATTTTTTTTATTGTGAAATTGTGCGAGGATGCAGTAGGCTTTTTGGCCGAGTTGACAAAGCCCTTATGGTTAGATGACATTTAGCCTCATTAATTGACTTGACTTAGAATGCTTTGTTAACCTTGCCTCAGCTTTTTACGCGGAAAGACACTTTAAAGCGACAAACATACTGACGTAGACAGTTTTTGGGCAAAGAGTCATATCCATGTCCTATAATCTCGGTTGAGGAAACCAGGTAGGGCCTTACGAATTGTGCTTCTGATTTGAGCGTGGTCGACTATAGCCGTGAGATGTTTAACTGTTTTGTAATTTGTATTATATATCTATCAAGTTTCCCTCTTCCTGCTGTCACCTCCTTGTTCTGTACAGAGCTGAATATTTGGTCGCAGACTTTGTATATAATGAGTGTATTTTGTTGGACAAAAATAATTTATAATGGATCGCAGAATTGTTTACGCGTTTTCTCTTTTCATCATTTAATCAAGAGCTGAAGGCCAGACGTCACAGAAAACGTATGAAAAGCCACATCACTTTTGAGAAGGATAAAACTTATCCAGAATCGCGTTTGTAGATTTCCGGTGACAATAAAAAACAACACCACAAGTTACATACGTTTGAGACGTTGGCCAAGTCGACCTCACTTTCCTTTTTTCGCATCGTTATTTCGAAATTTTTGCGGTGAGTTTTCGGGGAGCTCATTTTATTATTTCACCTTGGCATGGCTATGGGTCCCCCCGAGCTAGATATTAGCTGCTCAAAAGCAGGGGTATCTCCAGATACCACCTGGGTCTGTGTCGCCCACTTTAGCGAAAACGAGTGTACGTTCATCTGAACCTCTTGAATCTTGAGTTCTTGAATTCCGGGATCTTGAATTTCGCTATCTTGAATTTCGCAATCTTGAATCCGACCCCCCTACTTTGTAAGGTATTACCTGCTCAAAGGCAGGGCTTCACCTACGATAAAGACCTAATAACGGAGGAAAATGACTCAAAAGAGTTGAAAAAGACCTTTACCCCAAAAGAAACCAGACCGATCCTCGGCGTTCCTCATGTATCTTTCACACGAAGAAAACGCTTCAGCAAACCGACTGATTCCCGCAATTTAGCTAAAAAAAAGACCTGAAAACGGACGAAAATGACTTAAAAAAACGTTGAAAAAAGACCTNGATCCTCGGCGTTCCTCATGTATCTTTCACACGAAGAAAACGCTTCAGCAAACCGACTGATTCCCGCAATTTAGCTAAAAAAAAGACCTGAAAACGGACGAAAATGACTTAAAAAAACGTTGAAAAAAGACCTTTAACCCCAGAACAAATTCCTCTGGAGGTTTTTTGGAAAGTGTTGAGTTCTTGAATCTTGCGATCTTGAATCTTGAATTTTGCGATCTTGAGTTCTTGAATTTCGCAATCTTGAATCCGGCCCCCCTACTTTGTAAGGTACTACCTGCTCAACGGCAGGGGCTTCACCGATCAAATTCCTCTGCAGGTGTTTGGTAAAGAATCTTGATGTCCTGAAATCCGCGATTTTGAATTCCGCAATCTTGTTCCTGCCCATCTCCCCTATAGGCCTAGCTTGAGTTTGATGTCCCAACAAAAGCCAGTACAGAGGAAGGAACCCAACAGAAATTATTAAAATACGCAAAACGTTTACCTCTCCAAACTAAAAAGATTCGAAAATGTGTCTTTTTTCGCCCTTTACGGAAACAGCAGTGGAGAATACACGAATAATGTTTGCAGAAGCCGGCCAAGTTCCCTGCTTCGCCATTCGCTTCGGGATATCGTACGACCAAAAACCTTCAGTTTCCTCCTCCCTCACTCCTCTCTTTTCGCGGTATAGGAAGTTCCTAAAGAACGAAAGGAAAAAAAAACATCAGACAAACTTTCATACTAGCGGTAAAATTTCAGCTACTAAAGCACTTCAAACCAATTTATCTTTCCGAATTGTCCCGCATATTACCAAAATGTCCAAACAAAAAAAGTAACATGACATGAAATGAACTCTTGGGTAGGAAAGAAACTAGGAAGCCACTTTGGAAGGAGAAAAAGGATTCTTACCTTGACCGATCGAACACTTCGAACTTATAATAGCAGCAACAATCTTGACAACACGGTAGAATCAAATACGGAGCACTAAAGGACCCAACTGGGGTGAAAGCCTGTCAAAGATTAATAAATATAAATTACCCATATTTAATTAATTATAAAAGAACTTACTCAGCCGGGAATGTCCACAGACGAAACTTCTAACCCTGCCAGGCGGCGTCTTCGC
>JAGJRO010000240.1:0-74446 GCA_022832285.1 Lepidurus apus apus | reverse complement strand
TTAAATGCTCGTAGTTTAGTAGAGTTTTTGCAGTTTGTCTCGTTTCATGTGTCGTACAATGAGGAGCGTGTGTGTCCTGTGTTTTAGGAGGGCTAAGTACACTATATTTTATCCCCCAAACACATAATAGATTCCATATTTCCCGTATTCCACGTGTCAGGCGATGAAAAAAAGCTCCACACTACAGACACGAAAACCATTGGCGTGCATTAAACGTTCATGCACAGTATATATATTTACCAAAAGAAAAACAACCCATAAAACTATACAATGAAAGAAAGTAAAAAATAAACGTACAGTTTGACAGGCAACTCTAGAAAATCAGGAAGCAATTGGCACAATCAAAGAAAAAGTACTTGCGTATAAAAAAAAAACTATTGTAGTAATAAAAAGACGAAACCAATATCAAAGGCAAGACACGACTGAAAACGTGTGACAAACTAGCCTAGTAGGCTAACGATCCTCCTATTCTCCTCAGCAGGATCAACTTTAGCTCCTGGCCCAACCGTACTATGGCTCCTGCTGCCGCCAAAGTTTCCCTATCCGACTCCCCCAGATTCCGCCCCTTAAACCTACAGAGCTTACCGAACACCACCCAAGCTAAACTAGCACGAGAGGTTTAGCACACCAAAATGATAGTATAAGCTGGGCAGTCCTTAAATGACTTGGGGGTGCGTTTTATTGTGAACTGTTCCGTTCACCAGTTCTTCCGTTGAACTGCTCTCGTTGACAATAAAACGGACGTTCTGCAGGTCGCCGTTCAACTGGCTGAGTTGAACGAGCGTTGACAATAAAACGCCCGTCAAGCTTAGGGCGTGCTTAGGGATCGTCCCGAGTTCTACTATGCACAGGAACGCAGTTGAACGGAAGGCGGTTTTTGAACTGCGCGCCAAGACATCCCGTTGAGCTGTTCACGCTAAAATGCCCGTCCAGCTGAACCCGTCCACGCGAAAATGCCAGTTAGCCAACTGGTGAACGCAGTTATTCAGTTCCGTTCACAATAAAACGCACCCTTGACCAGCTAATAATGATCGAAAATTGGTATAGGGTGACATCTAGAGGAAGAAGCTAAAACTGATTATGGGATGTTTACAAATTGGCATCTATCGGCGTCTAGGGGGGAATCTCGAACTGATTATAGGATCGAAAAAAACCCCGCGCGGTTCAAAACAGATTAGCGAATAATATTGTCACGGTCATATTCGCTTTGCTTGCATTTTTCACACTTTTTATTAATCTTTGCAGCTGACTCAGCATAGTGCTAAGATGATCCCTGACCCCATGTACAGAATTACCTACATGGTGTCGCTTTCGCTAAACTTGGTGGCTTACTTAGCACAGAGCTAAGATGGTCCCTGACCCCATGTACCAGATTACATACATGGTGTTGCTTTTCGCTGATTCTTGTAGCTTACTTAGCACAGGGCTTCGGTGATCCCTGACCCCATGTACTGGATTACACATCCTGTTGACGCACATGGTGTCGAATGGAGCACCGGGGCTAAGTGGGATTGCACACCCAACTTTGCTAATGGTTGGGATGAGCCTTTTTGGCAAGAGAGTTAGAGAGTCTTAGAGAGTTATTGAAAGGGCATTCACATATCATTATCTGAACATGCGATACGCCGCCTTTTCTGTGCAATACGTTGGGTGTACGAGAGGCTTCCGGAGTTGCCTTGGCTACTTGGTTGAGTATCATCCAAGCAGTAATCAAATTCAAGAGTATGACGGAACTCTTTCCTATTATTATCGGTTTTTAATTGCTCCGGGATTAGCTCTAGTTTAATACGGGGGTCAACAAATGCCGAGATGTAAGTCGCAGTATTATGCATATGACATGAATAGCTTTCCAGTTTCTCAAGCATTGTTTGGGCGGCATCGGAAAGCCAAGAAGGACAGTTAGGGTTATGAAGTTTATCAGAAATCGTGTCCATAAGGTCATCGAACACGAGCGAAACAAGACCTAGTGTTGGATAACTAGTGCCCAATAGTGTCTTGGTCGCTTCGTAAAATGGCTTGAGAAACTAGATGGCTTCCGAAAGATTGGCCCGCTCGTTGGGAGTCAATTTGAGACCGCTAATTTTTTCTCTTTGGTGACGCTTGTGATTAATAATTGTATCCACGACTAACATCAACTCTTCATATCTAGCAAGCATTTCATAAGTACTGTTCCAACGAGTAGGCACATCATTCGGAATTCGCAAACTGACGTTTGATAGACCCATCTATCTGGCACACTCCTCCATAGTTTGCTTTATTGACGACGACCGGTGAGGTACAGCAACAAATTAACGGATGTTGCCAATAGCTTGATTAATTGAATTGAGGCCTTCTTTAACTATAAGATTTAATACATGGGCAGCACACCTCGTATGAATGTACGTGCGACAATTTTTACGTAATTCGGACTGTAAACTAGAAAGAGCGTTTATCATATTGCTTGCATTGTCACTGGTTATGCCTAAAACATTTCCGTCAATTTTGTATGAATCCAGTATCTCCCTAAGTAAGTTACATATTATGGGAGATTCTCCGTTGGCCTCAGTCGTCCCCCTTATACTAAATTAGTCAACCTTGACCTGACACTTTGTTCTTTTCTAGTAAACCTTGACTTGACACTTTGTTCTTCCTAGTAGCCCTTAGTAAACCTTGTTTTGCGTGACCCCACTTGTTCATCCAACGTTGTGTTCCTTACGTATAAATAAGGAACCAAAGATGGAACGAGTTCTTCTAACTTTCAACCCCTCTAGTTGTGCTGTAGTATTAGAAGTCATTGGTAACTAAAAGTTTGGTAGACGTCTGATAGTAATAAACTATTAAAACGTCCTGGTCATTCCTTACTCTAAAAATCACAACGCAGGGACTTTTGTTAATATTTGCCACATTAAGCTTTGGTGCCGTGACCAGGATGGCGTCTGCCTCACTTGGACGTCAACGTGGTACCCTTCGTACCTACGTAACTAAACTTAAAATCAACACTGAAGATTTTTTGAATAATACAGTAACTCCTTCTGAGAAAATTACTAAATTGAATCGAACTTTAGAGTCATTAAACGCACATTTGAACAAAATAACTTCATTTGACGAACAAATTCTTGACAATCTCGAAGAAGATGAAGTTGAAATCGAAGAAGAAGCTATAATAGATTACAGAATAACGCTTGAAGATACAATTGTTAGCTTTCAGCACCAGCTTGTTTTGTTACAACCAACCAGCTCAACAGCCAGCACCCCAAGCCCCGCTTCCTCCTCTGCGTCACCCCATACTCCCCCCTTTCAAAACTCAACCCGTAGGAAATCGAAACTCCCAGAGATGAAGTTGGCCTCCTTTGATGGAAACATCTTAGAATGGCAAGGTTTTTGGAGCAATTTCAAATCCGAAATCCACGACGACCCTGAGTTAACCCCAGTCCTGAAGTTCAATTACCTCATGGGCCAATTGCAAAAGAATGCGAAGGATTTGGTAAGCGGATTTATCCCTTCCGACGACAACTACCAAGAAGCCATTGACGTGCTGCATAAAAACTACGGCAAAATCGACAAGTTATCAGTCTTTCGAAAAAATGAAGAAATTCGTAGTCGCACTCGACATCAACCTTCGAGGACTGCGAACGCTTGGCCGCAATGTTGAAGGTTATGGAGATTTCATCATAAGCCAAATCGAAGAGAAGCTCCCTACCTTTTTCCGACAGAATGTCGAGCGTAGGAAAGGGACCACAGCTTGGACGCTGCTCACCTTCCAGGAAGCCATGACTACCGAACTGGAGATCTTGGGGTCAGCACCAACACCCCACCCGTCCATAACCAACCCTCCCACTCGGCCTCTGGGAAACCTAAAACCAATCCTGGCAAACCCCCAACAGCTTCAGCCCTTATTACCTCTACCGACGAACCTAGCCCTAAACATAACAAATGCCCTTTCTGCGCAGGCGACCACAACGACTGCGAAAAGTACGCGACACCTCAGCAAAGGATGGCTGTGACCAAGGAGAAGCACCTTTGCTATAACTGCCTGGCTAGTTCGGCCCACTCCACCGTCGCTCAATGTAAGTCAAAACACAACTGTAAACGCAGCAACCGCCGCCACCATACAAGTCTGCATGATGCGAACTTCTCCCCAAGAACTCGACCCTCTACAACCGACGTTCAAAGCAACCCCTCTACAAAAACGCCCGTGTCCATCACGACTATGCTCACATCCACTTTTGAAGAAATTCCCGCTACTGTTTTTTTTAAAAACTGCAGTCGCGCCGGTAACGATTGATGGTGTGATGACTACAGCCAACATTCTCTTTGACGATGGTGCCCAAAGTTCCTTCGTCACAACTGATCTCCTTGAAAAACTACACCATGAGCCCACTAAATTTATAACGAGCATTGGCTCCTTCGGATCGAGACGAAGAAATCGTTGCTATGGTATCACTGAATTGGCCGTACAAACCCGAGACAACAAACCTATTGCAGTTGACGTGATTGCCGTTCCAACCATTGCAGCCCCCTTAAACCTGAAGTCCAAAGTCGACATACGCAAATACGACTATTTACGCAACTTGCCTCCAGCCCACCCAGATGTAGGAAACGAAGAATTTAACGTAGATGTCTTGATCGGAGCTGATCTTCTGTGGGATTTTTACGAAGGCGAAGTCATTCGCGGAGCCGGACCCACAGCCATCAAGTCATCCCTTGGCTACCTCCTTTCAGGACGATCTCACGCTAGCCGCATTAGACATTCTTACCATACCCTACTTTTCATAGGGAACTCGCCAAGAATCCCCAGATCCCTTGAAGACTTTTGGGAACTCGAAGCCATTGGGATCGCCCCACCTAAGTCCGACGAAGAGCTACTCCAGGAGTACCAAGACTCCATGATCAAGCGTGAAGATTGCCGCTACATCGCCCGGTTCCCGTGGAAACCAGACCATCCAGCCCTACCCACGAATTTTGAAACCGCAAAAACGCGTACCATTAATCTCCTTCGGCGACTACGAAAAAATCAAGAACTCTTGCAACAATACAACGCGGTCATCCAGGATTATCAGCNCCGTGGAAACCAGACCATCCAGCCCTACCCACGAATTTTGAAACCGCAAAAACGCGTACCATTAATCTCCTTCGGCGACTACGAAAAAATCAAGAACTCTTGCAACAATACAACGCGGTCATCCAGGATTATCAGCAAAACGACTCCATCGAAAAGGTCCCTAATTCAAGCCCGAAAGCTGGTACCCACTACCTACCACACCGACCTGTAATTAAAGAATCCTCCACTACCCCGGTTCGAATCGTGTTCGACTGTTCGGCAAAATCCGGTCCCAAATCTCAGAGCTTGAATGACTGTTTAGATCCTGGCCCTTCACTCCTTAACGATCTCTGCGGAATCTTGTTGCGATTTCGACTTCACCCTTACGCTCTTTCTTCAGATATTGCCAAAGCATTTTAGACGTCCGTCTCGTGGAAGAAGATCGAAATTACTCGCGGTTTTTCTGGCCTGAAGACCCACGTAACCCCGAGTCCACTTTGGTTACCTATCGTTTTAAAGTCATGTTATTCGGAGCTTGCAGTTCTCCCTTTATCCTGCTTGCGGTCCTAGCCAAACACCTGTCCAGCAGCAAAAACCCCCTTGCTCCAATTATCCAACGCGACATCTACATGGACAACTTACTGACGGGGACCACTGAAGAATCGGATCTCATCAAGTTGTACCAGGAGTCGCGTAAACTACTCTCAGACGCGAAAATGAACCTCCGAGAATGGACCACGAATAGCACCATACTGAAGAACCAGCTTATCGAAGACGGAACCTTGTCCTCCTCCAACATTGTCAAAGTCCTCGGTCTTCAATGGAATCCAGATACCGACTCCCTTCTCTACTCCGACGTCGACCTAAGTTTCCCCACAAATTTGACGAAGCGTGGACTGCTCCAAGTCGTTAGCCGTATATTCGATCCGATCGGATACCTCAGCCCCCTGACCATCACAGCCAAGCTTCTACTGCAAAACGTATGGAAATCTCAGATCCCCTGGGAAGATCCACTTCCCGAACCATTAGCGTCCTCTTGGCTTACCATTCGGAAACAGCTTGAACACGTTGGAGAAGTCAAGCTTCCTAGGACATATTTCACCACAACTGAGCCAGCGACCTCCCTACACGTCTTTGCCGATGCAAGTCCGCAAGCTTACGGAGCCGTCGCATATTTGGCCACCTCAAACGAGTCTTCATTTGTCTTCGCTAAATCCCGCGTTGCACCCTTAAAGGCTCTAACCCTTCCTCACTTGGAACTACTCGCGATTCTACTGGCCTGCCGTTTGGCTACCTACGTTAACAAAATCCTCCCCTCAGAGAACATAAGACCCGTCTATATATGGACCGACTCACAGATCGCTCTACATTGGTCTTCCGGTACACGACCGCCTCGTCGCGTTCTGGAAAACCGGGTCCAAGAGATCAACTCCTTGATAAAGAAGCTAAATTCGTCTATCCATCATTGCGTATCGGCCGAAAACCCTGCTGACCTTTTAACGCGCGGAATTCCCTTCACCAAATTCCAAGAATCGTCTCTGTGGAAAAAAGCACCCCACTTCATACGACAGCCCATTTCCTCTAACTCCACTAACTTGGTTACCCTTACGATACAAACCGAAGAATCTACCCCACCCAAGAAGCCTCTCTTACCTGAAATTTTTGATCGTTTTAGCAGCTGGCTGAAACTTGTCTTCGTCCTATGCTGTCTTTTCCGCTTTATCTTTAACACGCGTAACGCTTCGAGAAGATCTGGCCCCATCTCTGTACAAGAGCATCAAGATTGCGAAAAATGGATTTTCCAACAGGAGCAACAGCATTCATTCCCTGCGGTTTACCAAGCACTTCAACGATCAAACCCTACCTCTAACAAAATCGCCATAAATCACCATAAATCAACCGCCATAAGTCGCCAAAATCGCCATAAGATGAAGAATAATAACCCACGATTAAGAAAACGAGTGAACAATCCCACGAATTATAGATGAAATAACGAAGAGGACAAGTGTTGCGCCAGCGATGATAATAACTAGCTTACAACAACCCACGAAGATTACCAATAACTCAACGACAAGAGTTAGCTAAAAATCCAACGGTGGATTCGAAGCAAAGATTGCTGAAGAGAGGAGTGTAGGATACTGGTTGGTTCTGTTCTGGTTGATAATTTGGAATGAAACCGAGGACTATTGACGTCAGTGTTTAAATAGGGTAGAGGTGAAAGCGTTGCGTAGGATAGGAATGTACTATGCTGAGCAAAAAAATCTATACCGAGCAAACCACAGAGGTCTAATTAACCCTCTCGAGGCTGATTTCCCTTCAAGGAAGGTATACCTTTACCTTTTAGAGTTAGGCCTTTCACTGTATTTTTTCCTTACACTTGCTTTAAGATGGGGAAATGTTAGACGCAACCTTCCACCTTTTCAGTTGTTTACTGCTTTCACCTTGCATTCCAGGATTTCCTTATGAACAGGGGTTGTAAAAGTTGACCTTTAAGCCGACCCAAGCCGGTCATTGTCAAACCGAGTCGAGTCGAAGTCGACGGTGTCAAGTCGAGCCGAGTCGAAGTCGGTTGCTGTTAAACCGAGTCGAGTCTAAGTCGGTCGTTGTCGAGTCGAGTCGACATCGACTCGACTCGGTTCGACTCAAGCCGAGCCCACAGTATAGAGGTTTACACAGTATGGTAACAGGAGTATCCTTCCAATGTTAAGGTTTTCTGACAAATATCTCGGTCCCAAGAGGATGTGGGGGTACGAAAGCTTATATGGGGGATGGATTCCCAGACTGTGCCCATGTACCCCAATGTAGGCATTCCTAATCTAATAGAAAAAGGGTTCGAGAAGAGAACAAAACATTCACAAAACGGGGGACTGGTGACCTTTCTCTCGGGCACTCTAGGGAGTTTTGGGCTGACGTAGGGTCCTACCGGCAACGCGCGCTTTGTAAATCGTCGTGACCTTTTTTGAACTGCACTGGGAGGTTTGCGAATGTACCCTTTGATTTTCTGGCCTTTTACCTGAATATTACTCTGGGGACCGAGAAGGTCGTCAGAAAACCTTAACATTGGAAGATAGTCCTGTTACCATGCTGTGTAAACCTCTATACTATGGCCGAACCGATTTTCAGCCCTAGTATACAGAAAGAGCATTGCTGTTTAAAGGGTTGTCACCAAAAAAGGAATGGAAAAGGAGGGGCTGAAAGAGTGGAACCGATTAAGGCCCCGGTATACACATCCCTTTTATGGGCGAATAACATCGGGAATTTCGGTGGATGGTTTCTTAAAAACTATTAACTTAATTTCAAATCAACGCTGGCAGTAAAGGTACTTTAACTAATATCGATGGCTTATGTTCGAGATTTTAAAAAATATAGTTCATTTAAATTTTAAAACAGGAGATACATTTTGAAACACTACGAAATAATTGGAAAATTGAGAATCGGTCTCTCAAGGGCCAAAGGTATATTTTTTAATGAAGGTACGAATTAAATTGGCCGAAAAGTTTTTGAGAAATCATCCACCGAAATTTCAGATTTTAGCTCCCCATTAAGTGGTGCCAATATGGCTTGCGGAGGAATAGGAACACTTGCAGTCGCTGCAAGAGAAAAGCGGGGAAAATGAAATAAGGAAATAACCTTGAAGACAGTGATTGTTGATATTGCCTACGGCACGCCTCGTATAAAAAAGAATTTCCTCTAGAATCGCGTTTATTCAAGACCAAGCGTTGACGGCCCCCGTTACTCCGCCTATAGGTGGGTCTAATTTTTTAAATAATAACAAAAGTTATATAGATTTTCAGTCATTTTTTTTATAATAGAAGAGAAAAGTCCTTTGCTCTAAGGAACAAATTCTAAGTTCACACAGGTCATATTTTTGGCATTACACCCTTGCATCGTCGTAACGGAAAGACCATTTGTCTGATACGACAGCTTTGCAAGGTGTAAAATGACATTTCCAAGACACGTCCTTTTGAATATGACAGGCCTACACTGTTAGGCCGAAAAATTATCGTGCGAACCGACCACCAAAAAATATACCATTGCTTGAGCACGTTAGTCCCGGTCCACCTGTTTGAATTACGCCAGTATGTTGGAGCCAATATACTCGAAGAGGCAAAACTGAATTGTAATGGACAGTTTATTTTTATTCGCAGTTATATTCGATTTCACCACACTTTACAATATGTATATTTAATAAAAAAAAAATTCACTGACAATTTCATTACGTGAAGTATGATTCTTCATGCACATAATTTATAGCTCACGTAACTAGTTTAAATGATGTTACTGTTCAGTAGTTGGGTTCTTTTTTGTTATTTGACCCGTCGCCTTTGGGATTATGCCACGTTCAGTTAGTTTACGTTAGATTCTGTTCAGTTACTTTAAATGTTGTAAGTTTTTCAAGATAAGGGTGCCAGAAACCAAAATATATTATGGATGAGAACACTGTAACACTTATTGTATCCTGTAACAGAACTGGAATGGTATTGTTTAAAAATAAGCATTCCTTTTATAAATTCTTACAAATCATACATAGCCTTCTTACAATCAAGCAACCCGAGTACAAATGTTTCACTTGAAACACTTGCTGGGAGAAAGAGAAGGCGACTTGGCGTATATAGGGGAAATTCTATCAGTTTTATTACAAGAAGGGTCTTTCGATTAATAAAACCGGTTGAATTGGAATATCACCGGTAGTTATTGTAGGATAAATTCAAAAGTTACCATGATATTTTTAGCAAAAAAATAAGATCACGTATAATAAAATTCACTAAATAATTTTCACACATTGTTTTTGTTGGTACTGCAACAAAGCGTACTTGTAACATCAGAAGAGTTCGTTTAACATTTTAATTAACTGGACTAAGAAATTGGTACGATAATGTGTGCTAAGTTTGCATTATCTTGGATTTGTGTGATTCCTTTATTGCGTTTAGAGGAACCTTATTATTAGTAAATGAGATAAACTCAAAACTGTGCTTTTTCTCAACAAATTGTGCAGTGTGGCTTTTATGTGAGGTCCGCTACTAAATGCTCACACAAGTCTTTAGGTGCTTTGGTTAATTTAAAAGCTCGATCACAAAAAACGGACTTTTTCTTCGCGCCGCGACTTGTGGGCTCCGCTGAACGCCATGCAGCGAGCGTTACCCGCATAGTAGGAACCTCCTCGTGCGGTCCCATTGCCAGGGGATGGGCTCTCGACTGCGAAGCCGACCCGAAACTTGGCCAAAGGCTCTCTTGCGCGGGTCTCGGCCCGGTCGGACGACAAGCTACGGCAATCGGGCGATGGCGCGAAGAAAAAGTCATTTTTTGTGATTGAGTTTGTAAATTAACCAAAGCACCTAGAGGCTTATTTAAGCATTCTAAATAAAGGTAATGGTACCATCCCTACGAATAAAATGTCCCATTTTGAATGCGCTAATAGGTAAAGGCGCTAGCTCTCCGGCCAACTGCCCCCCCCCCATGTTATAAGGATAGGAAAATTTGAATTTTGGAGTAAAGGGGCGGAGCTTAAACCGCGAAATAATTAATTACTCGGTTAATATGCATAATTGACAGGGGTTCTTCAGCCAGAACATGTAACTTGGTCTCTTCTATACATTTTTTTTTTCATTTTGAAACCTTACTCCCCCTTTAAGACCTTAATCTCGCGGTGGAACTAGGCCCTTAGGGGGGATTCGCACCGAGCGCATAAGAGCATAAGAGCTGCACAAGCGAGGGACAAGGAAGGGAAAGGTGAACAATAGACCTTCAGGGGTTTCAGCTAACTTCCATAGCTTCATCGACAGAAAGGGGTTTGACTAAAGGGGGTTGAGCAAGTTATCAAAGGTACTGTAAACAAATACCTAGTTTGGCTCCGCCTGTGGCTCACAAATGACAATAGGTAGGCCCACGGGAACATGGTATGAACATAAGCATAAGGCCTTCTTATGCGCTCGGTGTGAATCCCCCCTTAGAGTTGCTGTGATAGTTCTGTTAGTTATGTGGTAGTCCTTTGTTTCATGTACAGTAACCAACTTATTGATCGTTCTTATGGAGTTTCGAAATTGACCAATCACAGCGCTTATCCCCTGCTTGGATGGGTTTTTACATTGCTTGCCTACTTCTACGCTCAGGTAGGGTTCTCAACAAGTCCCTCCTAGTCCCCAGTTAAATAAAGGAGCAGGTCAGTCAATTAAACGCTTATCCCCATCCAAACAGGGGATAAGCGCTGTGATTGGTCAATTTCGAAACTCCATAAGAACGATCAATAAGTTGGTTACTGTACTATTAGTCCACCTTAACTTTACCCCTGTATTTAACCGAATACAGTTCATTAAATCCACCCTTCGCCGAAGATTATTCCTAATTCTTGACAGACTTGATGACCTGTCAGAATTGGGCATGACAATACATTTAAGTTAAGGGACACGGTTAGAATAAAGAACTCAATGATAACTGCAAGAAGAAGTGACAGCCGGTTAATCACCAGAAATGCATCTTTCTTCGAAGCTATACCGGGAATGATGGAAAGAAAACAAGAGAAGAGAGACCGACGATATTGAGGCGCAGCGCTAGAATCCAAGAAAAAAAGGAGACAGTACCAGTGATGACTGATTGTATTAAAATAGCCTATGTTCTTTTTTTTACTTCCAGGAGGAAGATGAGTGAGAAGAAGAACGAAGCGGAGAGCAGCGGTGGAAGAATTCTGGCTGGTGGTGGTTTGCTATTTAGATTTTTGTGTTTTGTTGATATCCCTCCCCCCTGCCTTTTGTTTTTATGAAAAAGGGGAAGAGTTGAAGCATCGTAGCTGCGGAACTCGAGGGGGAGACCGAAATAAATCCGTTGACTTAAGAGCTCGTGTAAAAGCAACATACAACACCTTGATATGCTTCTTTTGTAATTTCTTTCCTTGTATCATTTCCTTAGTTCCCATTATGATCTGCCCTATCACGGTAGTCTATATTGAATACCCACTCCATATACTCGCGATCAACCGTTTGTGTAATCAATTTTGGTAATATTTCATCTATACGTGACACACACGGCACCAATTGCAAGTGTGTTAACTTCTTTCTCTTATTAGAATTGTAGCTTAGGGACCACCAGATCCGTCTGCCCGCCGGCCTTGAATACCAATTCGCCATCAGATATTAGCAGTCGTGCTAGAAGGGCGTCGCACATTCAGGGATCCGTTGAAAGCATGATAACCTTAGTCGACGCTAAGAAACAAACGGCGGAGATTTCTATCGCGGGGGTTGATAAGATTGTATGGGACCAAGCTCATGTTGGACGTATAATTCTTTGGTTTACGCTCCTAGTTTGCGCTTGCATCGCATCTTTCCAGGTATTGTATAAATATACAATAATTAGAAAAAGCGCGTATGACTAATAGTCTTATATAAGAGTTTATATGACTTAAATTTGTAGCTTCGTGATCGCGTTAAGCATTACTTGTCGACTCCGGTAAAAGTAACCGTCCGAATCGATCGCAACGAATCTCTCAAATTCCCCTTAGTCACTATATGCAATAGAGTCAATCAAAATATTACTTCCTTGAACATATTAAAGGAAAAGAATGATACCGATCAACGAGACTTCCCGGATTTTATTCCCGAAAGTGATAATATTAAACAGTTCTGGGAATTTGCCCATTTGGATATTGTAAAACAAATTAACGAGGTAAGTCTATGTTTGAGGTTTTTCCAAACAGCTACTTTGTTTTTTTCTAGTGTTGGTTTGGTAGGAATATTACTTGCAAACAAGTTGGCCATTGGAAGAAAGTCCATACCTACGAAGGTGTCTGTGCCACGTTTATCCTAAGTGAGTTTTATTAAGCAAAATGTTTCCAGCCCATGCCTTTGCTTTGTAGATAATGAGTACGTCACCACAACTGGCCTCTTCAACCATTTGTATGTGAAATTAATTCGACCCGTTGCGGACATGAAGCCAAGTCCGGATGATGGATGGCGGTTTTTAGTGCATAACCGCTTAGATGTTCCTGTGTTGGCTGTACGCACTCATGGAAGTTCAATTAGGAATGGTACAAATAAAGACGTTCGACTCTACATACGTTCGGTAAGAACGAAATGACTTTTCGGTGCTTTTTTTCTTTGTAATAACGTTTACATTTTTATTAGTTCCAAACTCTAAACACGGAATCTAGACCCTGTGTTGTTGATCCGAAGTACAGTGTTACCCGGTGTACAGCCGAGTGCTTTATCGATGCTGTGGTACGTAATTCAACGTGTCGATTATCTTACATGGATCTAGATAGCAGTACAAGTAATTTTTTTTACTTACGACATTAAAGTAATGATGATGTGAAAAGAGTTACAAACTGTTCTGCAAGAACTGTCTGTTCTGACAGACTGTTACAGACAGACTTCAAGTTCTGCAATAAACCCGAAAACCACCGCAATACATCGGAAGTGGCTTATAACGCCTTGTTCTATGGAAAATGGACCAGTACTCACTGCAATTGTACTAGACAATGTAATGAAGACATTTTTGTGCCCCATTCCAAAACCTCTACCTACCATATCAGCGAAGATAGCAGCAGGCTAAGGATATACTTCCAGGTATTCATTTATTAACTTCAATGCTCAGTGATTGCATAATTATGTTGGAACCTTTTATGTTAGAATTGGACGTTTGATGAAGTTCAAGAAAAGCAGGGCTACAGTTTTATTGCCCTGCTTTGCGATGTTGGAGGATCGGTAGGGCTTTTGCTTGGAGCTTCAGTGCTCACTTTCTTCGAAATTCTAGAAATTATATTTCGGCTAATGGTTGACTTAGTAAGAAAGTGTTTCCAAAAAACACTTTATTATCGATAAAATTAATCTTTATTTTTGTGCACAGCTTTGCCAATTCATTCGCTTGAGCTTTTGGTAGAGTTTGTCGAGTCCAGTGGATTCGTTGGAAATGGAGTTATCGAGTGTTCTGCACTGGTGTACACTTTTTTATTTTATATTCTAGCGTGAGCTACGCTCGTTGCTTAGTCTAAGTTTACATATAATATGTTATCACTTTCTGCTTTGAAGGGTACATGTACAGTACTTACAAACATACATACACAAACGCATTCATACTCATTCGTTCTGCCATGTATTCAGGTCTTAGGTTTTAATGCTTCAATTGCCGAACATGCAAATTTGTGGACTGATGGGAAAATTACTGGGTTGGTCAGTAGAGTGTCGGGGTTAGAGTGTACTTTTTTAATGGGTTAAGTCTCGTAGTAGTAACTAAGAGCAAATCGTGATCTTCAACTGGTGGAATGCTAACGATTAGTTAGAATTTTTCACAACCAACCTCGACGGCATGGCTGATTTCTGAACAACGGGTACCCCCCTCAGTGGACTAACCTTTGCCCCCTTGAATGAAAGAAAAGAGGGACCCCCGAAAGTTTTTCGTCCACAAAGGCCTAGTCTTCTACAGCAACGTCTAATTCTGCAAATGCGGGTTCAGCGTCCGGAGGAGTCCACAAACGAGTACTACATTCATGTGATCAACATCTGCCGGGAGATTATTTCCAACGAGTCGAAATACGACAAATTCAACCATCTCTTTCAAGGCCTACGGCCGGAGCCATTGTCGCGCTCGAATACGCAAACGTGCCGCAAATTCCTTGCAAAAACTAAATTGCATTAGTTCCAGCCAGAAAAGAAGCCGATTTCTAAATCCTGGTGGTCAAGTGTGATCCGTACCATGGAGAAGCAGGAAAACAGTCACTTTGGCTGGTGCGGATGTGCCATATGTATAATTTAAATAAGACGAATATGATCTAAACAAGTTTCTTACTATAGAAATAAGGACATAACGGAGTACTTCGTTGCAAGTTTAGCAGTCTCATGCATCCCAACACAGATTCATTTCAGGGTGTCTTAGTGACACGAGTCTTAGCAATTAATTCCGAATTATGAGACTTTGGCTTTACGTTGGCAGAGGGATGCTTGCCTAAAATAATGAAAGGTGTCCTAATCTTTAGGGGCCGTCCACAAATGGCACCACCAAAAAATCGCGATTTTTTGACCCAACCCCCCCGTCGGTCATCAACCGTCATTTTTGGTGCCACCCCATCCTCTAAAATAGCGCCACCACCTGGTTGACCCCTCTCATAGATAAAAAAAAATGCCTTTTTGGGAGGAAATATTTTGTATGAAATCTCATGCTTTTTAACAAGATTTCAAGCAGATGTGAGGACTTTTACATCCGCATCCGACGCAAGCATGGTTTGCAAAGAATCACAAGTTAAATTTAGAGTTACAGGGTGGTGTCACTTTCTTACCATTTTCTTTCCCTTTCTCCCACCTTCTCGTCATGTCGCGTCATCTTTTGCTGAACCCACCCACCCTCTCCCCTGGTGGCGCCATTTGTGGACGGCTCCTTACTTGTCTACCTACCATCTAAGGCACAGTATAGAGGTTTACACAGTATGGTAACAGGGCTATCTTCCAATGTTAAGGTTTTCTGACGACCTTCTCGGTCCCCAGAGTAATATTCAGGTAAAAGGCCAGAAAATCAAAGGGTACATTCGCAAACCTCCCAGTGCAGTTCAAAAAAGGTCACGACGATTTACAAAGCGCGCGTTGCCGGTAGGACCCTACGTCAGCCCAAAACTCCCTAGAGTGCCCGAGAGAAAGGTCACCAGTCCCCCGTTTTGTGAATGTTTTGTTCTCTTCTCGAACCCTTTTTCTATTAGATTAGGAATGCCTACATTGGGGTACATGGGCACAGTCTGGGAATCCATCCCCCATATAAGCTTTCGTACCCCCACATCCTCTTGGGACCGAGATATTTGTCAGAAAACCTTAAGGCCACGGTAACCTGTAAGTAGTTGACCATTTTCCGTCAAAAGATGTCACTGCTGACATACCCCTATATCCTGAGAATACTGCAGCCAAATATACACCTATGACTAACTTCTCTCACTAGAGGTCTGCACACAAGAATAAGGGTAAAANGGTAACCTGTAAGTAGTTGACCATTTTCCGTCAAAAGATGTCACTGCTGACATACCCCTATATCCTGAGAATACTGCAGCCAAATATACACCTATGACTAACTTCTCTCACTAGAGGTCTGCACACAAGAATAAGGGTAAAAGGAAAAAGTCATTGGAAAAACCTATGCAAAGGAACTTCGCCCCTATGTTCCCCTAAGAATGGGAAGGAAATACGAATGGAAGTGATAACCTAATTTTCATGCGTTAGACGTGTAAGCACTTAGAAATTACGAACGAAACAATACTATTTTCATACAAAGTGGTCACTACCATGCTTTACANAAGAATGGGAAGGAAATACGAATGGAAGTGATAACCTAATTTTCATGCGTTAGACGTGTAAGCACTTAGAAATTACGAACGAAACAATACTATTTTCATACAAAGTGGTCACTACCATGCTTTACACTCAAGGTTGCCACCTGTCTCATCAAGCGCTCGCCTTAGCGATCACTTGTTGTTTATAATATCGCTTTACTCAACTTATATCCTTCGAAGATCTCGCTTTTTTGGGGCTTTCGTTTGAGATGTTCAGTCCGTCTTATCGTTTTGCTGCTCGTAGATCAAGAGAAGGTATACAAGCGTGGATGCTATTTTTGCTTATACAAATCATGACCGGGAAATGCCGCGGTAACATGCTATGGCCCTTCTCAGAAGTGTCATGCACGCAATACGATGAGGCTAAAATACATATTGCAGTAGTTTTCCAGTTTGGTAGAAAATAGAGGAATGAGTAATGTTTCAAAACGAAAAAAAAATGCATTTTACAGAGAAAATAACATGTTCTGAGTGAAGGAGAAATAGCCGTAACCGGGCCGAAACCAGCGTCTGAGAGTCCTTTCGGCAAGTTTCGGTTCGGATTATCAACCGCGGGACTATCCTCTTGCAATAAGACCGCACGAGGCGGTTCGGACCATGCGGGTTACGCTTGCTGTGCAGCGGAGCCCGCAACTCACGGCGCGAAGTAAAAGTCCGTTTTGCTTTTGTGATTGGTCTTGTAAATTATGAATAACTGACAGGGGTTCGTCATCCAGAATAAATAACTTGGTCTGTTTTATGAATTTTTTTTTCATTTTGAAACCTGCACGTAAGGAATGTAAGAAAAATCATTTTCCCTTCAATGTAATTCGGCCTATAAATAGTTCGTAAGAGTTGTAGTAGTGCGTAAAAATCCTATGCTGTTCTTGTCAGTTGCCACAAGACAAAATCATTCAGAATAAAAAAAAGGGCAAAACGCCACAAGGTATTTGTGCCCTAGGCTCGAGCAAATCCAATTAGTGACTTGCCATATCCTTCCCCTTACTTTACGGTCTTCTCCTTTTCATGGTCATTCTTGAGTTACGCACAGATTCTTGAGATCTACACAAACTACGTGGTTTCCTGCCTGACCGTTTTTTTCTGAGTGGCACACAATTTCTCATCCTAATTTCATAAACTTACATAATTAGTATAAAATTAACAGAAAGAGATAATTGAAAAAATAAAATTCTAAAAATATCCTAATATCAAAATCTACCGAGCCTGCATCGTGAAATTTTGATAAATGACTTACTTAAAATTTTAACACATGGGAAAAATTAGTGAAAACGATATTGAAAATTTAAGCATGCAGGCTCGATAGATTTAAAAATCGCATGCATTACTGTCACAACGCAATTTCGTTAAGTTCCACAGAAACATAAATTTCGAATCGAAATTTCCCATGCTATAGCGCCATAAGAGGTTGGAGTATACCGTGGCCTTAACATTGGAAGGATACCCCTGTTACCATACTGTGTAAACCTCTATACTGTGATCTAAGGTTTCAGAAGTGATAGTCAATCGCTGAACAAAGCAAGTACTCGTCCTAGTGTTTCATGAAGCCGATCTTTAACTGCCCGGTTTCAATAAAAAGGTCCCATTAGTGAAGGCATAAGAGTGGTGTGTATTTCGCTTATGATACCGAATAAAACATCTAAAACTTGCATAGTTGGTAAAAAGAAAGTACCACTTTGCAAGCGAAAATACATGCCACTCTTCTTGACACATAATTTCGATGTTTGAAAATACATCAGCTCAATTTGTTTCAGACAAATATACTGGAATCCTTTTTCTTTTTGTATAGCTTTTCAACCCATACGTCATCGTGTCCCAAAACAAATACTGTTGCAAAGCAGTAAATAACGAGAGCTTTCACTTACGTCTTTATAAGACAACATCATTCAGCGACCCTAGAAGTTAATTAAAAACTGAATGAGTCGAGTCAACCCCGCTTTACGGCACTTTCTAAATGGTCTTCTTGAAAAACTTCGGATTAGCGTGAAATTTCAAGTTTTTCACTTGACTCACTGAAAAAATTATTTGACAAGACTCTTGAGCTCGCTAACAGGTAGTGCACAACCAATGCAATTTTTTTTCCAATGAGTAATAAATTAGTCATATGCAAATGAACTTTGCAACTATGAAAAATACGTTACCTAAACATTTGTCTGGCTTATTTCTTTTCTTACTGTCTTACGCAAGGCTTTCGCAAAAACAATAACAAACATCAGTGACATTTGTGACTCTTTCCCGTCAATAAGCTAAGGTATACGGGAGCCTTAAAGGGGGAGTAAGGTTTCGAAATGAAAAAATATATGTTATAGCAGAGACCAAGTTACATGTTCTGGCTGAAGAACCCCTATGTCAATTATGCATATTAACCGAGTAATTAATTATTTAGCGGTTTAAGCTCCGCCCCTTTACTCCAAAATTCAAATTTTCCTATGCTTATAACATTGGGGGACAGTTGGCCGGAGGTCTAGCGCCTTTACCTATGAGCGCATTCAAAATCGATCCCAGGTCTCATAAGGACTGTACCGTGAGCTTTCTTTTGAATTCTCAAACAAGTCTGTAGGTGCTTTGGTTAATTTACAAGCTGAATTACAAAAAAATGACTTTTTCTTCGCGCCGTGACTTGCGGGCTCCGCTGAATGCCATGTAGGAAGCGTTACCCGCATAGTCGGTACCGCCGTGTTCGGTCCCATTGCCAGGGGATGGGCTCTCGACCGCGAAGCCGACCCGAAACTTGCCCAAAGGTTCTCAGGCGCGGGTCTCGGCCCGGCAGGACGGTGATCGGGCGATGGCGCGAAGAAGACGTCGTTTTTTGTGATTGAGCTTGTAAATTAACCAAAGTACCTACAGACTTGTTTAAGCATTGAAAACAAATATAATGATGCCGTCTCTATGAGACAAGGGATCGATTTTGAATGCGCTCATAGGTAAAGGCGTTAGGCCTCCGGCCAACTTTCCCCCAATGCTATAAGCATAGGAAAATTTGAATTTTGGAGTAAAGGGTCGGAGCTTAAACCGCTAAATAATTAATTACTCGGTTAATATGCATATTTGACATAGGGGTTCTTCAGCCAGAACATGTAACTTGGTCTCTTCTATAACACATATTTTTTCATTTTGAAACCTTACTCCCCCTTTAAGTCATGGGACGAGTTGAATCTGGGACGAATTGACCTAGCACCCTCTCATCTCGAGGTTTAAGGTTCAGTAAGTCCGGAAAACTTTGCAAATAACAAGGAAACAAGAATCCAGTTTACTACGAGACTTCATATTTTTATTTTAAGTGATCTTCGTTTAGCCAGTTATCTTTTTCGTAAGGCTTTCATACATTGTTCTTCACCCAGCATATGTAACATTTCCTGCACTGCACAACCTCTCTTGGTTTGCCATGTAACGAAACAATCACACAGTCTTTATCGAGCAGGTCACATCAGTGACGTCTTCCTTGAGCCAAAATGCTTAGTCACTTGGTCCATGGCTAAGCTTTTCATCTGGCCAACATGATTTTACTCGGTACTAGCACGCTCATCATTAACGCGAACAGAGTCAGACAAGACCAGGCTTTAGCAGACACAACGTCACTCGCGTTTGTACGCTGCGAATTAGGAAAAGGAGTAGTTATCCGCGGCGAAAGCGCATTCTGCACTTCCGGCGTAGGTGCTGCGATATGGGAAGTCCGCCATTGCAATCTATAATCCACCGGGCTTGAGCTCATAGCCTGCAGACTGTATAATAATTCCAGAAATTTAAGTTTTTGGAAAGCAAGAATAAAATTATAAATGAATAATACGGGTTTCCTTTGAATCTTACCGAATTGCAATGCGATGCACTCGTGGTGGCATTACAAATATCGTCTGTGCTTTGTTGGGACAAATTGCATCCAAGGTGCGCCCTGATTTCCACGGAAGACCTTCTGAGTAAAGATTAAACGTGACGTTCCATGACACACAGTCGCCTAGTAAATGATGAAGACTAATTTAAAATGTTGGATTCTTTTTATACTGTATTAAATTTTTTTTATTACCTTGTTGAGCAGTGGAGATAGTTGCTGCAAGCTGTTCCCCAGGTTGCGCTTCCGCAATCCATAGACAGGAATGATAGTAATATATTGACTGATTATGCACAGGCACTTGGTACGGGACAGTGCTCGTCGACGACAGTGAGCCTAAAATATTGAAAGCTTAAACTAACGATTTTCTTCTTCTTTTCGGAAAATTCAAGCTTTACGAAGTTCCATGTAAGTTGTAGGTGACCTATGAACCTTTTACCTGAATCCGTCGTTATCGTGCCTGGGCCACAGTCAGTTCTCCGGTCCTGGAACTCATAGTCTATTGTCATGCGGTATGAGTCTCGTTTGGACCACGCATAATTAGCTACAGATTGGACGACGACAAGGGGACTGTTGGAAGTCAAGCTGAAAGGCAGAAAGTTCTATGCAAAGCACACGGGAAATTATTCGAAATTGAAGGGACAAAAGTTGCGTAAGTTACCGTGGCGTTGCCGCATAAACAGGAGATGAATTGCCCTCCGGTGTTTTCATACACAGTGACGAAATTGTAAGGATAGGTAGACGGATAACACCTGCAACCAGTAACGGTGCATTCTGTGACGCAGTTATCCTCATAAGGCAATTTGGCGATCTGGAATAGCCAAGTAAAGTATTACAGACAAATTACTTTTAATTCTCAATTTTTGTAATATGCTTATTATTATTTATTATTATTTTAACTAGCGTAAGCAGAAACCTATTGTCAGATCGCTATCATTATTTGTATTATTATTAATATTTGTTGTTGTTGTTTGGCTTTTTACCTTAAGGAAAACATCCTGAGTGGTCGTGGGTCGAAATGTGGCATTGCAATGTAAACGACCTTGGACATTCCAAAATAGCTCGTCTTTATTGCCGACTCCTTTCCAAGTTCCGGATTTGTCATTGTGGATTCCATCGAAAGTTACGTCGCATAACGACGACGATGTTTTTAAGCCTTCTGTGTGCTCTGTGATTTGGTGGTTCGATTTCCCAAACAAGTTACACAAAGCACGGAAAAGAACAAAAGTATCGGTTATGGATTTGGAACTCCGGTAAACTTTCTCTCTTTCGTTTTCTTCTTTTTTACCGTTATGAAAGGCAAAGGCTCCATCCAGGAGCTGATCCTTACTATGATTAGGATCCAATCGAAATCGCACCACAATTGAAGTGTTGGTTGATACAATAGTCCAAGGCTCCCGAAATCTTATAAAAGTTTTAGATGATTATTTTCTTAAAGAAAGGAAGAACGATTTGAGGTACTCACTTTCCGTTTTTGTCTCGGGTAGCTTTTTCATCCGGACTACAAAGTTTTATCATGGGAATGGAAGGATTCCATCGCACGTCTAGCGGCCCATCATGAATTTCCACAAAGGATGAGCAGTCTTCACCGCTGAGTGCCGGTGTATATAGATTTATTCACATATTTAAGTGTATTGAACGAAGGAAACATGGTTGGTATACCTGAGATAGTAGTTGAAGATGCTGAGCTGGACCAAATCTCCAGGAACTCCCAAAAAGGATATTGTGCAAGGAGCAGGCCATACCTTCCAAGCCGAGGATGCTGTGCTCCAATGGCCCGAGCGACCGTTTGCGGCTCTGAAAGCATAGTCACAAACTGCGTGTGTTAGACGCTCCAATGGCGGCTGCGACCGAGAATAAGGAGCTTCTACAAAGAAATAAAATAAAAATAAATTGCGTCCATTATAATAAACAGGCTTAAAGGGATATAAAAAAATGTGTTCAAGAAAGTTTTTCAACAAAGGTGTGAAGGTTGGCAGCTGCATTTTGCTTTAAAATGTTTTCGGAAAAAATACAAATAAAATGTGGGCTGAGTTTTCGTGAAAAGCGAAAGTTGGAAGCAGTTTTTTATACTTTTATATCATTGTTTTATTGTTGAAATAAAAAATTTTCCCCTCAAACTTACTTTGTAAAGAGGGTGAAGTTAGGTTTTCGCTCAAGCTTTCAAAAACAAGCTTGGCTTTGAACCCGTTGTATTCGTACGGGGGCAATAAAGGTCCGGATCTATATAAAAAGAAGCAGATATTAAGAGCCACAGCTCACGGTGTTTCTGCTGTACAACTGATTAGCTATTTTTTAAAGAATATTTTACCTGAAATTAAACAATAAACTGGGCCCCGCATGGGTGAGCTCAATTCTTTGTTTACCACAGAGGCGGCTAATTAGCGAATGATTGGTGCTCGGACCGTTATGGAATGCGATAAAGTCCAGCAGACATCGTCTGTGGAATCAGGAATTCAAGCATTGAGATTCGAGGACTCGAGATGTAAGGGTAATAGCCACCAAACTACATGTTGAAACTTTTACGGATTCTTGTAGTCAACATTGTTCCATACTAGATACGGAAGGTGTATTTCATTGTTGCCAAAATTCACTGTTCCCAATTTGAATGTTCTCGTCCTTGCTAACGTTATTCACTCACGTCCCGTTCTCGCCAACGGCTAGTCGATATTCGTAACCCTTCAAAATTTCTTTGTTGTGTATACACGATTAACGACATATAGTCGTTTTTTTATTATTAAAGCCATCAGTGATTTCCTAATGTTTTTCCAGCCAGCCCACGAAAATCTGGGCTGTCCAAACATTATTTCAAAAGCAGCGAATTTTTTTTTGTAAGCCATTCACAAACTTTTGGTCATGACGTAACAGAGATGTCGAGGCGTGACTTTTGCTGCTTACTATTATTTGTTTACTTCCATACTTTAAATATAATAAGTAAAGCTCTCGACTACCATGGATACTGACAGGTCTGTGATGCCAGGAAGTCTCGTGATCCTACTTTTCTGAATGTCTCCCTTTCGTGGCTTAATTACTACTTCGCGTATATTGTAAATAAACATCACTAGAATGTCAAAAAGTCATGTGATCCTGTTTTTCAATATGTCTTTCGTTCTTGGCTTAATTACTGCTTCGTGCATATTGGAAATAAACATCACTAAATATTTGAGTTTTTGCCATATTTTTTAGTCAAAGACTTTTTTAAACCAAAGCTTAAATTTGTTTTGGGCTTTGTTTGGTGTCTATTGTCCCTTTAAGTATTTCAGATTTCTGCACGGAGATAAACTTACTCTGAGGGCAGACTCGACGCTTCAAACACGACGTGTACGCGAGTTAGCGGGGAAGATAGGAGAACATGGTAGTTGCAATTTGCATACGGTGGGTACAGCCCGGGGTAGCCTGGGCTAGCCACGTGACAACCACCAGGTTCTCGAAGGCAAAGGGTGTCTTGAAAAACCCAATCGCATTCTATCCGATATAAGAAGATTGCGAGACATTTCACGCGGTTCAGAAAGCCGGTAGAAAAATTGAATATTTTCTGAGAAATGTCTTACCTGAGCGTTGTACCTTTTGCCCCCCTATCGTCTGCATTCCGAGTGTTTCATGTTGCAAGGGTGTAAAACTGAAGTGCGCCATGAAACGGGGTCGATGATGACTCGACTGCACACTAGCAAAGAAAATTTATTAAAACTACCTTAAATGTGAGTCTGGCCAAAGGCTTTCGTTAACGACTCTAATTTCTAATTTCCCTAGCAAAAGTTTTCGGAGGAATGAAACGAAGGTATTAAGCAAAACATGGAAATGCAAGCCAAGGGGGGAGTTTTCTTACATTTTAACCACCATCAAAGGGCGTTTAACCGCTTTTTCCTTTTTACGTACCGGAATAGCAAAGTTGCTGGCTCAGCATCGTCCGTGAAGAGTACTGCGGGCGGCGTAAAACGTTCGTTGAGCCCGCATAGCGAGTAATTCGAATGAAATCCTAAGTTGGGCGTCCGTGTTCGTAACGCCATTTCCATTTCGGCCAGATCACCCAACAAAAGTTGGAGTGATCCTTCCTCGCACCTTTATAAGTTAACAAGGTTTGAAAAGTTGGTTTATTACATGATTCGCCCAAGGAAAGAGAGAGAGAGAGACAGAGAAAGAGAGAGGGAATAGGAAGATTATATGATGGCTAAACTTTTACTTGGCATCCAACAGACGGCCTACATTGACTAGACGATAAATCTGGAGTTCCAATCGTTGGTCTTTACCAGGCTGGAACCGGAACCAGCAAGAATCACTTGTTTCCATTTGCAATTCCCCTTTGAGTTGCCCGAAAGCTTTGCCCGACCGCTCCCACAGTTCCTTGGCGTCCAAGGTCACGTTGCACACTAGGAAAAATGGAGAGATAAATTAGCCCCTTTTGCTCATACATTCTGATCAATCCAGAAACTACTGCAGAGGAAACATTGCTCTTAATATCTTATTTTCCTTTTTTCTTTTCTGCTCATTTTTTACAGCAGCAATTCGAAAGATAACAGCCAAGAGAAAACCCAATTGGAAGACAGGAAGTTCCCGCTTAATAGTTAATTATTAGTCTTTTATTTCAAAGGGGAAGGAAGTTGTGGTGCTAGTGTCTTGGATTTCCCGCCTGTGCCGGTGGAAACAAGCCCAGGGGTGTGGTCTCGGTTTTGCTGTCTTTGAATTGGCTTGGCTTTAATGCACTGACAAGGGCTTATCGTTCTGTCGGGAGGGTGCTGGTTGTTGTTGACATGAAGGCAAGTTGCTATCCCATTTCGCCCACGTCTTGTGTTGCCCTTGTCGTGCGCTCCATTCACTCAAGCTATTCTTGTGCCTGTCAACAATGTGTCTGTGGGTATAAACAAGTTCTCGCATACGGGTTCGTACTGTATAATAGCCTTCCAAGTCAGTTTCACTTATTTCCTTCTTCTGTCCTCCTTTATAGCAAGTATACTGTACGATCCGTCAATTCTTATCGAACCCTGCTGCAATGAAATGATCAAAAGGAATTTCGCTTCCAAGCTGGGATATAAATCAAGCATTGTAGAAACTTTGTAGGACTGGGAACAATTAAAGCAAATTCATGGCCTTCAACTCGCCTCGGAAACTTCGGCTTTTATCGAGGCCAGAGTCCCGCCAGCACTCGGAAAAAGTATACTCCCTAATAAATTCCGAAATTTCTGGCGTACTACCATTTGTAACTTTTTCCTCGAGAGAAAATGTCACATGCAAATTTGCGCTATATGTCATTATAGATTACTGGGGGGTTTGCCCCTTGCGACCCTTGTAAGTTGTAACTTGTTTAAGACTGCCAAAGGATGTAAGCCAAAATAAGAAAAGACGTCTGAGGGGGTGGGGCTTCACAGGGGTGAGAACAAACAGAAGTGAAATAAAGTCTTAACTTGTTTTCTGAAGAAACAAGTAAACATGGTTCACTTTGGCAGCATCGCGTCATCGCGTCAAGTTATCGACCCTCCTTCATCTTGGTCTCATGTCATGCGGAAGCCAATCAATTGTTGATGAGGTCCTCGTTAGCCACCCCATTTTGCTTCCCACTAACCCTTCACCCTTGCGAGGAACTTTAAATTAAGGGTTTAAGTGGCCAAAACTTTGACGAATGTCATGTATATGTGTCTGTAGTACTACAAAAGACGCTGAAATAGCTTTAGAACGCGTCCAAGGGTACAAATTCACGCATAGCAGTTTCTTAAGAAAACGATCCGCCCTTTACGAGATTTGCATTACTGGCAAGTATCACCTGTCTTCTTCAGCCTTCTCTTCCCCTCATCTTCTCTTGAGAATATCGTAGGAAAAGCTCTGCAGTATTGTGAGATTGCGTTGTCTTGAATCCACAGAACTATGGTAATCTTGTTTGCAACTCAGTATTTGCTGCATACTAATAACCCCTTATGCGAGATGGAATGCCCTTGGTCTTGTTATGCGTGCTACGTAGATTGCGCGCGTGTATGCATTAAGCATGGGAATATTTTAGAAATCTCGGGTCTGTGACATCCAAAAACGAAATGTGGTTTATCATTAAGAATGACTTTGTTAAAGGGGGGAAGATATGGGATTGTCTCAATGACGGTGCTAGGAGCATGTCAGCAATTTAAGTCAACAAATTTTAGGTGTCCAATTTATGTCAACTCGTCTCTTATGTATAATGGTGCTCGTATTCGTTTGCCCAAGATAGGAGTTATAGCAGTGAGCAGTCGGAATCCGTTTCCTTGTGCGAGAAGGAAACTGAGCTGACTTATCTGTCACGCAACTGGCCCTCAAGATCACGTCCCTAGGCTACTGCTCTTGGGTCTTCTTAGCTTTTTTAAAACGTTGGAAGATGTCTTGTTCTTTGTGCCCATTTAGTTCTTTTGCTTTTCGTTTTTCTCTCGGATTTAAGTCACGCGAGGGAATTTATTTTTTATTTTTTAAGGGAACAGAGAAAAGTCTAGATGACATTAGAAGAAATGAGAACAACATATAAGAGACAAGGCAAAGACACGCTTCCTTAAATCGAAGCTCGGGTAGAAAAGAAAAACCGAGCACACTCTTATGTACGGTACCGTCATATAGTTAGGAGAAGGGAGTTGGTACTGGTCACGAACTTTTCCGCCTAGGAGTAGAATGGTACTTGGACACAACTTGGCGAGGTCAAACGAGACGAATATGTAAAATTCTGGGAAACCGTCAAGAAAGAAAAGCATGTACAATGACTAAACATCTCTTAGAGAGGGAAAAAAATGAAGACCCCGAATAAAAAATAAAATCAGGGAGAGACAAAAAAAAGCGTTGGGAAGAAGTAGGATTCAACGTTAACAAAGATTACTATATGATAAAGGCCTATATCTTCGGTACGAAAACGTCAGACACTCACCCAAAATTTATAAAGTTACGAGGTGCTTCTTGTTACAAATGGAGGAAATATGGAGCGTGAGCGAAACACATTCTTTTTGGAAAGTAATTACCGAAATAGCTTGAAATTAACTTGAGAGACTCGAGGAAAAAGGGATATTTCCTTAGCAAAAAAAAAAAAAAAAGCTCCAAAGGTAGGGACAAAAATTACTAAAAAGAAGCTTAACCAGCCTCTTCCTAATGGCAATTAACGGAGTTCAGGTACACCAAGTGTAGCGACTAAGGCTTAATTTGATTACGGCTATAGCGTTAGCCTGGGAACCGACTCGCTTTCCAAAATTCCACGAAGGTACGTCTTGTGTATATGTGTATCTCTCTCTCTCTATATATATATTTTTATAAAAGTGCTGACTCCCAACAGCAAAAAAGAAATGAGCGTCCTAGTGTAGAAAAAAATTCCAGGTTCCTCGTCTGGGGGGGTTTCCGAAGGTGAAGTCCATATAGGCTGTGGTAATATCCGCGGAAATTGAGTTACGTTGTTTGCTTGCTTTGCCGGACGGTCCTTTTCTTTCATTGAATTTTCTCCTCGTCCTCCTATGGACGGACCCAAATGGACAAAAACGCTTGAAAATCATTATTTTTCCCTCTTCAGCATCCGGGCAAAGTGATCGAGGTGTTGGACATACAGGCACAAACACACACACACGAACACGAAGCTTCCACTTGAAGGCGAGGTGGGGGGGGGGGGGTGGATGAGGGAAGATTCCTCCAAGGACTAGTATGTATATCCACCGCGGAGTTTTGAGCCTGGCACCGTTTCAGGTTCCGTGCCTCTCTCTTTTACAGACTCCTGGACATTGTTGAGATACGAAGAAATGGAGCAAAAGGGGGAAGTCCATATCGATCCTATTTTTCTCTCTACTTTTCCTTCGTTTTTTTGTTTGTTTCTTATTTGATTCTTTTCCTGCCGTGCGTCTTACTCCTTCTTGTAAGGGCATTATCACGTTATGGGAGAGAACCGGTGAGCCCTGCCTTGCCCTGGAAAAACTTAAATTAAAATAAAGGGACAAGCAGTTACTGTTCTTCAGAAGTTAGGTCGATAACCAAAGGAACGGAGAGCGTGTGGAGCTAAAAATTGAAATAGCCTACATTATTATTTTTTCCTGCTTGGTTTGCCAGCCAAGTCATTCAAATAGGGGTCGGCACAAAAGCACTATGCTTAATGAGCTCTATCTTGGCTAACGATTGCGATCCGGGTCGAGTTGCGTGACCCAGCCACGCGTAGACAAAATCGGCGTGTGATTGATTCTTGACAATCTAGCGGGAAAGATTAAGGCTTGGACGGAAACACTGGTGGACGTCTGGCTGGAAGATTCACCCTCTCTTAAGTTCTTGTACGCAATCAAGGTCTTATAAAGCCGAGTGCGGAAATGTTGTCCAGAAAATTAATGGTAGCTGGACTTTGTGTGTGGTCTGTGCGTCCAGGAAGGGGAATCAAGTTGTGGAACGGAGAGGAAAAGGCATTGATTTGTAGAGGCTTAAATTGAGTAATTTGTCATCTATTGAACACGAGGCAGTAGACGTGGAGGACTCAAGGCTTTTTTCCAGATTTGTACGGATATTGAACGGCGAGTCGCAAAACAAATTGGACGGCTATTTGGTGGCTGTCCAAAACACACACCCAACAGTCCACGGTCTTGTAACTTAAGTTCCCTTACAATCACAAGTTCACAACATACACAGCTTCATTGCCCTCCTTCTTCTCAAGCCTGATTTTCCCATGTATTTATATCCGTTTGCGAAAGCTTTCCAAAGACCATTAGTTTTAGTTTTTTTGTTTTATTTAAAAACAGATTTTCTGGCCGCACTCCATGATGCCATGAACTCGCCTTCCGTGGACAACGATCTGCGACTGTTTACCCGAACTTCCTTTTCTGATATTTATAACCGTTACTTTTTGGATCCTACCTCATTACAGGTTTCCTACCTCATTTTACTGGAGTAACGCTTTTTTTATTCCAGTCAAATGGGGTTTGCAAATAGCTTTATAAATCCTAGCATTGCTAAATATTTTAGCATTATAAAATTATAAATGTAATCATTTGTTAATTTTTAGAAGAGTTTCTTGACAACAAACTCTTAATCCCGATGATACAGTAGTGTCCAAGGGAAAGTTTACATCTGGAAGATACCCGTCCAATCAGAGTGCGACTTCGCCCCTTAGCCCGTTTCTTTTTCATTGTTGGCAACAATGAAATGCTTATTTTTGACGTGGGAACTAGCGAAGTAGCACTTCGATCGGACGGGTACAGGAGCGGATCGGTCCTGTACACTTTCAATTGGACACTACTTTTACCTGAGTTATAAAAGTGAAGAAAAGGAAACGCCCGAACCGACTAGGTCATGCCGGACTTCTAGGGGTACTCCGGCTTGCCTCGCAATTGTTCAACGATGAAAAATAAAGAAGCATTAATTACATAAAAGAAATTCCTGTAGAAACCTTTGGTAAATAGTAAAATTTATTTACTACTAGACGCTTTAGATAAATTTAGCCTCACCTATCTATCCATTGTTTCGTTTCCCACAACGTATAAAAAGAAATAAATTAATAAAAGTAAGTCATATTTCTTGGAGAAGCGGCTATAATGTATGCTGGTGCAACGATACGGAACCCGGGTAAAAGCAACTCGCTTCATTCGGTCCCCTATTTTCATTATTTCGAATAACAGGTAAGCTGAAATTTCGCCTGACATTCTGGCCTCACACACGCCAGTTCCCAGTGTTACTTTCTTTCGCCACCTTTTATAGGGTTAAAAAAGACACTGAACAAAGTATCGTCAAGCCGAAGGAACCGAACGAGTCCCGGTTAGGAGCAACTTTCGCTTGGAAACCATTCATTATTCATTATTGCGGCGTCGTGCTATTGCTAAAGCAAGCCGAACTAATACTACGAGTTACCGCCTAACGTTATGTGAAGCGTCGACAGGTTTTTTTTTGGACGGAATAGCACTGTAAAAGGGACAAAAAAAGACGTAGCCTAGGGAAATACAACGTAACTTAATGTTCGTTTCCTGGGCTGCGGGGATCTGGAAGTGTTTACTAAACAGTTATCTGAGGATTATTCAAGCAGCAGTCTGCTTGTAGTCTGTGCAGGGGAAACCGAAGTTTATGGGCACCATTAACTGCCAAACGAATCTCTCGGATTCTCTCAATCCCCCTTCCAAACATGCGTTTCTTCGTTCGGTACATATACACGCAGCAAAGAGACGATTGGTAAAAGTTGATATACGAGGCTTCCCCCAAGAAAAAAATCCCTTTTAGCCCCGGAGGGGTTTATGTGCCATCTTCAGAATCAACATACAAGTCTAGTGGCATTAAGAGACCAGTATTAAAGGATGCAGTAATGGCTTCGCTGGAAGCTTGCGTGCCGTTACCACCACAACATAGGTACAGTACCGCCATCTAAAGGGTAATGGCCACCAAAATCACATGTATTGGATTGGTGTCCGCTTGTAGTCTACATTATTCTATAAATGACGAATTTCCTGTCAGATTTTCTTAGATAGCCTGTTCGCGGGTTACTGGCCCGCAAACTTCTGGCCGTGACGTCACAGACGTATCGCCGTGGCTTACTGTGCTTGTACCATGGCTACTATTTATTTCCGTGCTTAAAAGATTACACACAGCTCTCGGGCACCATGGATACTGTTACGCCCATGACGTCAGAGAGCCACGTAATCCTATTTTTCAAAATGTAATAATTTAATAGTATTTTTACTTCTCACGTGGGAAACAATAATACCACAAATAGATGAGATTTTTTGCACTTTTTTTTTAAGACAAAGCTGTTTTTTTGTGGTGGTTGTTACCGTTTAGATTTTTCCTCTCCTTATATGCCATGAGGAACCGAGTGAAAGAGCATTCCCAGAATGCCTTTTCACTGGGGTGATGTGCCGGCAAAAAACACTGTGTTGTCATGCTGTTTAACCATTTAGTTGCCCCGACATGGTTCCGTACGGACAAGGGAGGGAAAACCAAAGCGATCCGGGAGTCCGTATACACTACACACAAGTTATAGCGTAGTGAAAACAGTAGAGAACTGAGTTGTATTTAAGCTATACTGTGATACTGTCTTTACCCAGGTACACTTCTCCTTCTGGGAAGGTAAAATATGCAATGTCCTCTTAACAGCTTATGCGTTTACTCCGAAGTGAAAATAAAAGAAAACTCCGGCGTATGACGCACATTGCGACGCAGAAAGGTTCCAAAGACGATGTGTGGTGCTTTATATAGCGCCTCGTCAATTTAATCGGTGCAAAACTCTAAAAGTGCTTCCCATCCTCCAGCACTATAACGTTTTGGTGGATATATGACGCTGCAGGAGGATGCGAATGATGTGTCTGCACCGCTTTTAATAAGAGAGGGAGAAAAAAAATAAGAAAGAAAAGACCCGGGAAATTACGGGAGTATATGCACGGCAAGCCAACCCCTCACATTGTATACAATAGAGCTTTACAAGAAAGGGTAGATCCACTTCCTTTAACGAGGGCACAAGCACGTTACGTTCCTTATATAAACCAGAAAGGCGGCTGGGCTTGGTGGATAAGCTTCGATGCTTGATTGTACGTACAAAGCTTCCACTTATTGATGAATGAGACTGACTGGTGCAATAGAAAAAAATGGAAAAAAGAGAAGGGTTCGCATAGATTATAAAATAATTTCCTTGTGAAATGTGAGATGCTGGTTAGCCAAGGGATTTTTCTTAGTATTTTTTACCATCAATTTAAAAAAGTTGATAGTGTTTTATGTTTTCTCTTACGTCTAGATAGACAACCATCGATAACCAGTTTTAAGGATCCCGTAACCTTATCTATGCACCGGCGTTTAGCATGGGAGGCAACGCGGCATAAGACCGCTGGCATGGGACATTCGAAACAACCTTTTCAAAACCATTAAATCCGACATTATTACGAAGAAACTCTCTAACAATAAAGCTAAGAATACCAAGAATTAATATAGGAAGCCAAGATTTTTTTCTCTAGTTCATAATAAATTAGCAATATGCAATTTAGTTTAAAACCATGGAAATTTATTAGCAAAATACATGGGAAAAGCTACTCAAAATATTCCTTTCATATAAATATTTCTTCGCACTTCTTGGTAAAATTAGAAATAAGTTATAGAACACATTTTATATAAACGTAAGAATTGGTTCTCGGTAATTTCTTTTCGGAATTTTGCCAATTCGTAATGCTGTTTCAAGTTATGAAAAGAGTCACAAGGTTTTCAGCAAAGAAAATACTCTGGATATCTTCCCAGAGCTTTCTGTGAGTTGTGTCTTTCAAATTCGAGGTCGTTTATATAATGTTTCTTATTTTTTACGTGATCAAAATGTGAGAGTATAACGTATGGAGACTGCACCTTTTTCTAATGGACTGGAATGGTCTCGAAATTCGTATGTCAACTACAAAAACAAACAAAAAAGTATTTTTTGCCATTTCTTGCTTGCGTTGTGGGGCCCTTTTACGTCCGTTTTTCAAGATTCTTTTCTAGTGTGTATTCTTAGCCAAAGAGCTGTTACACCTTTAAGCTGTTATGGGAGAACTTTTTGGCAACATGAAATGCTGTAAGGCGCGAACGTTACTTTCGTATTATCAACTATTCAGAGAGAAAACGAAGAGTGCTGGGCTATCGCTTTCTTTTTCCAGAACCGAAAATGAATAAAAAGCACACAAAGTTTTTCGGTTTCTATTTCTTCTCTTTTCTTTTTTCTTTTAGCACTCGAGTACATAGTTGACGAGGATCAACCGTTTAGAAAACACTCGTTCCAAACCAACTGCAAATAGCAACCCATTGCGAGAAGCTACAATGAGCGAGATGCTTTTATCCCAGAGTGCCGAAATCGGTACACCCGAAGTAGGAAACAAAACAAAACAGTGTTAACATAGGTTATGTACCTCTCGCCTCTACTCACCTTCTTTCCTCTATATAATAACGTATTGTATCTTGAATTTATTTTATTTATTTTTTGTCAAAAGATTACCCACAAAAAGGCTCGCGAGACTTACAAAGCTTAGAAACATTAAAAAAACAGCCCACTGTCTAGTGCTCAATTTTTTACACTTTGTTTCAAATTCGGCTCAACCGATTTCCTGCTAGTGCGAGACCCCCGTAGTCTACGAAACCACTGCAACGGAGCTCCGGGGGTGCTCCATTATTGCGCAGCTTTGTAAACGCTTTGTCTAACTAAGGTTTTCTTCTTATTTTTATTTACTAGGCCTTTTATAAGATAAAAGAAGTATCATAATGCATGGATCTACTTGCACCTAAGCCGACACAAAGGAATAGCCATGACCTTTGCAAGACATTTATAACCGGAACGAGCAGCTAAAACTGCGCCAAGCAATCGACAGAAATTTGTTAGAGAACGACTTAATATGATGAAGGCTGTTTAGGTAACTAACATGGATTAGTTGCGTGATCCCGGATCATTTTACTTGGCTCGAGGGATAACTTTTTCTTACCGAGAAGGTCTGATACATCCTTGGGATGTCCTGGCTCGTGTGTGAGTGTGGGGCAACTGCTAGATTCCCTAGAGTTTTCCTTTTCGCAGTTGAATTCTGCTCACGACGGACACTGACCGTCGAGCCGAGGCAGCAAATGAGTGAAAGGCTGCGAATTGCTGACGCTGATGCTCGTTTGTTACTGGGTTTAGTCCTCCGAACTGTTTTCCAAGTGGAAATTCCGCTATTGAATCGCAACCTTTTCTTTGGAAAGCCCCAAATCCCAAAGCCGCCGGCTTTTCCAACCCCCTGATTCCGACTTATAATGATTACACTACAGCCGTATATAAAAGATACTTTCAAAACTCCTCCCTTTTCAAATTCCTTGCTTGCTCTTGGTCCAGTCCGAGCTCCTTTTGTCGGGGTGTTTTACCATGCTATTCACACAATGCCGGAGCTTCACACTCACCCCAAGGAAGATTTCTTTTAGGGTTGTAATCACAGAGCGAGCGCATAGTAAAAAAGAGAGAGAAAATAAAAGGAATGGAAGACAAAAAATAACGTCAAGGCAGTTCAAAGAAAATTCAAATTAAAAGAATAGACGAAAAAGCCTTGGCATTTGCCAGCAAAAATGATGCTTATGGTGGCGGTGGTGCTGCGGACTGGGAAAGAAAAGAAATGCTTCCTTGGAGACGAATCTTACGGCTGTTTTTATAACTCGGCGGAATGTTCACACGAATCGTCCACTGAAATCCCCCAAGGAGTGTTGGAAATCCAACGAGGCATTGGGACCGTGGCTGGAGAGAGAGGGGGGAACCGCATCATTGTTACCATTCGATAGTTTTGGGTTGGTTTAAACTCCTGATGCTTAGATTCTCTACGCAAACAGACGACGTTAGTCAGACTAAGCCTAACCTTTGCAGGGCTTTTAACAGCTAAGTGCCAGCTATATCAAGCAATTGTGAAGGTATTACTACATAGTACCTAGTTTTAGTACCTATAGTACCTAGCAGACATGCGCGGTCTCGGACTTCAGTCTTCATTTCGAAGAATGGCACTTGGTCGTGAAGAATAGGTTTTTCAGACCTTTTCTACATTTACATTTGGATTTTTTCTTGTAAAACAACGTCTTAGTATTTAATAGGTCTTCAAATATAATTTCCTTGCATTTCGCCTGTAGCGGCAGATATTCAGTCGGTGCAGAAATACATTATTTCAAGGTGGGCAGGAGTGCATTCGCAAGTAAAATAAACAGTAAAATTGCGTGCAACGTTTACGGAAAAGATTACTGAGCAACAACGAAAGCCAAGTTGGTCTTGAAATGCATTTCCAAAGCTTCAACTGAAGTACTTGGTCTCGAACTGAAGAACCGGACCGCGGTTTTGTTTTTGGCCTTATATACAGGAACAATAGAAATACTTGATTTGGTACTTGAGTACTTCGAGAAAGCCTTGCACACATGTGTGGCACCTAATAGCAGTACCTATAATACTGCGTAGTATACCTAGTAGTGTTTAGTATTGCTTCGTATTTATTTAAATGTTCTTAGAGCCCTTGTTCCTTAAAAGATACGGAAGGTGTATTTCATTGTTGACAAAATTCACTGTTGCCCAATTTGAATGTTCTCGTCCCCGCTAACGTTATTCACTCACGTCCCGTTCTCGTCAACGGGTAGTCGATATTCGTAACCTTTCAAAATTTTTTTGTTGTGTACACACGATTAACGAAATATAGTTGTGTTTTCTTGCTAAAACCACCAGAGTGATTTCCTAACGTTTTCCCAGCCAGCTCACGAAATTTAGGCTGTCCAACCCTGTTTAGCTCATCGTGGATCAGTTGGGGTTAGCCGGAATTACGTTTTCAACTCCAAAATGCTTGAAACCTTCCGGGAAGTTTTGACACAAAAGTGAGAGATAGAGCGTCGTTATGTAACTTGCTACTCGAGCGGAAAAAGGCGTTTCCGAAAGTCGCCGTTAAACAGGTCGTGAAAAAAAAACAAGCTAGTGTATATTACACACAGCGTAACAAGTCTGCGACAGTTCCTTGGCGACGGATTATAGGCCATAGAGCATCATTGCCAGCCCAACAAATCCGACAGCCGTAATGAAACTTTCTCATTACTGACGACTTGACACCCTTTACGTGGGTTTAAACGGCTACAACATCCTTTCCTTTGAAACACAGGATCAAGTTATCAACGGTGTTTTCTGCTAAGGCTTATACCTATATACGAGCAAGAAATTTTCTCCCAATTTCCTAACTTGGCTTTTACGTGGTGTATAAGAGATTGGGAGGGGGAAAAGTAAATGGCTTCATTTTATCTCATTTTAAGAGACGAACATTACTTTGGTCGCATCGATCCTCTAAGCCGCATTGGGTACAGCGACTTGGTACGGCCGGACCGCAATGACAGCCACCTTGTTGGACACAACAAGCGCAATTTCGCGCCAGGCGTCCGGAGTCGAAGGGACAATCGCATCCACTCGAGCTGACCGTCCATAAATCCACGGCACCTAAAAAAAATTGGCCAAGCTTGTATTTTTAGTGACAGGTTTTGGAACCTTTATTCAAAACAAACCACATAACTGGGTAAAATTCGAAATTAATGTAAAGGGGTTACTTAATTAATATGAAGGGGTTAATATAAAAGCTTACTTGTGCTGTCTATATTAATAGGCGTCCAAGCTAGGGACGTGGCATGTGTTTGGTACGGTGTTATGGTAGCAATCATGATGGCGTAGATGACGACTATGAAAGTAAACGAGGCGACAGCTGATCTTATGACGTCCATGACCATCTGTAGCCGTAGGCAAAGCCATTGTCTTTAAACAGCCATCTCTTTAGCTCGCCGTCGTCGCTTTTTCTTGCGATTATACCAAGCCCACACGAACAGATTTGGAGACTATATAGTCCACACGCTCCCAACCTGGAATTTAAAAAATAATAATAAATAAATAGAAAATCTCATAAAGTCGTTACAAAAGTCAGACAGATTATTATAAGATAGCTGGAAATTTCCAAAATGAGCCAAACACGAATAGCTTAAGAAGACTTGGCGTGTTTCTTATAATGCAACATGTCCTGCATCCATAAATTACAACTTTCGATGTAAGCTGCTGGAGAGAGAGAACTCGTGGGCTATGATGTCCCCTAATAAAGTAAGGCGTCTTGCAGCCAAAATATAAGGGACGCTTGGCAACTCGTGTTATCAAGTTTTTAGAAAACCATCGCAAGCAGATGACAGTTGTAAAGAAGGACAGAAAGACAGCGAGACCGAAAGACAGCAGGAACGCCAAAACCTTGCTAAAATAGTTACGACCTTGATGGCAAACAGGAACAAATAATGGTTACTATGTCCGTCTGTAACCGCTGTACATGTTTCCGTCGACAGACGCTGCTTTTTGTTCTCACAGCGAGTCTGTCTTAATGAGGGTTGATAGCCCAAATGACAAAGAACATTGTAGTCGCGTCACCACATATAGAAAGAAAAGCACAAGAACAGGAACCAGAGGCATCAGAGGTATGCATGTATCTCCTGATATTTATCTTGCGCTAAGAGGGGTAAAAAGGAAAGAAGAATAACACATGTTTTCTGGGCAGTGAGACAATATTTTCCTATGTTGGTTCATTACCGCCTTACAAAAGCACGTTATATATGCAAGCTTGAACTCAGCGCGGTTGAAAGCACAAAGTTGGAATTAAAAGTACTACGTTTTTTAAATAAAAGAGAGAAAGGGAGGAGAGCTGAGACAGACACTGACATACAGAGACAGAGACTAAGACCGACAGGGAGGCAGATAAACAGAGAACAAGTTTGGTTTACGCTTATACGTCTGTCGTTGTCGGTCTCCTTCTGTTGGCAGTCGGTATACTTGTTTCAGCTTGTCGCATAATTTACAACAAATCTGTCGTCAACCAACTTTAGGCCTGGCTTTGCAAAGTCTCTTCTAGTATGCAAAAAGACGAACCGATTTGAAAATAACGGATACGAACAGCGAACTGTCCGGCAGCGAATTCATTGTTGTTGCCAAACAGTGTTACGTCCCTATCCCAAAACAGTCCTGATTGGTTGGATAGTGCGCGTTGACAGCCAGTTGGAACAGAAAGAAACAGCTGAGAAAAACTACATTTCTGTCGTTTTATTCGTCTACTCCTTCATTACTATGCGAGCACGTGACTGGTGTCAACAAACATGACATATTTAAGTATCATCTAAAGCAAGCTAGATACAAATACAAACAGAGACACAAAGAGAAAGGGAGAGGGGGAGAGAGCGATGAGGCTTTTGTGTTGTTAATTGGGGATCGTGAAGTTTTGAAACTTGGAAGTTGTAGGAAATTTTCAATTTCTTTTACCAGCTCCATGAACTAAAGCTTTCCAGGGTCTGATATTTATACATGTCGAGTTCGAGCCAATCTTTTGCATTCTAGTCAGGTCTTGGGGGTGCTATCTTGCAGCAAGAAGTTGAGATTTCGCAAGGAGTACTTATCAGAAGAGCATTTTGTAAGTTTTATGCTACTTCTCCAGGGTTTGGCAGGAGACACACAAAGAAACGTATTTGCACGAAACTGCGGGTGCCAGTAACTTCCCCGGAGGCAAAACCTGCCTTTCACATGATATTTTGTATATGCTCACGGAGGCGCATATTTCTATATGTTGCGCTTAAAACGCGTGTACTGACGGTGTACGTGAAAAGAAAACGTTTGGGGCAAAAATAAAAAAAACCTTAATGAGAGTCTTACCCAAGACAAAAGATGAAAGTCTTGTTTTCAGTCTTGTGTTTTGCTCGCAAGGGTATCATGCATCCTAACACTTCAGGGAAAGTTCCTGATCCTTCCTTCCGCCGGGAGCACGAGACCAACAAGCGCACATAGCCCATGTACACATAAAGCTAGAGCTAATCCTAAAGTTTAAGTTGAACTAATTGAAATACATTGCAACCAAGTGGCCAACATCTTGCTATATTGCTAAGGGTAGGAGCTTACATGGAGAGAGAGAGCGAGTTTTAGGACCACACGGTGGCGCATAACAAGGGATTCCGTTTAGTACTCCGTGCGGGAATTTTGTCACTTTCTTTGTACACAGCTTCACATTGTGGTGCACTGGTAACACGAGCTGGTGCTCTTTTTAAGTTTTGAAACTAGAGCGTTGCAGGCCAGCAGCGGGCGACTCGACAGTCCCTTTACTCAGGGAATTTGCAATTACGAGTTACGGCATTGTGCTGTCTAATGTAGAGTGTGCATGCGAATAGTGGATAACTGCGCTGCAGAGGCTTCACCGAATCTCTCAACTCGGTGGGATCACACAAGTACACGTTTTTGTTCCTCATTGACTAGAATAATAACCCCTGGAGGGTCCACCGTCTCTGCATAAAAGTGAAAGATTTAAGTGCTCATGTCGAATTTAGATTGAGTCTTAGTTTGCTGCGTCATGCGAATTTACATGCTCGACGAAAACAGTTAAACTTTTTCTTGTTTAACAAAGAGTTACAGGATGCAAGAAGCTGCGTTGTCATTCCTATACATGACGTGAAATTTTTGCCGCATTCGAGACCCAGTTCACGTGGTAATTCGCAGTTTACAGATCTTACTTAAGAAAAAATAATTTTCGAAAAATTTTATTTAGTGTTTTTCATTAGCACTTTATCTTTATCTTAAAGTGGTGTGTAATTAAACAAAAATGGGTTATGAAAAGCCTTCTGAACACGCGTGCAATTATGCTTTATTGCACCTTAAATTATTATTAACTTTAAATTACTTATTATACACCTTAAATTTCTATTACACCTTAAGCTTAAACACACTTTTTAAATTAAACAACTGATGTGCACTGTAAAGGTTGTGTAAGCCTAATAATTAGGGCTGCATAATAATTATATTACTTCCCAGTTCTTAAATCTAAAAAAAATATAGCGTTTGAATTTTTTTTATTGAAAGCACATAAAACCCTACATGTTCGCCTTCACCAGGTCTGACCAAGGCTATATACAGTTTGGTTTTGAGTATCCTAGGCTTTACGGTCTCCCGCGCCGACATATTACACGTAACTGCGAGTTAGCTAGTTGAATATTGTGCGGCAGTCGTTACGCGCTAGAGTACCAGCTAATGTCGTGTAACAGACACGATATAAATCCGTCGGAAATATATATAAATGTAACATTCTTGCTGAAAGTAATATTGCTTTCCTTCCCATAACTCGGCAGGCGCGAAAGAGCGATTAAAACCTCGGTATTATCGTTATAACATTATAAAAGATTGGGCTCTTTTTGACGTCATCGGCTGATTTGTGGAGAAGTTTTTATCGGTAATTATCCCTGATGGTCTTGAAGGATGTTGTCATAATTTCCTATCGTTTTAACCTAATCAATCCGGCATTGTTTTTTTTACGTCCACCAGCCCTTGTTTTTCTTTAATTATAAGCTTGGAGAAGGCGTGACGCAAAAGGTCTATAATAGAGCGTGCAGCGAGAGTGCTGCATGGCGATTATTGCATTAACTGCCTTAGCTTATTACGTACACACTGACCTTAAGCCATCGATACAAGCCCTCTGGTTAGTGTATGTGGGCTCGTGTAAAGTAGTTTTGTGAAGCGATTTGCCGGTACTGCACAACCTCCTGAACCTAATGTTCCGCCCTAACGGTAGAACAAAATAAGCCCGAGAGAGAGCCAAGTTCACTTTGAGCGTTCGTACAATTAATCCTAATTGCGTTCTCCTTCCCTTGTCAGTATCGTGTCCTTAATGTTTGGATGTACTTAAGGGCAATATTAATCCACATACGCAAAAAGCCTTTTGGAACAATTATTTATCCGCCGTTAGAATATTCTCTCATCTCAAATTGGGGCATGGAGAGGATCGTAGTCGTGAAAAAGCGAAATACGAAAATGGAAAAAAATGGGAAAAATGAGCACGGCAAGGTAAGCATATCCATGCACTTCGTCACGTGTGAAGTCAACCGATAACGGGTGCCTCCATTCATAAATGTCACTTTACATACAAGTCTTCCCCTCCTATAGTGTACACCAAGTATAGATACCAGTTTGGAAAGCAAGGCAGTCCGAAAGTCAAGTGATAGATCGATGGCCATCTAAGTGACCCTAGGCGGTGATTTCCCAAGATAATTTCACAACTGATGGTCCCTTGCTCCCTAATATTATCCAGGGACAGATAACCATTTCGAACCAACTAAGACTTTGACGTGGCTATTCCCGGCTTACCTTGTCACGACTGAAGCCAATGCTCGAAACTCGGAACTAGCGAATACAGAGAGAAATCAAAAAAACTTTATCTCCTCAAAACTTGTCCCCAAACCTGATAGGTGAGCGTTCCAAGTTAACTTCGAGTCAGAATAGTGCTTCTAATCGTTATAGTTTCTGGCTCAATCCCGACTCTGGCGGTTTTGCGTCCCTTTAAGTCTATTTCTCTCCCTCCCTCTGTCACTACATGTCTCTCTGTTTGAATGCACAGTACTTGTTCACTTTGGATTGTCCGTTGAAGAAGGGCAGCTATAGAGACGTAATTGATACACTCGCAGGAGAAATTCCGACCTTGGTTCATTGAACGTGGGGTTATAGCTTCGTCAGGGATGGAAATCTTCGCCTTTTGGAACTTGCAATCACAGTATAGAGGTTTACACAGCATGGTAACAGGGCTATCTTCCAATGTTAATGTTTTCTGACGACCTTCTCGGTCCCCAGAGTAATATTCAGGTAAAAGGCCAGAAAATCAAAGGGTACATTCGCAAACCTCCCAGTGCAGTTCAAAAAAGGTCACGACGATTTACAAAGCGCGCGTTGCCGGTAGGACCCTACGTCAGCCCAAAACTCCCTAGAGTGCCCGAGAGAAAGGTCACCAGTCCCCCGTTTTGTGAATGTTTTGTTCTCTTCTCGAACCCTTTTTCTATTAGATTAGGAATGCCTACATTGGGGTACATGGGCACAGTCTGGGAATCCATCCCCCATATAAGCTTTCGTACCCCCACATCCTCTTGGGACCGAGAGATTTGTCAGAAAACCTTAACATTGGAAGGATACCCTTGTTACCATACTGTGTAAACCTCTATACTGTGCTTGCAATAGTTATACGTATATGGAGCTCATACATTCGTGAGTTCGGAGACTAGGACGATGGGAAGAACTCCCATATATAGCTATGCTATGAAGCTTTAAGATCAAAGCTCTGGTGCTTTTGCTTTCGGATTCCCTACTTTGGCTTTCTCCGCTGGCGGAAAAGGTTTCCATATGGACGGAAAGCGTGTGCAGCATATTTCTTATTACAAAAGCCATACAGATGACTGCGGCTGGAAAACGCCATAGTGTATTGATATGCAAAGGAGGCCCAATCAGAATCGGCATTGGTGCAAGAAGAAAACGACGACAGACCCCAGATGTTACCCGTTTCCCAAGCAGACCTTTGCCAAAAAGCATTTTGCTTTCGTCTTTTTCTCTCTTTTACCCGTTCGCCTCTGCCTAAAGCTCCACGAGGAAAAACAATAGGGACAAAAGTCACCGGATGGCAAGATTTTAATTATTTAGCGGCCAAAGTAGATGTGCCACATCACATTGACAATAGACAATAAAGAATCTCAATCTCACTCCCTTCCCTGCGAATTTCCCCCTTATTATTATTCTATTGAGTGTGCCGGAACTGGGACCCTTTTTTACTCTCGAATGCAGTACTCTACTTTCCCATCCAAAAGAAAAGCTACCGATGTTTCCCATAAGGTCAGGCGAAATTCTTGTAGGGTTACAACGGAATAGTAACATTGACTCCACCGCGAATCTGAGCCAGCATACTACAAATTGCAGGTCATTTCGATCCTGACCTTTTGTCGGGAGCGTCTCGACCGCCTTTTATACCATTTAGGCTTTAGGGCCTGATCTGCGGATGTTTCTGGGATGTTATCACAAAACTGCCAGGCTCCGAAACCAAACCCTTGGAAAGTTTTTAACGACAAGCTGACGGGATCTTTCGGTTGTAATTAAAACAGACAAGCCGAGGATTGGCTATTGGCTTTGGGTTTTTTTGGGGTGCAAAACGTTGGTTCGCGTTAGGAGCCTGGAGGAGAAATTGTCCCTCCACAAGCTGTCACATAAAAAAAAACACGTCGTAAGCCCACACAAGCGCCACCTCGCACAAAAAAGGAATCTTGGTAAACTCCTGGAAGCGTTTACTCTTTTGGCTCTATTTCGGTGGGTGAGAGGGGTTCACTACTACTGCCTGTGAAACCTGACCTTATCCCTAGAGATTTGTAGCCCCTCTTCTCTCTATCCCATTGCTTTTTTTCCGTTATCCATGAGCGCTTTTCACTCGGTACATGTTTATTGGACTGTGTGGTACGGCTATTACATAGCAAGTATATAAGCCAGTGTGTATTGACTCCTCATTTGCATAACTTTTTTCCATTTTCAGCCTGAGCCTAACATATACTATGTTGATTACGGAGATATCCTCGCACCTGGGCTTGTTTTTATACATGAGACGGATCACTGCTGCTTGTATTGACCTATTTCCTTTGAATATTACTGTCCGAAAGTCTGAATGTACTACGCTTGTCTGGCGGCAATGGCGACGGGCAGAGGGGAGCGCAGGAATGAGATCCGCGATGCATAAAAGCGGGAAAAGGGGAAAAAAATTCTTTTACACGAAAAAATATCTTTTTTTATTTCATTTTGCCCGTTTTGCGGGAGTTTCAGGAACTATACGGCAGTTAGTAAAAAAACGTCCGATTTTTTTTATGTGTTTGAGCCTTTCCTTGAAGAAGAAATACTCCTCATTGGTTCGGTTTTTTTTTATTTTGCATACGCTTGGTTTCATTTCCGTTTCCGCAACGCGTTCACGCTGTTATATTGCTTTAAAAGGGAAGCTTTCGAGTCGCATTATGTAGGAATTTCGGGAGCAAGAGAGAAAGAAAAAAAGCGAAGAATAGATTATAATAGGTTTAGGCGGTTTTCTATTTGAAGTTCAATTCGCTTGCTATTACATTGGTGTGTGCATAAGCGATAGGATTTTCTTTTCTTTTTTTTCCTCAAAATTTATTCCGTTCTATTCTTTTGATGTCTCATGTCTGGTATCGCACCTGTGAGTTGTTGTGAGAGCTTTAGCACATGGAGATTGGGGGGGAGGGGGGCGACGAGGAAGGTTTTCTTTATCGAACGTATTAGGGACAACTTTCTAAAGAAATTGCCTAATGAGGTACACCTTGTAGCTCCTTAATTTAATTTTTTCTTCTTTTTCCATTGAAAAAAAGCAGGAAACGTGTCTTCCTCCAACTTTTAAAATGCGGTTTCTATCTCATCCACGGAAGTTGCCCTTTCCAAAAAGAAATGAGCTTAATTAAGCTAAATTATTCAAATATTTCCCTTTTAAAGTTTTTGATCGTTTCGGCTTCCAAATTGTATAATTTGGGTGGTTGGAATGAGGTTAAACAAAGAGTTGATTTATGGTTACCAACAAAAGAAACGAGAAACGGTAGAAAAAGCTTACTAACGCACCTGAGGTCCCTTTTGCGATTCTCGCGTGTTGGAAACCCCTGACCAATTTCTTTTTACGTGCCAAGAGTTAAAATCAATTAAAACGCATACGCGACTCCCAGGAAGCCCTTGCAGAAGTTATTTCTGTTTCTTATTTTATGGTTTCAATGCTTGTTCGGGTTTATGACAGGAGGCTGAAATGTCTCCGTAAGCTGTTACTTATACGAAATATCGACTATTTCCTGTTTACTACCCTTACGCTTTCGTATTTCGCGCAACAGACAGATGACCATTAGTTGCAGGTACTATTCCATGACATTTTTTTTTACTTGTGTGTCATAAAGATTGTGCACATCATAGTATACCTGCGAACAACAACACCATTAACCCTCTTTGAAAGCTCAACAGCACGAAAGGAACTACGCTGAAAATGATTGTAATTTTACAATAAATATGTGTCATTTTGTTGCAATTCCCTAACAGAAACCCACGTTATCAACAACGAATTACCTCCAAATGGTGCTTTTATTTTGTAAAATCTCAATTTCGTGTAGATTACCATTATTGTATTACAATCGTTTTATGGGCACAAAAGGTACGAGATTATTTTTATTTTTTTCAATGTAAACTAGAAAGAAAATGCAACGCAACCGTGTTTAGCTTCTGGGTGTGGAAAGTGACGAAAAAAAGCTAGAAAGGGCCATAGAGTCCCACTTACGGCGTCGATACGCAACTAAATTTTGACCTTTCTGTCTTTTGATCGAAGTAACGTTCCCAGCATCCCGGCTCACTCTCATATGCACATATAAAAGCTGGGCGGGCTGCTCAAGATGCAATAAAGTCTGAGATTTCTGGAAGGGCGTAAGAGAAAAGATTAAAAAAACTCTATTTAGCTCATCAGTCGCCACTTTAACTCCATGGCAACCAATCACCCCCAGCGCCTTCGTAGACTTCGTTTATTTTTGCTCTAAGTCTCCTCGATTGTCCTTTAAAGCAAAAAGCAAAAGTGAAACGAAACGAAACGGACCCAAACTGTGAAGATGAGGGACGCACATTGCAGGCGGAATTTTCGCAGAATGAGGAAAAAGACGCTATTCAATTTTTGGAATTCGTTCCAAGTGCGCGCTTTTCTATCCATACGCTATAATATCATGCTTTTGTCGAGTATTATGAACGTGTGAGAAAGTTTGGATAGTAAAAGACGCCAAGAACAAAAGGAGAAAAGGGAAAACGACTAAGGGCTAAAGGCGAGCAATGGCTGACGAAAACCTTTCCAATCTGGGTTGATTTCCCCTTCTCCTGCCTTTTGGGTGGCTGGTTTTACGATTGTGTTTCCATGTGCAGAAATCAATAGCTCACGGGTCGTGGGTCGACAGCAGATTTTTGGCTAAAAATTTGAGGCTCCTCTTGCATGCACGGAACAAACTTCTCGACTCGCGCGTTTTCCTTTTTCCTCCGTCTTGATTCCCCTGTTCTCTTCGTTAGAAGATGTTATTCCCCTTTCTTTAAAAGCTTTTGCAAGCTGTCACAATATTGCATCTGCACATTGCACTGAATGCTATACAGAACCTTGCAAAAGAATGAATTTATTGTAGAGAGTCATCGTGCTTGTCGTTCATGATTTTGACATTGTCTTCCAACCAGACTTGAAAAAGGGACACTGCCAGCGAGTTTTAATCAACGTCCGTGGAGGAAAAGGCTTGAAGACAGGATACGAGAATTTAGCAAGCTTCCCTTTCACTGTCGTACCGTTTCGAGTCTAAACTTGTGTCCCCAGGACGGTAAGTCCTTCGCTAAATCCTCTTTTGTAATGCCCTTTTTTTACCATGCCAACTTATTTTAAAATTTACCTGGATTTTAGGTTGATTGTTTGTGTGCTTGAAAATCGTCACGGCAGGGCTTAGAATATTTCGCAACAATAAAACAGTATGGCTCAGCTTTTAAAAAAACATCTTCGCAAGCAGATCTTTGGAGGCATTATCTGCGACAATAAGAAACAGCAAAGAAAAAATAGAGAATTCTTCATTGCGGACGAAAGCTGACACGGCTGTCTAAAAATTTAGGTATCTGGAGCTGCCTTACTGTATTATTATTTGGAATAGCTTGAATGTATTCAGAAATTGGCCCGTGCACTGAGAGCTGTGATATTTGCCAGATAGGAGATATAGCTATATATACACTTTAAAACGTAAAAGGGCAATAGCAACCACTCCAAAAAAATTACGTTTTAAAAAATGTACATTTTAACAATAAACTATGGCAACAGGCTTACGCCTATACGCCCATTTTTTTTAAACACTCAAAAATCTTTGTCTAAGAAATAGAGTAAAAAATCTAGTTTCTACTGACTTTTTTCTTTCAATCAGGTCTGAAGTATGAGTTAAGCTATTAAAGAAAGAAATTTTGAAACATAGGGTCACGAAGCTTGCTAACGTCAGAGACGTGTTACTCATTTTGAATTGACCGAGACTTTGTTTACTGTTTGCTTTCCTTTTTGTTTAGGTCAGGAAAGTAAATATTAACCATAGTAACAAAATCTTTGTCTAAAAAAATAAAGTAAAAAATCCAGTCTCTACTGACATTTTTTTAAATCAGGTGTGAAGTATGAATTAAGCTATAACAAAAAAAAAAATTTTTTGAAACATAGGATTACGGAGCTTTTTAACGTCAGAGACACTTTGAATTTACAGAGGCTTTGTTTATTATTTGCTTTGCTTTTTGTTTAGGTCAGGAAAGTAAACAGTAACCATAGTAACGAGGCCACACCATGGTACGTTTAGGACGTCACGACCCAAAGTTTGAATGTCAATAACTACTGAATGGCTAGTCACACAAATTTGAAACAAAGCTTCTCATTCTTGGCGTAATGGAGACTACAAGCATTTACCAACATCTCAGTACATTTTCGGGTTTTCTTGTGTGGCTATTGTCCTTTACTAACCTCAAAAGAAGCGAATATAGACAAGTTGGTTTTTCTTAGTTCTCCTCCCAACCAGGATTCCCTTCTTCTTACTCGAGTGAGTCTGGTTTATGCAAGCTGGGAGAAAAGAAAATAGAGCTACTAGGATCGATCAGTTCTTTTGCATATAGCTATTGTCCAATAGTGTGTCCCTTACGCTCTTCTTTAGCTACCAGGGGGGGGGGAGCCCGTAGAGCTGTGAAAAAGAAAGGATATAAAAAAAAGAAAGAAAAAAAACTGCACTCACCATCTTGTGCCTGGCCTGATGCCAACATCAAGTGGTTGTCAACATAATTCGTGCAAGTAGTTTTGGGCCCCCTTCTATTCACTTTAATCCATGAAAGAGGGTATGTGGCAAGACTACTTTACAAAGTCGAAAGGACTCTCGGTTTCCGATCCCGCTATGCTCTCCCTCGTTCTTTCAGTATAGCTTTATTACGATCGTAGTTGGCCACTGATTGATTTTTCCTGGTAACAGGAGGAAATTTTCTCTCTTTCTTTCTTACATGCGGAGAAGACTCCATAAGCCCCGCAAGCCGTGGATTGCACTTGGCGCGAAATGTATTTTGTCCCACTACCATACCGGGCTTGATCAGGTATCTAATGGAGCGAAGGCCCATTGACAGGGTCAGGAAAAGGAATTTCTTTTGAGTCCTGCAAGTCTGGCGGAACTTTTAAGGGCCAATAGCAGATGTAGTACTGCGAATTCATGCATGTACCATTAAAGACTCGCCGATACACAACCGAATAGGAGCTCGTTATTTTATTTGCTTGGCTAAGCGACAGGAGAAAGAGACAGCGAGCGAGAACGAGAGTGAAAGGAGAAAAAAGACAAGAAAAAACAAGAGTTTGTCAAAAGTGAAAGAACAGGACCGTCTTTATCCTTAGCACATGTTTCCTTTTTTTTCCTTTTTTTATATATATAAAGGGATCACGTGGGTCCTCTCAATGGTTTTGCACACCAGTCTCCAGTAGTGCTCCTTGATGTATTAATGTTTCTCCTTAGGATCCGTATCTGATTCTTTCCATCATCGCTGGGAGTCTTGGCGTGCCCAGTGATGGATGAAAAATGAATAGCAGACATCACGCAAAAGGGAGCAAAGGACACACGGCAACTCGTGGGTGGGTGTGTATGTGTATAGTACGTGTGTTTAGATGTGACGCATATGTGGCGTGGGGCAAAGAGGCGGAAAATTTGTCACGAACCCTGCGACTCGTTTTCCAATTGATTTTTCCCTTGCCAATTTCCAACCTGTCAATCCCACAATTTTTCATCGGTACTTCTCATTGAAAAAGGGACCCGTTGCAGACAAAAGCCCTGTGCGCAAAGCAAAATAGACTGTAGATAAAAAGAAGGGGGGCGATGCAGTGAATTCTTCTCTTGGCGTGTGAACAGCTAAGGAAATCACATATCACTTGACTTCCAGCTATGGGACCTGTCTAGCCAAGGAAAAATTGGACAAGGGGCTAGGAAAAGCGGTGTAAAAGAGTAATCAAGGTTTTCTTATTCTTCCTTTCAAGTCCTCGGAAGGAAAACTTTGTGCTGTTGACAATTTTCTTCCTTTCTCTGAGAATAAGAACAAGAAAAAAAGCCCTGGTGACTTTGGTACGTTAAATTCATCAAGCTTTCGGGAGGGAGGCAGTCCGAAGTGTGTCGTGCACCCACGTGGGAAATTATACTGCTCTTGTAATCCGCCAAGAAGTCGTTCTATCGAGCTGACTTTTCTCCTTCTCCTTTCTATTTTTCGAGCCTGCTCTAGCTAGAAGTAAATACACTACAATTCTCGTACACGGAAATGAATTACTAGTATTAGTTTAATCATTTGATAAAAGAAAAAAAAAGAAAAACTATCTGACAAACTCACTTAGGGTATAACGGTATGGTGGTTGAGAAGGTACGCCGTATACTACCCGACTAATTTCTAATCAATGAAAAAAAATTAGCTGGCATGGTATCCTAGGTCAAGTTAAAGCATATATTGCTTTTTTAATGTCGGCCAAATCAAGCATTAATAGTTACATGCCTGGAATGTAATAAAATAGTTTCCTAATATGTTTTTTTTTTGGTTTTTTTAATATTTTTGGCTCTATTTTTAAGAGGTTCTTTCGTTATACAGGCCAACCGTTTCCGAGAATTCTCGGCAGGAATGCAAAATTACCTTTCTCGCTGATATACTTCCGATTGCTTTCTGACTCCCCAGAGCTTGTATTTGTAGGAAAGGAAGGTCAGAACCAGGGTTCGTCTTGCTGGGTTATACGAGAAATTCAACGCTAATTAAGCAGTTTAGTGACTACATTTCTTCGCTTAGTTCAAGAGAAGGTTCGCAGCTGAAGCCTAAAGAAATAAGAAAGTTCTAGGGCTGCTAAAGTTCTGGGATTCGTTTGAAGTGAGTCGAGACGCAGCGAAACAAAGAATACATCCCCATAACCTTCCTCAAAAGCGCCAAAAACCACAACGAACTCCTAAGAAATAATTCCCATGTAAAGCTTAAACATAGCAAAGAAGAGGCAATCGCTAAGTTGTCGGTCTAGCTTATTTTTTTTCGTCTTTCTTTCTTACCTGCAAAGCAAATGTGCATCGTTGCTCAGCTCTGCCGCTAATACACTCAAGCGTAATATCGTTTCAGATTCATCTGAGTAAAAGCTAACTTGTAAAATTGAGACGTAATCTCTTTCAAAGACATTCCTAGATTCTAAGCAAATATCTCTTGTTACCCAGGTCCCTCAAGTGACGATAAACGAGACAGCGGAAGATTTAAGGTGTACTTGGTTCAATGAACGATTTGCAGGGTACTTTCTCTCTTTCTTTTTGTGCAGTCATAATCTCGGGTGCTCGTACTTACCCCGGAAGGAAGTACTAGCAAGTCTCGGTCTCCCTCGTCAGGGATCTCGGCGAAGAAAAGGAGTACAAAAGTAAAAAGGCCAGCAGACAACCCTTACAAGTGACAACCGACAAGCTCGGCGGGATTTCCTTCATATAATTTAAGCACCGAATCGACGCAAGTTTCGTACAGTCTCATATTACGCTCAAGCTTCCCCCCGGAGCAGCCATAAATACGTAAGTCCGTCTTTCCCGCCTTCGAAAGAAGGCTATCAATGGATATTAAGACTATGCGAAGCTTCATCAACTTAAACGTTTTCTTCTCTCTCTCAGCTTGCTTCCACACCAGTTTTTCAATTTCACTTGAATTACAGGCTCGACTAACATTGTCACCAAGGAAAAAGCTGGGTTTTGGTTTAAAAAAATGCCTGGCATCACTCTTCCTCCCTTCTAAGAAAAGAAAAAACGAATATTAAATGAGTAAAACCGATCTCTATGGGTTCCGTGAAAACAACAGATTTACTTTCGCTCTTATTTTTCTTCGTCCATGCTAAGCGAAGATTCATCTTGAGATAGCTTACACCATCTCTTAGAGCAAGTAAAAAAAGATCCGAGTTTGGGGTAATGAAGCGCGTCAGATGCGAGGCGTATTTTTTAGGATTTTTTTCTTCTGTCTTTCTCCTTCGATTTCTTTCCCGGGTGAGAATTATAACAGAAAACGACCCAACCATCATGTCGTTCCGCTATCTCTTTTTGCCTCGTATTAACGACGACATCCTTGAGTCATTTATTTCCTGAGAATTCTTACGATTGTCCTCCAAAATATACTCTCTGCTGCATAAAGGTATCCCCACTGTGACACAAGGCTAGAACATAAAGAACACCCGAACACCCCCCAAAATAAAAAAAAAGTGGCGATGGTGGGGATCTCATATAGGTTTAATTAATAATAAAGTAATAAAAATTAAATTCAACTCCCCGCCCCCAAAAAAGAGTGGGGGTAGGTGGCATGACATATAGGCCATAAACTAATACTAAAAAGTTAAATTCAAGAATACCCTCCCCCCAGAAAAAAAAGTAAGAGCGAGAAGGGAGTCTCATGTAGGCATAAAATAAATCATACAGCTTAAATTCAACTTCGAGCAAGTCTTGGCTTTTTCTGTGAATCAGCGCGCTAATATTTTAGAAAAAAGTAAGATTAAGTGAAGAGATAACTGGGCATTTTCTTGGCGAGCGCAAAGAAAACTGTTTAGGAGAAGAGAAAATGGGACTTACTTGGAATTTCACTTGAGATTGCGGCCAAAAGTTAAGGGTACAGACGAAGAACTATGTTCATCTCGCGTCTTCTGTGAGGAAGGGGAGGAGGGAGGAGGGGGGACCCAAATGTTGTAGGAAGCCAAAGAACCAAGTTATATCTTTTGCTTTGCCAAGTCACGGAATCGTTAAGAAGAACTAGGGAAAGTGGCGAACGCGCTTTGCTGCCACTATGCACAAACTACAACTCCGTGCAGATCTCTGCAGCAACCGCTATCTCCTACTGGAATTGAGTTTCGGTCGGAGAACTGAATATGGACCAGAACTAACTTATTTCCTGGATTCTGTCCCCAAACACCCAAAGTTACGCTAGCAACAGCCCGCAGACACACTATTCGTTATAAAGGAGTCGGCTGAGGGATTTTCACAGCTTTTTTCCCCCCACACTTTTGATATTTTCCTCACAGTAATCTATGTCTTATATTAAGAGTGCGAGTCCTTCGCGGGAGATAAGCAGAACAAAACTCCACAAAATGGGGCAGATAAATTGTGGTTCCGAAGTTTGAGGTTTTCCGTGTTTGGGTCCAGAAGCTCTCAGCTTTCGGGCAGTTTATTATGGCAAAGGGACGCAAAGGAGATCAAGACAAGTTTCGAGAACCTTTATCAAGGAGTGAAACGACGGAGGTCAATTCCCTAGTGTCCGATAGCTTTGTTTATCTTGGAACACAGTTAGGACAAGAGATGAACAATTACCCTATCATACTTACGCGCACGTCCTCTTTAATAGCTTCCGTCATGAATCGCGGGGCGTCTGGAATCAAGTGACCCGTGTGATTCCTCGTAGAACGCGAGCGGTAATTATACGGAACTCGACTGCGGCTTTTAGATCGGAGGATTTCACCAACACTTTCTTTTACCGATTTACTTTTGCTGTTTCTGGAGCAAATAAATTGTAAGCTGACCCAAAAAGGGAGCCCGAACTAGTTTATAACTTGTCGGCTGAGTTTGGTCCGTATGTCACATACTTTGCATAAGGTGTCTTGCAAAGAGCATCTCCACGAGGACTAAAGGCAAGTGAATGCTTTGCTTGGCCTGGGGCGAAGAACGTTAGAAAACCGTCAGACCGTCGTTTCGTGCGTTCTCGACTGCGTCGGCGCATTGAAGCAATGAAGGTGTAAATCCCAATACCAAAAGCGTCCCTTTTATTTTAAATATACCAACGCTTGCTTGAATTAGCAATAACATCATACTGGGTAGGCCGGGCGTTTAATCATGGATATTAGCTTAGGCAAACACGATTGAAAGGAAAAGAGAGAAAATTGGAGCACAAGCAATGCTGCAATGTGTAGTTTTGGAGCTAAAAACGTATAGAATTTGGTGTTTTAATCAACGACAGAAACGTCGCTATTCATGTCTGATTACCATAAATTTACTGAAGGGGGTATGGAGAGGGTATATGGAAGTAGCGCAATCTGTCGCCGGATGTAGCGGACAGAATCAGTTTGGAAGCTTTCTGGTTAACAGGTATACAAGTAAAAAGTTTGTTTAGTTTCGAACCATCTGTTGGATAATGAGTCTTATATGGGTCTTTTAGCTAGGTACACCATAATTATCATACCATATTTATAGATAATATAATACATGCATACAATATGTAAAGAGGAATAAGGAAGCAGAAACTTGTAGTTTAAAGGAACAGGAAATCAAAATCCTGATCATGCGGCTGAGCGAGCTTGTTATTTAAGGTTCTAATAAAACTCAAACGTGGAACCTTTATGCTTGTTCTTAGCTCCAAGCTTACTATATCCGTGGTAATTAAAGGGCGCGTGTATAATGCAACGCAACCGAGCCTAATTCCCTGGATTTAGTGTCTACATACGGATAAATCTGTAGTAGTTATACCGTATATACTGTAGTTAAATAGTATATATGTAGTAAATATCCATGTATATTAAGAGCGAAACCTGCTTAAAACCTTAACGCTTTTACTAAAGTTAGTACGTGACTATATACTTAACTATGTAAGTTATAGTAAGTTATACTTTCATAAGGCCGTAACTCTTAGGAACCCCTCTCTTGTTATTTATTTCCGTAGCCTGGCTATTTTGCTGTATTTCTTGCTCCGCTGCCCGAGGCGTTTACAAATAAGTGCAAAGAAAGGAATGCAGTTGCAATGGAAACAAGGTCCGAAGATTAGATTTCCTTTCATTTCTGGCGGGTGACGATAAACATTGTGAGATGTGGAGTTTTTGAACACACACAAAAAATCCGTGTTTTCGCGCTTTTTTGGATTGCGATGTAAAGCTCTATGATCATGTGCAAATATAAACCTTGCTATCATTTATGGAATGTGGATCTGGTCTACTATTTACCAAGAACTGACCTGTACATTTTAAGCTTCGGTTGCTCAAGCACAAGTCGGTGGTTACCTTGCATAATTATATTAGACCATGGCAGTTGGGCCATTTACTTGACATCCGTTTCGTATGGTTACACGGTGCGACAACTGGATTTCATAGTCCGATGAGAGGCATCCGTTTCCTTTGATATGGTGCTCATAAAAAACACGACAGTCGAATTCTACGTCAGTGTCAATTAGCACCGCTAAGACAAAGGAGAAAAGACAAGTGTCGTATGAGCAAAAGGGAAAGGCGATGGCTTTTGAACTGAGTAGGAAGTAGAAAGGCGGAGTCAAACGTGTGCCATGGGCACGGTTTACTGGTGCTGATCAAAATAGAAATAGACACCTGGCTCTAAAGCAAGAAAATACTCCTGAAAACGTATTTGTGTTCTTTAACTGGTAGGTTAAGTTCTGTTACGTACTTGCAATATAATCAGTTTGGTTTGACAAAAATCTGCTTGTTGTTGTGATATGTGAACAGTATCATTCTTAATTAACCAAGTTTACAAATCCAGAATCCACCCATAAGGTTCTTCTACCAAGCTTGCTTGCGTGCCAATTTCTAACTCTAAGGGATTTCTTTCCCCTGTACTTATTACATTAGGAGCCACTTGCTTGTTTACTGGGAGGATTTTTTAGACGCTGAAAACCGTTGGCTTCCATTTCGTGTTTTACAGAAGTAGCAGAACACTATTACCAAGTAGACGTTTGCAGTCCGGCTTTGCAATGCCCGTGCTAAGAAACTGCTGCTGTTTCTTTGGCCTGAGAAGAGGAACCATTACATTAGGCTTCCTTGGCCTTGTAAGTGTTTATGTTCTAACCAGAAAGAATACTAATTGCCTCGTTTCTTTCATTACAGACTGGTGCTTTGACGTCTATAGTTACGTTGGCGTTGGGTTTAGCTTTCGTTGAAGATGTAGCCCATGCTGTTCTGAAAATATTAACCTTTGCCATTGACCCAACTACCGCACAGGGTAACAAACACAAAACTCCGGAAGAGCAAAAGAGTGAGTTGGAGAACGTGGAGAAATATCTTGTCGATGGTAAGATCGATTAGCTAAAAAATGGCGTAAACAGAAATTTCGTACTAACAACGATCCTGTGTCATAGTCTACAGCAAGTTTGTCTTCATCTTGGCCATCGTGGCTATGCTTATAGCAGCTCTCTTCTCAGGATTCATGATCTATGGCGCCGTCAAAGTAAACTAACTTTTTCTTTCGGCTTCTTTTATACGTTGATACCACTTTCCTGTCTTTTATAGGGTCGCCGTTTCTTTTTAATTCCATGGCTGGTCTTGGGCATTATTGATATTATTTTGGTATTATTGGGCACAGTTTTGACCATGATTTACGTGAGTTTCGGTTCGGCTATTGCGATTCTCATCTTCTGCCTTATAGAAATCGGTAAGTCAACGTCTTTTTGCCTAATGCTTTCAATATGAGGTTGTTTGGTAAGATCGTATGACCTCGTAAAAAATTTGCAGGGTAAAAATTGCGTTTTTTTGCTTTATTTTATGTTTTTATTCGGTTTTTCGTTTTACAGTGATTATGCTGTACTTCTGGGTAGTCGTGTTCAGTTTCTATCAAGAGCTTCGGGACAGGGATCGTATGGAATTCAATGTTCCTGTTGAAATGAAAACTCGTTTAACTTCGAACATGTAACGGCCATTCTGACTTTTAAAAGAAAGCAATTTAACGAAGAGCAACACTATGCAATTCGGATCAAATCCATGACCTAGAATCTTAACGCTACATTATGTATCTGCTTTGCTACTAACTCAAGCGGCAAACATACTCCTGTTTCTCTTTTTTGATGATGAACGAATTTTCATATCAGGTGCTATTTACACAAAGGAGAACTAATTTATTAACCCATTTACATGATTGTGGAAGTTTTCATTTGATGAAATTTTAATCTCGTTTTTGGCCAATGGTTTGATTTTTTTTCTTGACTAACCTGAGTGATTTATAGGAATACACACTCTTACCGTAAGGCAAACTCTCTTCCCATTTTTTTAAGCGTTTATTACAAAGTGATTATTCTCTTGGAAAGTTGGAATTCGTTATTAGGACCAACCATATCCCTCTGTCTTGGCGTCTTGTTAGCGTTAGCGCTGTTAGCCTGGCGTGAGCTAGATAGCAATACCGTGCCTCAATTTCCTCACGTCCCCAATACGCTCTCGCCATCGGGCTGCATCAGGCGCCCATAGGGAATATGGCTATCTTTTCACGCTTGTCGAGTTCGCGCTACACAGGAAACGCAAAGCGATGTTATCCCAACTGCCCCAAGTGAAGATTGACAACGTCCAGCACACTTAGCATATAGCATGCGACTGTCACGTCATTTCGCAACGACCATTCAAGGAAAAGTGAGGTATAGTTCACACGATTTAATTACACAATTTGTGCAAGCTTTTGGAAGCGACTTTCAAATGGGAGGGGGGTGGGTGGTGTAAAAGGGGGTCATTTTCTTTTTAACATCCTTTTTTTCTTGACAGCAAAAAGGCCTCGTTCTCTGCGTTACCTATTCTTCCAGCATGGCAAGACGTGGTTGCGCGTACGTTCCAAGGGAGTCTGCGCCCGCGTCGTTGAGGGGAGCCGCTTTGCGAAGAAGACGGACGATCACCGGTTACCCAACTCGCCCTAGCAAGAGGGCTACAGCATCAATGTAACGAAAAACCGCGTACGATTCAGCAGTGCGTCGATTGGGAGCGTCCTCCGCTCCCTTTCGGTGAAAGGCGCCTCAAACTGTCGTTTCTACTGGGAATATTTCGCAGTCGCACGTGCAAAGTGGCAGCCCGTTTGTTCTAGGATTCGCACCATACCTACTACAAGGTAAAAGAGACAAAAAGGTCAAAATCTTTGTTCGCTTTTTTTTTGCTGGTATGCGCCAATGTTGGGGCAGCAATTTATCCCGAGAACGAGGGGGTCGTGTTTAGGCATTAAAATCCTCTCGCTATTTCTCTCTCTTTCCCCCTTTCTGTTTTGCCCGGTCCCACTCGAAGGCACGTGAACTTTTGTTTGTTGATATTATCGAAGGAGTTTAGTGGATTTGAACGGCTAAAAGAAGGACTAAAAGGCGTAAAGTTTGGGAAAACATCCTTAAGAATGTCGTAAAAACGTGGAGAAACTTCACGCAAAAGAGGGGAAAAGGGATGTGCTAAGAGTATCATCGTCGTGTCAAAAAATTCCACAATCTGTTTGAAGCTCTTTCCTCATCTTGTCAGAGAGCTCTATTGCAATAAGCTCCCAATGTCATTGCCATTGTCGTTGCTTAGAAACTGGCGCAGTTTGCTGTCCTCGCTAGGCTTCTGTATCTTCTAACAGCATTTGCACGAGCTCATCTCATTTCTCGCTCCTAACATTTTTTGCTCCTCGGATTTATTTATTTTATTTTCCTGCGTCGTCAGACAAACTCTTCTCTGATGTTGTTAGGGGGATAATGTTATGTACTCCAGTTATATTGACTTTAAGGCATGGAAACCGTTGGTGAGTATAACTCCTCGTCCCCATAGAGCTATTTAACACGGTTCTTGTTGCTGGGTAGTGGCGTCTAATCTGACAATAAGGAAGACATTGTTTCAAACGCGCTAGTTTAAGAGATTATTGCCGCCATGCCATTGTCACCTACATAGACACGCTATTGCTGCTCATGGCCGTTTACGGGGGCAAGGCATTTATTAATGCTAAAATCTATGCGTTCCATGCGTGTGCTGGCCTCATACGCGCATAATAGGCTCTCTTTTTGTACTTTTTTTTGGGGTGGAGTAAGACACGCGAGTTCTGCATTAGATTGTTTGAATATCGGTTTGGGGGCCAAGTTGATGCGTACTTCTGGTTCTCGTTTACCTTTTAGTTCCTAATCTAGCTTAGAGCAATGCAGGTCATGCTATTCTTTTTGTCTCCTCGGAATGGATACGGCGGTTTGCAGCAGTGCAGCCAAATTTGACGAGCTTTCGTTTGATTATTGTGCCGGTTTACGCGGTTCATGAGGAGAGCAAAAGAAGGGTAACCTTGGTGCGGCGTCGCTAGCTTTTATTCACTTTTTTTTTCTGGCTTTTGCTCTATGCCAGCCAAACTCAGCTAGTGCAAGTCATAAACAAAGTCAAAAACCCAGCGGGGCGCGAATATTGTTTGCTTATAACCCCTGACCTTTTGTGTCCCTATGTCCATGTCCTCCATTTGAGGATCTGAAAATTGGTGTCTGGCACGCAGTTTCGTTTCTCGATACCATTCCATTTGCGGTTCATTATCGAAACTACTATTTGTGGATACATATCACCGCCTGCCGGAAAAGGGTTAATCACGGCAGCATGCAAGTGATTCCACCAGTCAGGCTTGTTTTCGTCAAAGCTCTCTCGCTCTCTTGTTCCATGGGAGAAACATTTCTTCGACGCAGCAAAGCGCGTAATGTACGCTGGAGCATTGTTGTTTACAACAAAATGGGTTGGGAAACACTGCGTAGCTCTCCGATAGCGAGCTATTGTTTTCTCTTTTTACCAGGACAAGGCTGACTTTATCTACGCCCTCACATTTCATGGCTCGTTAAATTAATTTGCGTTGGAGAGCATCCAACCAATTTCCTTTTTTTCTTGCCTTTGTATGGACTTATTAGGCTAGAGTCCTCCGAGACGCTGAAAATGTTTCGGGGAATAGGACAAGTTATAAAAGAAGAAGAAAATACAAGGTTATGACTCGTTTTCTTTTTCTCTCTCAAGCTTGTAGTATCTTTGACGTTATTGATTACTTGAACCCCCATCCGCCATTTCTTCTCTAAATTTTCTGATCTCCTCCCGTTTTAAGTTCCCTTTTTTATCTGGAAGCCTTTGCTGTAAGCTATGACAAGAACTACTAATTGCCAGAGCAAATCGTTCTTAATGAGTCCCGATCCCACAGCGAGTCCGCGAGCTTGTCATAACTCCCGGCTTTCATCCACTCCTAATAATAAATAGCGGAAGTTGACTTCCCGCGCTGTAGTTGTTACTGGGACTGAATGTAAGATATATCGATCAAACTTGCGCAATATGTTATGTTAAGGGGGTTAAGGCGAAGGTATATGCTTCTTGATGGTGTTTGCTTTTTCTTACACGCTACATGTGACAGAATAAACATTGGGAGAGGATTGTCAATTGACTTGGTTTAAACTTTGGAACTTTGGGTGAAATGGGCTGACCTTTTTGCATTCTGCGCCACGTTGCAGTCGCGGAAGACTTAAACAGAAACAAAAAATAACTAACAGACCGGAGCTCGAGAGGAGATCAATGTATGTACTTCGTCTCGAGCGTTGATGCATGGCAAGTTGTCTCCTCGACATCCGTCTTCAGACGAAACGATATCGAGCGTTCTCGCTTCACTTTAAACTTGAAAAAATCTTAAGACCTTTTGTCTGTTTAAAATATTCGAGAGCTTTGGCAAGGTGCATATATTTGCACTTGACCATGTTTTCCTCCCTGGGCTTCTAGCTTGGTCTGTCATGATGGTTCTTCTTCCGTGATGATAAATGTCTCTCTTTGTCTGCCTCTATGGCCCTTATTTGCCTAATACGCTGCCTCAAGAACTTGCGTTAGTGAGGGAGGGCACGCGGGACATCTTGAACCCGCGTTGGAAAAGGTCAGAAATATTAAAAGTTTTCCCGGGGCCTGTAAGCAGGTTTATTATTTTGGAATTCCGCGGTGGCTCCGTTAGTGCTGCGCACTGCAGCAGGCGCAGAATAACATTAAGCGACTTTTTGGGGAAACCCAGTCCATCGGTACGTTGCGGCGCCGCAACCGAACGGCCAGCGGATCAATAGGGAGACCTGCACGTACTTTCGCATGTCCTCATTGACGCGCCATACAACTCCTGTGTATAGTTCGCGCATCAAAGTCCCCTGCTTCTTGATTGTGTACAGTAGTCTGTAGAACGCTCGCTTATGTAGCATCTCCAAACCAGTGTTTTTGTTTTTAAAAAAACGAGTGTTTTTACTGTTTGAATCTTCCTTTTGTCGCTTTGGTAGACGACACGAGTTGCCTAGTGCAGTTTTAGGCTACAGCGTGGTTAATCGAGAGCGCATTTCCTCCCTAGATGCGATAACTAGGAGTGTTTGTCGTTAGTGTTGCATATTGAAGGAGTACGCCCCAGCGTACCCCAGCGTTTAGCGCAGCCTGGGGCCGGGGATTCTATTGAAAAATTCTGCAACATGAACCTGTAGTTGGTGTCTTCTTGCAGAATTAAGGGAGGTACATTTTTTTAATATCATTTTAGATCGCCCAAAATAGGGAAGCTTAATAAGCCACGCCTCGTGGCGCCCGTATTTTGGGCCTTGTGAGCTAAAAGGGCAATAGCCACCAAAACAACTTTCTCTTAATAAAAATAGAGTAAAAAATCTAGCTCTATTGATATACACTTCGTTCGATGTTTCATCGCGCGCGAAGTACAGTAGTAATGAAGCTATTAAAGAAATAAGTTTAAGTAACCAGGTCATGCGGTTTCTAATGTCACAGACGTATCATTATTCACGTATATGCATATATACCTGGAATTTTTTGTTTACTGTTCCTTGGAAATAAACGGATGGTAACAGGCACTAACGCCATGATACGCCTGTGAACGTCATAATTTCGAAGTTTTGAATGCCTAATCAAATACATATGAAATTAAGCTCAGCGTTTTTAAAATAATGTACACTAAAATTAGCGATTACAAGTCTCAAAATTTACGTTTGTGGTGGCTATTGTCCGTTAATGACAACATATTCCTTAACTATTGACATTTTGGGGCGTTCCAGATCTGGGTGATACAGTAAGCTGTTGGGGGAAGATTTATGCCATTAGCTCTGTAGGCTGGATCTCTTCCAGCTTTCAAGCTCATGAGGATGCAGGCTGTTCAATCCGCCTTAGCGATTCGGCGCCAACGCTGTCGTCGCGAAGAGCAAAAACGGGCCCGTGCTCGACGCCACAGCACTCAATCTGGAGGTTCCATAGGGCTATTAGGCTCGCAATATTCTTTGAGAAGTCCGCGTGGCTCAATCGTCAGCATGGATGGCCGAACAAAATGCGTCCAGAAGCGGCAGCCCAACTTGCTCTCTACCCGCGTCATGGGTACGGTGACTATGTTCCACGTGGGCATTGTTTTTGTCATCTTGGGCCTCATGCTCATCATAAGTTCGCTCATACCGGGTTATTCGACGCGTGATTGGCAAGAGCTACTGGGAACGGGCTGCTTTCTGGTCTTCCTGGGCCTCATATTGACAATCATTAACCGAATTGTCACGAGGAAAGAAGAGGAAAAGTTTGAACATTACATCACTCGTCGGTTAGCGCGGTCCAAATCCGGCAGCAAATTCGCTCACCGGGACGCGGAAGCGGGCCTGGACCTGGGCTTGCCGTCATCCCACTTGGCTAGCTCTCCCTCCAGTCTCAAGTCCCCGGCGCACCACAAGCACCATAACGGCCACAGCAACCCGAGCTTAGCGAAAACGCCACCCGAATCCCTCACGCCCACACCTGGAACGCCCCACAGCGCTATGGATTTGCCTTTAGAAAAGATTATGGAAGAAGGGGAGAGTCAAATGGAGACGCTCACTTTAAGGAGCGATTCGCAGGATCAGGAGCAATCCCAGATGGACGTTGAAGAATTACGAGAACAAGACGAGACGGCAACGGTCCTAGACGCCGATTTGGCCGATTTCGAAGAAGAAAAGTGTGTGGACACCAACGATATCAAAGTCTGCCTCATAACCCATGCCAAACGTTGAGGCTGGGGGAGTAAAAGCTTATTTATCGTTAACTAAAATCTTGAAGAAGGATGGGGAGCAAAACCCAGCATTCCAAGGGGAATACCCCAACCCGTCACATTTCTGTAGCTCTTGTAGAAAGGCTGCTCAGCACAATCTTCCCCATTTTTCTACTCTCATTTTGGCTGCTTTATACCTTGCAAAAAACTTGAAACTCATGCATTCCACCTCATGTTTTCTAGTTATCTTTTTAAAAACCTAACCCACCCTGTCGAGGGGTTATGAGGTCTGTCCGTTTTGGCCAAGTGAGAAAACGCCCCTTTTTACGAGTTCAGTAGGACCAAAAGAAATAAGGAAGGAAGAGGGGCTTTTGAAGAGTGACGCAAGACATGCAGACATGCAAACTTCTTCTTGTAGATTCACTGCTTCCGTAATTAGTTTAGTGGCTTTTCTTTTGGCAAGGATGGATCCTTGCTAAAAAGTTGATGATGGAAATGCTTGCTTTCATGAATGTTGAACCAAACTTTGGCCTCGCGACGTGTGCTATTTTATCGACAACCAAATCTTTTTCCAACCTTTTCTACGATTTATATTCCAATACATTTTAACTTTGCAAGTTCCATGAGTCTTTTTAGCATACCAGAAAAAAAAAGAATAATTATGACCTTTTTAACCCTTTTTTAATGGTAGTTTTTGCTCTGGTAGTGCTATAACTTGCCCTTTGTGCCTGTGTGTCTTACTCATTGTTCTTTAAAGGTGACGTCTCCACTCATCATGATTGGGGCAATGCCGGCGGTGGCCGTGCGCCACGAGCGTCGTCGCCACGAAATGCACCGCCAAAAGCAGAACCGTCCAACACGTTTAGCTTTGAAGTCGTCCGATTCCAAAACCTGGTCCAACTCCCCGTCCTTGTCCAGTATAGCGACTTCAGCCACCTCACGCACCCCCAACACGCCCACGTCACTCATACCTACCATCTCCCGCGGAAGCATGCCCTCGTCCGTCTCTCGGACCACGTTGGCTTCGGGGAATCCCGTCCCGTTAACCGAGGAAGAAATGGCTTCGGATTACTGCTGTTACGGCAAATTTCCTTTGTTGCACTTTCTCGTCATTTCCCTTTTGATTGGTATCACTTTAGTCATCGTAGGGTTAGTCCAGTTCAAACCAGGCGCGGAATCCAGCGCCAAGAAGTATTTCTTCCTGGGTAGCGGAGCCAGTTGCTTGATATTTGGCTTCATTCTCATGCTAGTTCGCTGCTGCTTATTGTACCGCTACAGGCGAAATCTGGCCCGTACGGAAGGTTCCGCCTCCTTTTCCGAGCTGAATTCAGTTGCTTCCAAACTGGACTTGCCGGTCTCCACACCTCTTTCAGAAATAGGAACACTGCCCAATTCCCGTACCAGTTCTTCCATGTCTTTAAGCGACATACGACTCGCTACGTCTAGCCGTTCCTTACCCAGACGCCATATGTATGTCAACAAAGCCTGTGGACCCAGCAAGCCGTCAGGGTACAGATTATCGTCACCTTCGGATTCTATGGCATTACTGGAAGAAATGGCTGAAAGGTAAAATTAATCCCAAAAAAAGGGTCTAGTAATTCAAGCTTTGACGTTTGGCTTAATGGGATTATCTTGCAGGTTTTGATGGACCCACAATCAGTTGAGATTGAAGCTTTTGTTTTGAAGTTATGCGACGTTCGTTTGCATGGTTCCTTTTATGGCTCCAGAATAACTGCATTTGGAATGGCAATAAGCCAACTCCGTGGCCATATTTATCACGTCATTCATCTATTTATTTATTGTGTTGTAACCTCAACTCGAAAACCATTTAAGATACACGATCGAAGAGGGTTTTTACGCCTCATAATACATGATAACATGTTTATCCACATGATAAAAAACCAATCGTGCATGCTCAATAATCTTGAGCGTTTAGTCCAACTCCTTTTTAGCTTTATCTAGCCTTTCAGCGAATAAACATGCAAAGTGTCCAGTGGGTATTCGTAGCTTTTTTGGCTATTGGATTGGCGAAAATCGATGCTCTTCCTGCCAAGACTCTGGAGGATGCTGCCTCGGTGAATAATCGTCCAATTATAGGTAAAAGGATTCTCCTTAACATAACCGTATGTCTACGAAACTGATTGCTATCCTTTTCCAGGCATTCTGGCGCAAGAATACAGCACGTCAACTGGAATCCGTGCACCAGAAGGAACTACCAGTTATATTGCAGCCTCCTATGTCAAATTCGTGGAAGGAGCAGGAGCTCGAGCTGTGCCCATCAAGTAATCATCAAGTATACGTCAATGTGGTCCCTCAACTTTTTTTTTTAAAGAATTGATCAACCTGCATCGTACTATGACGAAATCTTCAACTCAGTCAACGGGTAAGATGGATACAGGAAGAGTTGTGATAAAAAAAAATTTGTAAATCGAATTATCTTTGCAGGGTTTTGTTTCCCGGTGGAGCAGTCAGCCTAACTACCTCTGGGTATGCCAAAGCAGCGTCCATACTTTACCAAAAGGCATTGGATGCGAATCAAAAGGGAGATTTCTTTCCAGTCTGGGGCACTTGCTTGGGCTTCGAAGAATTGACGGTTTTGTCCGCAGACAACGTCGACTGGCTGAAGTCCTGTGAAGCGGACGACATGGCTCTAACACTGTCACTTACGTCTGGTATATTGTTTCCTTCTTTTCCGCTTGTCTATGTTAGCTTGGTAAAATTGCGACATGTTTTATTTGCCCAGATGCCACGGGGAGCCGACTTTTTTCGCAAGCTTCCTCCGAGCTTCTAAGTATCATGCAAACCGAAAATGTCACGGCCAACTTTCATCACTGGTGCATGACACCGGAAGTAATGTAGCCAAGAGGATAAAGAAACTCAATTTAAAATCCTTTCTAGAATTTTTCGTTATCGGGATTAGACCAGTTTTATACTATACTGGCAACGAGCCAAGACGCTAATGGACTCACTTTTGTTGCTGCAATGGAAGCCATCAATTTCCCTATTTATGCGATTCAGTTCCATCCAGAGAAAAACGTTTATGAATGGGACGTGACGTCAGGTAATGGTATTCCTCATGGTGAAAATCCCGTAGTTGTCGGACAATATTTCGCTCAGTTTTTATTACAAGAAGGTAAATTACTTTGGTGCTTGGTTTAAGACCCAAATTATATAGATATCTCTTATTTTTTACAGCAAGAAAAAACACGCACAAATTCACCGATAACGCCGCCGAGGAACAAGCGCTGATTTATGGTACCCAGCCCATCTATACAGGGGACGTTACAGGCTTCCAACAGTGCTACTACTTTTAAAATTGCCGCCCACGAATTATTACGTTATTAGTCATGTGATTTGTTTATCTAGGATCCTAGGGCAAAGTTTACTTTCGGAAGTCTATCTTCTTTCCCTTTCTGTTATATAACCTTTCCAGCAATTCTTCTATCGCCATTGGTTTTGGTACCGCATTGCGGAGTTTTTAGCCATGACTTCATTGTTTGTATTCGGTAGACTAGTACTTTTCGTCTACTTGTTAATTGCAACGTGCTTGAGTCATCCATATAAACAGCAAATTATAAAACAATGGCGAACAGTGTATGCAAATTCTTTGACTTGGAGCCAGACTAATGAGCGGCCAATCATAGGTATCAAAATTCGCTAATTGCAATCTCAGCATTAGACCTGTATATAACTGGTGTGGATTCGATAGGCATCATGTCCCAAGAATATCCTGACTCGCTTTCCGGTTTTGCTCCTGTAGGCGTCCAGAGTTATATCGCTGCTTCGTATGTCAAGTTCATTGAATCTGCAGGAGCTCGTGTGGTTCCGATCTTGTAGGTTTATAGTCTTTGTTTAAGAGTTCATGAGTAACACTAATTCGTGAGCACAGAATTAACCAAAGTGACGACTACTATGAAAAGATTTTTTACTCCGTAAACGGGTATGTATGCAAATGAAACTGATTATCACATAACTATTGTTTCGCGAACATATGTTTTTACAAGGATATTACTTCCTGGCGGATCAGTTGATTTGGGAGAATCCGGTTATGGTAAAGCTGCCTATCAATTGTACGAAAAGGCGATCGAAGCTAATAACAACGGTGACTTTTTCCCGATATGGGGCACTTGTTTGGGTTTTGAGCTCCTAACGTTCTTTTCGACTGGCAGACAAAACTGGCTTGCAAATTGCAAAGCCGAAGACCGCCTAATGGTTTTAGACATGCAAACAGGTAAAACAACGAAACGTTAGCTAAAATCAACGTTCTTTGTTACACGTTTTTCTATAGAAGCGAAGGAAAGCCGGATGTTTGCCAAGGCATCGCCTGCTTTAATGGAGATCTACGCGACTCAAGCAGTTGCTCCCAATTTTCATCAATTTTGCATGACACCAGAGGTTGCATCATCCCTTTCACTTCCCTTCTGTAGTTATTTTTGTTTAGAACATGACAAGGTCAGGGCTCGATAATTTCTACAAAACATTAGCGCTGGATACAGACGACAATGGTCTCACGTTCGTTGATGTAATCGAAGGTATTAACTACCCTTTCTACGGCGTGCAATTCCATCCGGAGAAGAACGCCTTTGAATGGACGACTGAGGTAAATCTTACCCACACAGCTGAAGCCATTCAAGCAGGAAACTATTTCGCCAGCTTCTTTGTCAACGAAGGTAGTGAATCACTTTCCGGAATTCGACCTAAACTCTTCGTTTTTGTAGCTCGAAAAAGTTCGCATAAATTCGCTTCCATTACCGAAGAAGAAGATGCTTTAATCTTTAACTATGACCCGGTTTATACCACCAATGGTACCAGGTTCGAACAAAGTTATTTCTTCGCCTGAAAAAAGCCTACAGTAAATGCAAAGGGAAGTCAACAGGAGGTTATCTTATTCTTGTATTCATTTCCTTTGTAATAATACAAGAACGATCACCAAAAACGTGGGATTTTCACGCAGCAGCTTTCTGTGCCCTCCACTTCATCCAAGCGGCCAGAGTGCCATGGTTGGGCTTGTATTTGACATTAGCGCCATCAGGTTCCAAACGGTGGTTATCTCGGAGCTCTTCATAAACATGGCGCTCAAACTTGGTGAAACCCCATTTCTTGGAGACGTAGATCTTTTGACGGCCGGGGTACTTGAACTTAGCACGACGCAAGGATTCAATGACGGCAGCGCGGTTTTTGTCGTTGGAACGAATGCTCATGATGGGCTGACCAATTCGCACACGTGCCACGGTACCTTGGGGTTTGCCAAAAGCACCACGCATTCCTGTTTGGAGCCTATCGGCTCCGGCACAGGACAACATTTTGTTGATGCGGATGACATGGAAGGGATGGACTCGCATTCTAATGTGGAAGGAATCCTTACCACAGTTCTTTACCAAGTACTATAATAACAATAAATTTATAACTTCATCAACGATCAGGAGGCAATAAAATACCTTGTTGGCACAAATACGGCCAGCTTCAAGGGCTTCAGATGACAGTTGTTCCAACTCATCAGAGACTAAATGTACACATAATGGGAAGTCTTCAACACTAGCCTTCTTACGACCCAAATCGAAAATTCGGATTTTGGGGTCTGGTACACCACGGCAAAACCGAGATTTAGGATAGGGCTTGTTTTTGCAGTAGCGGTAACTAGAGTTAAAGATAACATTAGAAAAATGTGCTACACAACAGACTGCTTGATTATTTACCAACGCGCCGGACGGCGACCCATCTTTGGTCCTGTAACACAAAATATCCAAATTACTACACGGACAGAAGCTTTGATGATTTTCACAATAACTGCTTTTCAAGTTCTTGAACGATGGCTAAGATATTTTAAGATACAACAGAATAACCATACCTGTCAGAAGGACTCAAGGACACCAATAGACGACGATGAGGAAAGAGGACCAAATCGACGTTGTCTGATCGCCCGTTGATAATTAAACGTGAACTTATTAACAGCATTTGTAGATAGTGTTATATTAAAATACTTTTCTAGATATTTTTGTTATTTTAAAGCTAACTGTAGTAGTTTTTAAGCTTTATATTTTTAACAAAAAGAATTATTGCTTGGCAACGCTTATTAATCAGCTGGTGAACGAAACAATAACAGTGGGTAGCAGAAATAAAAGTTTTTTTTTTCTCTTTTGTCTATTGTTAAACAGAATATTGTAGCAATAGATAAAAATATGAAAAAGGCCTAAAGGTTAACTTATTATTTTAGTAAGTATGGCGAAGCAGAGTAATGATGAAGTCCATAAAATTCAGTTGGCCTTGATTGATTCTGTCAAGCAATGTCAGACCCGTTTTGGCGGGAGAACAGAACTAGCAACAGAAGCAGACTGTACAGTAGCCACTCTATGTTCCAGTATTGAGAAAGTATTTCAGCATGGTTTGAGAGCCAAGCCCCTGATCTCTACGTCGTCATTAAGTTTTCTTACAAATTTTAACCTCAGGTAAATGTAAATATCGTCTTTGTCCTTGTAACTATTTCTAGTCTTCTCTATTTGTCTGTTCAGTTACGATACAATATCTTCTCTTTTTTAGGCAAGTTGGAGAATTGGTAACTAATGGTCTTACGCTATCCGTTGGCAGTACAAATGCAGACTTCCCAAGTAATTTTAACTAGAAATGTAACATTCAATCATAAAGTTGCTCTATCTGCAGCATTCTGGGCGTTTATTCAAGAACACTTAACAAAGCATGAACGCGAGAGGTATAATAACCTTCCAAAAGTCCATCAAGATTATGGAAGAGGGCGGGCATGGCTTCGTTCAGCACTCAACGAAAATTCTTTGGAGCGATACATCTCCATGTTCACGAGTGACAATGTCAGACTTTCTCAATACTACGAAGACTGGGCTTTCCTCAGAAACGATGAAAGGACCAGTATCTTATCCTCGGCAGCAAGTGGTATACTTAAAATTCATGATATAATTCATGATGAATTCATGATGGATTCATTATGTAATTCATTATGAATTCATTATGCAACTCATGATGAATTCATTATGTAATTCATGATGAATTCATGATGTAATTCAGTCATCTAGTTGTCCTTCTAGCAATTTTTTTTTCTTTTCTTAGGGTTGAAAACAGTCCTGTTCGCTTTGAGCGTCAACAACGCTGGTTTGGATAAATATATCATTCCTACTTTGCCCGATCCGGAGCCTAAAATTTCACTGATATCAAATGACCGTAATTAATTCTACAGTAGTGTTTTTCGTTGCGTTTCCTTACCTCCTATTTTCTTTGTCCTGTTAGAAACTCTCTGTGCCATTAAAACCAAAAGGAAGGTGCCTACTCAAGTTATTTCGTTCGACAATGACGAACCATCCTCCCCATCACTTCTAAAACCCTCCAGAAGTTCCCCAACAATAACTTCGACTCCAAGTCCTTCTGGTTCTTACAGTACTAGCCAAGCCCATTCGCTTCCCTCAAAACGACATTTCTCAAGGACCGAACCAAAGATACGTCCGAGCTCGTCCGTGGATTCCAATTTAGCAGAGGTCGGTCAAGAACCAAGTTGTAGTACAATCTTACGACCTTTGGATTGGCCCGAAGATGAAGAGCTAGTTCCCTACCAGGACGGCATGAGCCACCTTATGTCTAGTGATAACAATTCTGATAGTTCCGCCACTGAAGGACGTACAAGCAAACCGTTAGAGGATACTATCCCAAATGCTTATCATGCAGGTAAATTTTTATCTTAGATATCAAATATAAATTAAATGAACTGTGTTCAGGAGAGTTGAAGGAGCTATTGATGGTGGTGGTGTCCAAGAAAGATTTGGCCGAAGAAAGAGCCAATTCGTTGGCAGATGACTTGGCAGGGCTAAGGGAAAAAGAAGCCACCTTCCAACTAGCATTAGAAGAGAAAGAAGCACAATGGGAACAGCAGAAACTGGAAACGCAGAAAAAACTCGATATTTTAGCCAAGGAAAACACGCTCTTGAAAGCTCAGTTAAAGAAGTATGTCGCAGCAATGCACTTGTTGAAGGTTGGCAGGATAAGAGAAGAAACGTGTACTTCGCCCAATTCCCCTGCTGTTCGAGATTACTATCAGGAAGCCGACCAGTACTCGCAGAAGTTGGTGCAAATCGCTGAAATGCACGGTGAACTCGTAGAATTTAATGACCATCTCCAAAACTGTCTCCGCAAGAAAGACTCGCTCATTGCTCGACTAGAACGAGAATTGGAGCACTTAAGAGGACCACTGCCACGTGATCTTCGCAACAGACCTGAGCCAGATACAATGTCGATTGAGAGCGAAGATAGTCTGGCGCTAATCAATATTTGGATCCCTTCAGCATTCCTGGCCAGAGCTGGGACTGATATTCATCACGTGTACCAAGTATATAAATACAATTTTAATCCCATTCGAATTCAACCTAAGCTTTATTTATTTACATAGGTTTACATTCGTATTAGAGACGACGAGTGGAATGTTTATCGTCGTTACTCGCAGTTTTACTGCCTACAGCAAGAATTGAAGAAATTGGACCCTTTAGCCTTTTCTTTTGATTTTCCGCCTAAGAAAAGCTTCGGAAACAAAGATGCCAAGTTTGTTGAGAGGCGAAGACGCAAATTGCAAGTTTATTTGCGATCCGTAATCCATGCTTGGCTTCCTACATCATCTGAATTAGCGTTGCATCCAAATAAGACTACTTTAATTAAAGAGATTCCTTTTTTCGGGTAGTTACACTTTAAATAACAGTTTTAAGGTGGAAAATTAACTCTGAGTTTCTGGTAGTGAACATTTCTCCGTCAAGAAAACCCCTGCGAAGAGCCTTTTTAACAGAAGTCCGCCAGAAACCACCTCGCCTTTATATAATGGAGTGTGATTCAAGGTTGATTTCTTGAAGTCGGCTTCAGTGTCTTCCAGTCATTAATGGGCATTGCATTCCGCGTGAAGTTAAGTGAATAAGCTTGACTCCGTTATTTGAAAATTTGTTACAATCGTGTACTTACGTTTACCGACATTACATACAGCTTTACAAAAGGAAGTACCACGTAAATATTTATAGATGTAGGCTAGCTGGAACTTCTGCGTCCAGCAGCGATTAAGGCAAATGTGAGTTGTATGAAAATGCCCCCTAAGAGTAACCAAATGGGAATAAAAACGAAAAACATGGGGAAGTCCCAGAAAGGGTTATCCAGTTTTAAGCAAATTGTACACTGTGAGGCAATTTTCAAGAAAAGAAACAGCATGGATGATCCTTTGCGTTTTAACACCGAGAGAATGTGAAGTCTGCTTTGGCTACGGGATTGGCACAAAGTTAAGAGACGAAAAAGCACAAAAACTAGTACGATGCTGTCCATGACCCATAAAGGAATAAAGACAATGAACCAGGACCACTTCGTTCTATGGTCCAGTTGAAGGGCAAGCAATATCAGAAAAGTGAGGCACAAGAACCATACAAACAGAGCTCTATGTAAAATAGCCATGTTTTGTTCTTCTGTGTATTGACTGTTCACGTGTTGTGCTAGCAGAAACACTGTTTTGGCTTTTGCTTAGTTCGTAGTTCGTACACGACCACACGATCATTTCTTCTTTACTCAGCTTTCCTATACAAACGAAATTAGTTATTAAGTCTTTAACTTGGATTAATTAACCTTACATATTAATAGATCTTATTAATAATTTACACTTTGGATTTACCATGCGATTTATGACACCACAATGTGATCGCGTAAAGCTCACAATACGTGACAAACTAGCACACACGTGTCTCTCTTTGGTCAGAAAGCAGAGAGGATAAAACTCAGGACTGCAGAAAGTAACTCGGGAACCGCAGAAAGTGCACATAAGTGTAAATAAGCATGCAGAAAGTAGCAGAAAGTGACTTCTTGGGTGCGTTTTATAGTGAACGGAACTGAATAACTGCGTTACCAGTTGGCTCAACTGGTATTTTCGCGTGGACGGGGTTCAGCTGGACGTTTTAGCGTGAACAGCTCAACGGGATGGCTTGGCTCGCAGTTCAAAAATCGCCTTCCGTTCAACGGCGATCCTGCTGCATAGTAGAACTCGGGACCCTTAAGGCTCCCGTATACCTTAGCTCGGTATAGGCGCTTAGCATGGGGAATTTCGGAACACTTTTTTGATAAAACCAGAGCATTTCATGAAAAAATTATTTTACAAGGCTCTTGAGTTTGCTCACAGGTAGTGCACAACCAAAGTACGATTTTTTCCAATGAGTAGTTAATTAGCAATATGCAAATGAAGTTTGCAACTATGAGAAATACGTGACCTAAAAATCCGTTCTTCAATTGTGCACTAGCTGCTAACAAAAGAAAATTTTTGCATTAGATAGTTTTCAAATCTGACAAGCCGTTTTCGAGAAATATTGTTCCGAAAGGACACAATTTAGTTGGCAAATTGTGCTGCCTGTTCTTGGCCACGGAGGGGGAGAAAAACTTTACAATCTGGGCGCGCAATACGAAAGAAGCGAGAAGGCAAAAAAAGTAGAGGCTTACTATGCCGAGCGCCGTTGCCATGGGCTTGCCTGTGGCATTTCCTGAATATTATTTTTCCGTGGCAAATATATTTTCCAGCAAAGGAGCTCGGGGTACTGTGAGCTCCGACAGCCGGGACTAAGGTCCGCCTATTGCGTACCAAGTAGAGCTTCAACCCGAGTTCGAACTCGGGTAACCCAAGTTCAGACTCGGGTAGGAATATTTGACACTAAAGTTCTCCACACCTACACGGTTTTAGCAAGTGAAATTAACAAAACAGTTTATTGCGTTAGTTAACTTTAATTTGGCATGATTACATTGGCAGTAGTTTCACAACTTATTTAAATATTTATCTTCGAAGTTTTACATGACAAGCTTTGTTTACAATGGAATATAGACTATTTTACTTGGAGGCGTTGCCTGTAGGAGGGGCTGCTTATAACTGCAATTTACGCCACTTGTGTAGACTTTAATCACTAAAGAGTAGAGTTGTGCGTGTCACTCCTCAATTTATATGTATCATTATTTTTATTATGACGCTTGTGGGGATTTCTTGAACTTGGGGTTACCCGAGTTCGAACTTGGGTAGCCCGAGTTCAGTATTGCGTAGAAAAGGCACTTTTTCATAGCATGTTCACAACAAAAGAGAAACTACTTAATTATTTCATTAACAAGTTTAATACTGTATCAAATTCTATATAATTCTCTCAAATTATGACGTTTACGGTGAATTCTTGAACTTGGGCCTACCCTGTTCGAACTTGGGTAGCCCAAGTTCGGTATTGTGTAGAAAAAAGCACTTTTGCATAGCATGTTCACAACAAAAAGAGAAACTACTTAACTACTTTCATTAGCAAGTTTAATACTGTATCAAATTATATATAATTCTCTCAAATTATGACGTTTACGGTGAATTCTTGAACTTGGGCCTACCCGCAGCAACTTCGGTATTATGTGTAGAAAAAGCACTTTTGCGTAGCATGTTAATTCGCAACAAAAAGAGAAACTATATACTTAATTAACTTCAACAACAAGCTTATTGCTCTATCAATTTTTTTAAAAAATTTTCTTTAATTATGATGTTTTTGGTGAAATCTTAAACTTTGGCAACCCGAGTTCAGTATTTTGTAGGGAAGCACTTTTTCATAGAACGTGAGAGAAGTTACGCAAATGGTTAACAAGCTTATTATGTTACCAAGCGTTAAAAAATTGTTTAAGATTTTGAGTAGCTAAGACAGTTTGAACACATAAGAATTTATTGAAAATTACAAAAATATAATAAAGTTTATTAACATTTTCTATTAACAATTTCAACTACATGAGCAACACATAAACGCAACGTTGTGATCACTAAAAGGGGTACATTCGTCAAGTACAAACTTGAATAGAAAGTAGGGGATACGTTGTACAAAGTATATTTATAGTTGCATGTAAAAATCAGCACTAGCCGCATATAAATAAAAGGTCGGTAATGAAGCAAAGCTCACACCGAGATAAATTTAAAAAAAAAGTAGGGAATTTGACACAGCGAAACACTCAAACTGGCCACTACGTATACGTATCTTTTAGAAATTAATATCTGGACTATCAAAAATGTACTTAAGGCTGCTACTTGAGACAACATTGGATTGATAAATTAATTGCGTCTATATAAAAAGTTATACGAATCTGTCTAATCCCCTAACTTACTTGCATGCTGGGCGGAGACTATCGGCAAGTTAAACTGATACATAGTAGGAAGATTCTTAATACTCTCCTTGGCTGTCGAATGTGGAAAATTCCATAAATCATGAAATTGGTTTCTAGAGAATTTGCGTGAGTAGTTTCTCCATCAGTTACACGTATCCTTCGATTTCTATGAAAACGTAAATAGATTTAAAATAAATCTGCAACTAAGTAAGTTAACGTAAGTTTACTCAACCTTTTCTATTAAAACGAGATGCCATTTGTTTATATTCTTGTTCACGTGTTGAATAAAAAATAACAAAACAATATCAATAAGGATTTCTACTGGAGAGGGAATAACTAACAGCGACTCCAACGGATTGTAATTGCAAGTAGATAAAGTCACACCCAAAGCTACACCCTTCTCTTGGAATATGTCACGCCTCTGCAAAATGTATCCCGTCAAATATAAGACTCATACTTTGCAGCATCGAACTTGGGCAGATGCCTCGCGTCCCAGGTTCGATGTCTACCCAAGTCCGACTTGGGCTACCCGAGTTCGAACTTGGGCAGACATCGAACTTGGTACGCAACACGCCTACGTTCGAGGTGTGGCTTAGGATCAAAACAATAACAATTACATACAAACTCTTGCTTGTGCTGCACATAAAAATCAATAACTACGCACAAGTTAGGAAATCAACGTACTAAACTAAGTCCTTAGATAAGGATAACCGCAATTACGAGTCAACAGTAGAGTTCCAAATGAGTTACAACAAACGAAGACCGTAATTTCCTCCAGTGTTGAAAATATAGTGCTTACTGTTCTTGTACGTTGATTGCCGTAGGAATAAATCTATTTCTTGGTAGTGATGGTGATATGCTTATTTTTTTTTTACTTTTACATTATTATTACATTATGTTTTAAATTGAAATTATAAGTCTAAACGTTATACGTAGAGTGTAAATAATAGTTCCGGTTCAGACTTCGATGTTGGCATTTACTTTTCTAAACCAAAACCAAAGCTTGTAAGACGGCTGGTGATTTTTATTTTTTGTAACTAGGCACCGGAAGCAAAAGACAACTACCCTAGTACAGAAATAGACGTGAACAATTGTACTTCATCAAACAATGAAAAGGAAAACGTTCCTTTTCAAAATGCGAAGCTTGCTTGTCTCATTTCAAACATTAGCATTCTGCATGGTTCAGTAAAACTAATTCGGGGTTTAG